>OY998176.1:18949366-19318799 GCA_963921935.1 Galeruca laticollis | reverse complement strand
AAAAAGTGTCTACTCTTCGTTATTAAACATAAAATGTATACAGAGGGTGTACTACGTTCTTGTTAAGAAGAAAAAAAAAAGATATTTTTATTTTTAGTAGGACGTCTACATAAAATTTCATATGATGCATGTTAGTTGTAGATGATGAATCAGTCGCGATATGTCTTTGGTTGAGCTTAGTCATCGTTGTCGTTGTCGATTTGAGGAGTTTATGATAAAAATCGATCGATTGAATAAGGATATAATCTTTTATGAAGATAAAAGAAGGATTATTAAGCAAATTGAAAACTTGTGTCTTGCAACAACGACAGCTGTCGACCCACATCAGAATAAATGGGAAAATCTTAAAATTAATTGGGTGCCCGAAGAACTACTACTAAACGACGGAATACAACAAAGAGAGATTTCGAGTGCCTTAGATCACATTTTTAGACGCCAGACACCACAAACGATATATCCATTAAACAGAATCAAACCTACCTGGCTTCCACAAGATGAACAACGAAACCTCTCACAACAGCAGCAGCAGCAGCAGCAGCAGAAACATGAAAGACGAACTTAACAATCTTTTTTCATTGGCATGTATAATATTAGCATGCTTATTTGTTTTAATAATTAAAATTCTATTGAAAATTGTTAAACGTAAATTTAAATCGTCATGCAATGTATTGGTTGATGAGTAGATGTTTTTAATAAAAAACCCATTCAATGCAATTTGTTTTATTCAGACATTACAAAGGTAATATAGTATTTGAAAACCATTGTTGGAGACGCTGTGTGTCCATCAACTACGAATCCTTGGATGTCGACGAATGCTATTCTCATGATGACGATGGCCGGAATACTGATGTGCAGCAGCAGTAGCACATTCTAGTTTAAATTCTTAACAATTTCGGTGAGGGGGAAATACTCCATTACGCAATCGTGTATTATGATGCAATATACTTTGGTATTTTCGGGGAAACCAATGTTTGCTTCAATGTCAAGTTTTACATCAACTGTAGATGCCTTCATGCTTTCTTCTTGTTTCGAGCAATCGATAACAAACAATGCACGCCTCTTGAATGAGGAATAATCCAACAGAGGACGCTTCTGCGTCGAATTCATATAGCTAGGATAAAATTCAGTATAGTTGAAATATGCCTCATTGTAATCATTCTTGGTAAAATCCAACTGCATTCTTTCATTGGGATAATACTCTCCATTTAGCGATAACCTGATACTTTGAATGTCTGCATTGTCGAATAAAGTTGGATCAGTTGTGTTGTTGTCACGTTTGTTGGTTTGAAAGAAAACAATAACATAACGAGGTCGTTCCACTGAAGTTGTAGTTTTAACAGCCCAAACTTCACGTCTAGCATTTCTGGTGATGGATGGCAGTTCATGTATCTCCCACTTTCTAAATGGAATAACTATAGGCTGATCCTTTTGAATGGTCCTCATCAGTTCCAACTTAATATCATCATTAGGGTAGATATGCTTGATTTTCAATTCGATGTTGGTAATGTTTATGCTAACAGTTGTAGTGGAAGTCACACCGGCAACATTTTTTTCTGTGATATATACACAATCATTATCGTTTCGAGCTCGAACCAAACGTATTGTTTGCCGCCCACATGTAATCATGGGATAGTCATTGAAAATGTTGAAAATGTGCTTGAGAGGAATTTGTAGGTTGAATGATTTATCTGGAGCATTAAGGATGGGATCTTTGGGATAATTCCAGCCTGCTATAGCCATATGATTGGAATCTTCTTGATTGTAGCACGTCATGGCACGTACAGCACTCACGATTCCAGGATCTCGAACCGTTTCCATTTCTCTTGCGCTTTCACTGTATGTGCACGAATCGAAAAGGAAAGCACCAAAATTATTTGCCAGCTTTACATCACCGGCTCCATGTATATTGAGCGAACCTTTAATGCACAACAATGTTTCGTTCATTGCAAAAAACGAGTCGACTTGATTGATGCTAAATTCCGTAATGTCACTGCAACTGAACGATTTGATGAACGGAGCATATGTTCTGTATTCAGCTTTGCGAATCGATTCATCGAATCTCGGCTTGCGATAGATATCAAACATTGGTGGCATATCGTTCATACGAGAACGTTTTCCATACGTGGTGGTGGTCATCGTTTATCTTTCAATGAAAACCCTAATGTTTGTAAAAGCAATTTGTTTGCAAATGTAAGATGCTGCTGCTTCGAAGGACGTCGCCTAACTAATGGTATTGAATGTGCAGCGGTACGTCTTTTATTATTAATTATCAATCCCATCGGTTGCTTCTCGCTCTAAGCTCCAACACCAAGGTGCTCTTTTCACCACGAAAGTTGATTGGATGTCCGTCTTGATCCAAAGCCTGCACAGTAATGTTGGTAATTTCACGTTGTGGTATAACAGGTAAATAAAGTAAATTATGTGGAGTTTCGTCAATGGCGTACCCAGGATCTACTTTTATAACCAATTCGTAAATAGTATGAGCAGGTCTGTCTGCATCGAAGGCTCCAGTGGTAATGTTACATTCGAAGCGTATGCTAGATACTTTTATAATTTTAACGGGTAAATTTGAAGAGTACCATTGTTTGGCTTCGAGTATCTGTCTAGAAAAACCCAATATGTCGCCAAGACAGTTGGGAGTATCCTGCTCGCCGAACGGAATTCTATATTTACTGTAAATCATACATTGTAACGTATTATTATTGGGTTTTAACGCAAATACAGTTTCAAATGGATTGCTGGTGCCACCACCACCACCTAACTTGTCTAGTATGAACGCTTCAATATCAGCGATTTCGTAACATCCCGTTGGTATATCAAAACTCTGCATCATGTTGTTGTCATCGTAGTAGTGAAATTTGCGATTTTCAATGTTTGGTATACTATGGTATGAGTGAAAGGAACGTAGTGCTAACTCATACTCTTTCTCAGGATAGAGTACAATAGGCGTAGGAGGTTGGAATGTAAATACGTGATTTGTGCTATTTACTCTCAACAACTGCGACATGATGACTGATGCATGTCAAGGGATGAAGGTACTTTAAATAATACACAGAACTATGTTCAAGATTTATTTAATACACTCTGACATAGAAAACAAGATGCCTGAGAACTTGCAGGACCATCCCAATGCGTTGTCCAATCGGGACGGTTGTAGTGAACGAAGCACGGCAGACGAATTTGTAGCTAAAAATTTGTTTTGTAGTCACTAGGTAGTTTATGCCATATATCCAACAATTCAGACGGGCTGACAAACCCAATCAGATATTGAATGGGGACTATTTTCAGCGCATCAACAGTAAAACTTCGTGGCTTTTGCATTAATAATGTTTTAATGTCATCCCACTCCTCTCCCATTGTTCCAAGGATGTTGAAGTAGAAATTTCAAACACAAATGTCCACAATTGATTTGATCGTAGTTTTGATACTGATTATTGTTATAAAAAATATTTTTTCCTCCTCCTCCTAGATACTTTACAAGTTCTTTGGGCGGTTTCAAATTACCAAATGAATCGAAATACTCGATGACATTGTTTTTCTTTATATATGCTACCCAATGTGTTCCACTGTTTTTGGATGAGTCCAAGTTAACCACTGCACACTCTTGTTGTCGTCGAGGACCGGATTTAGGTAGAGTGTCACGCATGAAAACACCACGAAAGTGTGAGATTTTATATAATTTTGCATAACGCGCAATATCGGTGTCGTACAGTGGACGATTGGGTAGCTTTATCGCGAGTTTTTTTTTAAATACAATCCAAATCCTCTGCCACTAGGATACTTTTTCAGATATAAACCATTTCCGACATGTTCCATAACCTTATTATGGCGGTGGTCTTCTTCCAATTTTTTTCGAGCATTATTTGCATCAATGACAGTCTTTGCAATCCCAGCAGCTCCACCCGATAGTGCTCCGAGTGCTGAGAGACCGGCAAACAGAGGTATAAGTGGTAGAAAACCTCCAGATTTTACTGGTATCACTCGAGGAACAACAATTTTCTTCGATCCACCAAATTGTTTAATAAGTGATTTGGCTGCTCGTAAGGCAAACAAGGCGCTTTCTTTTAGAGATGCTCCTCTCTTCATTGATTTTCCCACCTTTAGCACTACATCTCGATGGAAGGAACGTTGTTGTCGTTGTTGTTTCTTTGGACGACTTCCCATTCCCAACTTTCGTTTCACTTTCATGGTACCAGTAACAAGTAATGCAGCAGCTTTTTCACCAAAAGATCCCTCTTTTGATTTTACTCGAGCCCAAGCCTTATCTTCCAACTCCTTATCTGCTTTGTGACGTTCTTCAAGAGATTGATTTTGCGAATAAGCTATATCGTGTTGTTTGCAGGCGTCGTCTAAAGGATTAATGCCTGCGTCACCACGTGCAAGTCGCTTTTGTAGTTTTGTTCCAGCTATAAATGTACGTAATATATGTTTAACGGAAAAAAGACAAGTTATATTCACTTACGACCACAATAATTGTAGGTAGGCAAGTGAAGTTCGAATGGCAGTTTATTTATTAGAGAATTCAAAAGACCTTCTCCCTCAAACACCAACATTAAGACTGATGTATGATAATGCTGCGATATCCATATTTATAGAATAACACTCTAATAAAATTCTTCACAAGATGAAGATCGTTCAACAAGAGCAGACGCTGCCCATTGAAAACTTGGACTTTACCTCTAATCCATCATCTGTTGGTAAACATGGTAAACTACTGCCAAATTCTTTTCGTGCAATCATCTGTGGTCCTAGTGGGTGTGGAAAGACAAATGTTATGTTGTCGCTCCTATTCAATCCAAATGGTGCTAAATTCAAAAATGTTTACGTTTATTCCAAATCGTTATTTCAACCGAAATATAAGTTGTTGCAAGAAGTCCTAGGAGAAGTTAAAGGTGTGGGCTATTTTCCATTTAAAGACAATGAGGAAATTATTAGTCCAGATAAAGCGCAGTCAAACTCGATATTCATATTTGATGATGTTGCATGTGATGGCCAACAGAAAATTCGCGAATATTATTCAATGTGTCGTCACAAAGACATTGACGCGGCCTACTTATGTCAAACATATTCGAAAATACCGAAACAGCTCATACGTGACAATTGTAATATGATTGTGTTATTCAAGCAGGATGAAATTAATCTAAAACATATATTTGAGGAACATGTGTCACCAGACATGACATTTGAAGAATTTAAAAAGATTTGCTCAGAATGCTGGTCGACTACTAACAACTATGGAACATTGGTGATTGTAAAAGATTTTGCTTTAAATAATGGTAGGTACCGTAAAGGATTCGATAAATTTATAAGGCACTAGACATTATCCTCAGTCATCGTCACCATGTCCAACGATAAGGTTGCTATTGCCATGCGTAAGAAAAAAATCAGTGAATTGGCGAGATCTATTCGCAAGAAATATTTAGCGTTAAAATTAGGAAAATCAGAACATGATACATCTCTAAATAAGCTATTTAAACCGATATCTGTACCGCTAAAAGAAATGGTCAAATCCTCAAAATCATTACAACAAGCCATAGTTTCAAAATTCATCCCTCCAAAAGAGGAAACAACGACAAAAAAAGAAAAAAATGCTGATGTGTCATTTCTCGATACAAAACCCATAGCCGAGACGGATGAATCAGGAAATATTATACGTTATGATGATGAAGAAGAAGAAGACGATTATTATTATGATGATTATGATATAGGCACACATCCCAACGTTTCGCGTGATGTCATAGAAGATTATTTAGATCAATATCCAATAATTAGTCAACCATATCTTGAAGATTACTTTCGCAAAGATGATGAAATTGATAGAAGTTATGGTCCATTATATAATGATGAAATTGGTTGGATGTTGGGCAGACGTAGAATTGCATTCGATAAAAGAAACGGTAATATAAACATATTACGAGAGAAGGATGAGGGGGGTGGAGAAGGAAATATACCGGGGACTTCGGGATTGTATCAGCTTGTGTTTTACAATCATCCCAATGAATACTCTGATGATGATTTGAATAATTACAAAGCTCTGCTAACAATAACAAAAGCTCATCTCAATGCAGCAGATCGTCTGAAAAGTACTGCTACCGAAAAGTATCGCAACATAATTAGACCGTTGTTTAAAACTGACTCATCAAATATTAGTAGTAGTACTATAACCAAACCTCCATCAGCTCGAATATTAAAGAAACAACGACAACAACAACAACAACAATCCATTCAAACCGCTCCATATACTAATGTAGGAAAAGGTCTTGTTGTCGGCGGCGGCGGTGGTGGTGGCCCTCTTTTGTCATACAACGAAAAACCGATGGAATACATTTATTGGGACGATCCCAATGAGCTGTGTGACCGTTTAAGATTACTGATTGCATCCAAGGAGGCTGGCAACACCTCATTCTCACACAACAACGAGATAATTGCAATAATCAATGAGTTGAAAGAGGCCAATATAATTGAATAACAAACGGAAAACATAATCATTTCAATCATGTCTGTCGATAAGTTTGGACATCGCCGCAATCATGCTAATGAGCGGGTTAAGCCGTATATGCCGAAAGTATCGTATCCACATACTCTAGACGGTAATATTGATGCAGAAAATCTAAAAATTTGTAATGTAAAGATGCCGACTGCAAATAGCGATGTTGCTAACAAACTATATGTTGATGAACAATTACATGTGTACCATAATGAGCTCGAAACACTTCAAAAAACAATAATCCCCTCATTACAAACGCAATTGGTATTTCATCAAAATAAAATCAACGAAATTGCTGCATTTATTTCGAGAAATCCTCCCGTCAGAGCTCGAGATATGGCAACTAAAATATATGTCGACGAGGGAGTTGCTATGGGCAAGCAATTTTTGAGAAATGATTTGGAGAGTTTTAAACGAGAAGTACAGGATAAATTGTCGAAAAGTAATACTCTAATCAGTGATAAGATCGATATGTATAATACATACATAGAACATGCGTTTCAAGTTTTGGACCGGGACTTGAAGAAGAAGCATGAAATTGAACAAAAGAAGAAAATAGATGAGAAGAGTAATGGATCATCAGTTTAGAAAGTGCATGCGCCCACGAAACATGTCATCCAAAGTCCAGCTTGTTAACGAACTCCATAAACCTATACGTAAAAATTATCCACGCAGACGTACAATTGTCAAAGGCATAGATGATTTATGGCAAATGGATTTAGCTGAAATGCGACCTTACGCTAATCAAAATAAAAATCACAAAATGATACTAGTCGTCATCGATTGCTTTTCAAAGTTTTTATGGACACGTCCATTGAAGACAAAAACCGGTGAAGAGTTAACTCATGCATTCTCGGACATTCTCGCCCGCACAAAACGAGCTCCTAAAAATCTCCAATCAGACCAAGGAACGGAATTTTACAACAGCAAGTTTCAACAACTAATGAAAAAACATGGGATTAATCATTATAGTGTATTTAGCACGAAAAAAGCTTCTATGGCAGAAAGAGTTATTAGAACATTGAAATTAAAGCTTTACAAACATTTCAGTTTAAATGGCACACATAAATGGATAAACATTTTACCCAAAATTACGACGGAATACAATAATACAAAGCATTCAACTACCAACTATAAACCTTCCAATGTCAATAAATCCAACGAAAAAGATATTTTAAACAAAACATATACACATCTAAAGATTGTGGGACGTCGTAAATTTAAAGTCGGTGATATTGTACGTATAAGCAAGTCGAAACATGTCTTTGAGAAAGGATATACACCCAATTGGACGACTGAACTATTCAAAATCGTTAAAGTTAAAATAACAAATCCCACCACATATTTGCTAGAAGATTTGCATGATATACCAATCAGTGGGGGGTTTTACGAGGAAGAGTTACAGAAAACGTCAAATCCAGATATTTACTTGGTGGAAAAGGTGCTTAGAAGAAAAGGCAACAAGATGTATGTAAAATGGTTGGGTTTAGACACAAAACACAACAGTTGGATCGAAAATACAGATGTTGTTGTTGGGTAACTACTTTTCGCTGCGCCGCGTATGAATACATTTTTTGCTTGGCATCAGAGTATAAATTGAGGAGCGCAGTGAAACATATTGTTAGTCATCGCAATATGTTTCCTGAAGACGCCGGTTATTATACTATGAGTAGTAGTGGTAGTAGTAGTAGTGGTAGTATTAGTAGTAGTAGTAATACTAATGGTTCAGAAAATTATGGAGCTGAATTGGATAACATTTTAAATAATTATGAAATGGCATCAAAAATGGAACATCAGTACTTGTTATATACAGAGTATTCTATGGATTCAGTTCGAATTGGATGTGGTATTAGTGTAGCAAGAACTTTTTGTAGTGCAGTCACTTTATCATACATTGGTATGCATCCTAAAAAAATCTCCTTCAGCACCTATGAATGGGCTACGCTAACCGATATTTTAAGAGAAAATTCATTTATAAATGAACCGTTCGGAGTAGAAGAAGAAGAAGAAGTAGCAGCGATATCGTGTGGTGATTACTGCAATGTTCGACAAATAATATACAATAATGTTAAATGGTTGGAAGTGATAAAACATGACATCAGTTTCCTTTTATGCAGAGAAGATGTTCAACAAATTTTGAAAGTGGATGATTGTCTCATTTCACACCGGCTTGCCCATTTAGAAACATTAAATTTTGGTGAATATTACAGAAATGTAGTGGATATTATCAAAAGTTTTGTTCAACATAATGGACATTTGAGCAAGTTTGAATTATTAGTCGCAGTTTGTAATTGTAGTGATGGTATAATGACGATGGCTCTCAGAGAATTTATATATTTCAATGAGTCTAAAGTTGTAAACGATTTAGATGATGATGTAATAATTCAATAAACAATTATATATTTCTTGCAATTTTTATTTTCTTCCATACCACCACCACCACCACCACACAATTCCATTTAAATCACTAGTATTTATGGTAGAGATAATAAAAAACAATTTTTTTTTTTAGTTCATTTATTTCTACTTATCTATCTCTAAATATGCATATATAAACATTCTCATTTTAAATATAGTGTACATCTTTAATTAGTAAAATATATATACCGATTCATTTGAGAAGAAAAGAGAGAAAAAGAAAAACTTAGCTCTCTCTAAATTACATAAAATTGTTTCATTTAAAAATTGTGTGAGATACAAGTTCACAAATTGAGATGGATCAAAACCAGCATTTTTAATAGAAACTATCTTTGAGAGTATTTTATATAACATATACATATAAAAAGTGAATGGGAAAAAATTACAAAATTCACCAATCATTATCAGTGTCTTCATCATCATTATAAATATCAATGAAACGATTTAGATGACGATGATGTGTTCGTTTTGGATGAAAAATATTGTTTTAAGAATATGGTTTACAAACACACACCCCCCACACCCATGTTATAGTAAAGAAAATACATTTCGTAAATATTCAAAAATCATTCAGTAGTATTTAATTTATAATGACCCCACGGAAGCGTATCAAATGATCCTGGAATTAGCACCCGTTTGTCATCTTTAGGGGAAAGACCAATTTTCTTTTGCTCTATACTATACACTTTATGTGCATATGACCGAATAGAATTTTGATGAATTAATGTTGATTTCCAATTTTTTAAACAATTTACATAATCGTCGAAGGTAATTTTATTTCTTACAACATTTTTCTTTACCCCCTTAGATTTTTTCACAATTTTTCCCCCTTGAACTTTGAATGCATACATTTTTGCACGTAAACCTATAAAATGGGTCATGATTGCACCATTACATTCATCCTTAAACAACCCCAACACCTTTTTATTTACCAATGGCATGTTATAACAATTACCTTCAACGTAATCGCTAGTATCAAACAAATTCATATTGGTCTTTATTACTTCTTCGTATACGTCATTACACTGAATTTCATAAGTAAAACTATCTGTATCTGTATACAGTAGCTTGCAATTTTCTTTTGTTAATTTGGGGAGCATAAAATTATAGTGAAAGTCGTACATACATATTTTTGAGATATCTAAAATCGCCATCCCAACGTACAGAGGTTTATTGAAAATTATATTATTTTTTTTAAGTTCTATTATTACCATATTTTCATCTAAAATGACTCTCGAATGGAATTGTGGACTGGCAATTAAATTTTTTGCCCCATATCGACCTAAATATGTTGTAGATAGTTTAACCGTTCTATGATTCCTGATATTTTCCATTGTTTTGCCAAACACAGCATTATTCATTAATTTGTATAGATTTTTGGAAAACGCTGTAGTGGCATCTGTTCTTAATTTGGTATTTAGCATTATGTAAGGTCGTAACCATGCAGCTTGCTTGAATTTCAACATTCGATGTGTTTTTGTTAGAATTAAACCATTCGCCAAAGCCTGTTTTAAATTTCGATAGTGTACAATATAATTATGTTTAGTGTAAAAAGTAGTCAATAATTTTTTTAATTTGGAATTGGGAGGTGCCAGATGTTCGGGACAAAAGGGAAAATCTTGATGTAGATCGTGTAACTCCTGGGGATATTCTAGATCTACCTCAAGAATATATCCTTCTGGAGAGTCATCGGCAATTTGAGTTATGTCAATGTTGGTGACGTCGTCTACCCACTGAAAATTTTCATATGGAAGGAATTCAGACATTGCCCATCCATAGAGGTTATTTACATCGAGGTACATGAGGTATTTGGATGGTTTTTGTGGATCATACCCCTCAAACATGTATTTATTGTTGGCTTCTGCATATCGGTTTGAGCAAACAGTTATTCCTCCACGAATGCCTCGCTCAACAAACATAACCATATCAATGTCTCGGAGTAACTCTAATTTTATTTTTGTATACTTCAACATCGAGTCCCAAGTAAATCCCGGTAGCGTAAAATACCAGATTGGATCGAGCTGATACGTTTGAATACAATTATGTCGCAATTGCTCAAAAACGTCCGCTAATAGCAGTATGTCTGTTTTCATGTACAGACGACTGTACTCACCCAGATTGACAATATTAAAATTCTCCCAAACATTTTTTGCATGCTGGTATTGTTCAATGGAAATGTTGGAATCATTGAGTTTATTATAAAAATTATCAATGGATGGTAATTTCACTTCTTCAAGCTTTTCCATACAATCCATGTAATCATATGGGAAAACACCTTTTTTCATTAAAAGTTTTAGCTTTTCATCACTTAAATCGTGAAATTCCTGCCTCAAATTTTTAAAGTCGCTCTCCTTCAGTGTGGATACTAGTTCGTCTAAACTTGCACACATAAACCTAAGGGAGTCTATGAACCTGAATTTGATGTTAGTTTTAGGATCGTGTAGAGTAAAACTTATATAGATTTCCTTATTGATGGGCAACACTGTAACCTTACCACGTTTAGCAATTTCTCTAATAACAAAGTGTGAATCATAAGAGCTCAGATTGTGAAAGATGATTGGAACAACGAAAACTTTCTTAAAATTCAAATTGCACGCTTGATGAGCAAACCCTCGAAATTGCCCCGTAAAATGGTCATGATCTCTAACAATCTTATCATTACTAGTAAATTTCCGATCACAAATGTGACAATTCACCGCGTGTACGGTGTTAGGTGTCACATTCATGGGAATTATATTTAAAAGTTTAGAGTGTACAAATTCAGCTACATCCATCAACTGACCTGTAAACCAATCAATACAGTCTTCACTTTGATTATCTCTATAATACGAAAGTTCTTCATCATAAGCGCACTTGAAATAATATCCTGCAGAAAAAGCAATATGCTCCTGATATTTTTGAGTTTTAGTTGTTTTTTGATGATCACTATATGCCTTTAACATGGACTCAAAATCGCTGTAAATAGCAAACGGACATTTCTGTTTATAAATAAAATTTTTAAATTCAATATGTGTATAATGCGGAAAAGAAATTTTTGAATCATTTACATTTTTACAAGTCATTTCATGATTGTCTAAAACTTGTTGGCTGTGAAAATAATTTAAACATCTATCGCAAATATATTTTTTACCATTATATTTATTCAACTGTGAACTAATTAAACGAGATAAATTTTTTATCCAGCAATAATGGTATTTGATTTCATCGTTTGTTTCGTCTACAGGAGGTGCATCATAAACACTCAACTGAGGATAATACTTGGATTGAAGTAACAGTAAATTTACATGTTGTTCTAATCTATTTTTAGCTAATCTGGCAGGCACTACGGTGTAAAATTGTGATGACGACTTTGGCGAATGGTTTAATTCTAACGCATATACATTTACAGACATATTGTTCATTTTTTCAAATTTTGTAATTTGAGCAAGAGGCATCTTAATGTCTAAACCTTTAATATTTAAAACTTCCGAGTAATGCGGATACGAAGATGTACGATCAAGATTAATATTTTTGCATAAAGGATTCAAAAAACTGGTAACTGCCCAGAAGAAGCACGCATTATCCATATTGCGAACATTAACTATAGCATGCTTCTGAGAAATGGATTTAGGTAATGGAATATACGATGAGCCTGCAGCCAGTTCATATTTGTTAATTGCCACTTCTAAAAAAATTATTTTCGATAAAGCCCACCCGCTATTTTTTTCAGCAAATTCGGACATGTTGTTTAAAATGGGATCAGTAACATTTATTTTGAACCAATCATATAAATCATCTCCATTATTTAAAACAACGTTGGGAGTACTAAAATATTTGCGGTCTACCAATTCCACATCATTTGACATCTTAACAAAATCACCGCAAAATGTAGTGTTTGCTTTTATAATTTGAAATTTCTTGAAAACTACAGACATTTTCTTTTTAAAAATTTTTGAAGCGTCTGTAAAAAATGAATTGATATCTTTATGACCCAAGTTTATAATAATCCCCGTTTTTAATCTACTATCAAAGGCTGCATTTATGAATTCCCATTTGACTCTATTGGACTGTTTTTTACTATCGTGAATGACATGTTTCCCCCCATTCCCTACTTTTATTAAACATCTCATGCGCTTCAAGTGTGCTATTTTTGAATGAATTTTATGTTTTTGTCCCACAGAAAATTTGAAAAATTTCAATGCCCGATTACATTTTCTAATATGACCATTAATTATTAAAACCCATTTATTTTTACATGAAAATGTCTGAAGTTTGTTCAAGGAATTTAGAATTTCATCTATTTGCTGCAAACTTTTACCACTGAAGTTAGACATTTTGAATAATACGAGAAATGTACTCACTTTGATGATGGTGTGTGTGTGTGTGTGTGTGGGTGCGTGTGTCAACGAAGGATGATTCCTCCAATATTGATGTTCAATATAGGGCTGTGGAGCTGATTCTTGACGTAGGGCTGTGGAGCTGATTCTTGACGTAGGGCTGCAGAGAGGTGATGTAGAGCTGCAGAGAGGGTGGTGATTCTCAATATAGCCTGAAATATTAATACTTTCAGTTAAAAGATTTATAGTTGTATTACATAGAGGTTTAGAATAATGTTTGGGAAAGCCATCAATCAACTTTGTTCAATTCATCAATCAATTTTTTATATTTATATATTATATAAAATAAAAAACTCACCGATTATATCTCAACAATCTCGAAGAGTGCTGTCGAGTGTGGCTTTCCAGTCTCCTTCAACCCTCTGAATATCAACCCGTACTTGTTCGGCTGAAAATGGATTAGATTTGGCGCGAAATGGTCTGTTACACGATTTGGTAAAAACACAACCTTATCGTGCAGCTCCAACAAAACACTCTTGCCGAATCGTCCATTCGTCAACCGAGCTCCAAGAATTGGATAGCTTATGTCTAGTGTGAGATCCTTCAGCTTTCTAATTTTCTTCGATTGGATGTTAGCTACTGCAGAACATTTTTCATTTAATACATTTAAATCCATCTACAAAAATTGAAATAAAAAAAAAAACACTGTATTATAAGTAGAGAAACACACATGCTTGTTGGTACTTACATTGATTAGTTCCTTTTTGATTTTTCTTAACACACTTCTTTTCTCAGTTTTTATGTCGTAAAGTTGCACGAATTTATTAATAATTTGTTAATCAAATTTATCACGATGCTATTAAACTTTTTCAGATTCGACGGATGACTTGTGAGATGATGAATCTAACTGATAATCACATCTGAGTTCGCTATTATATACACGGACCCCTCCTCCATCTTTTTGATTCCCCAACACATCTTCTTGAAATCCAATTAAAATTAATGGTTTAGGAAAATACTGAATGCAATATGGTCATTCAAACTAAATATAATGCTTTGTGTCTAATAAATATCATACGGGTTGACGCTATGATTTAATCGTTAAAAATATATTACATGCACGTGTGTATAATTAAGACCCTCGACTGTTTATAAATGCATTTAATATTTTAATTGAAATCAGATGCTGGTATGCAATTAAGCCAACGTGAAATAAATTTTTTTCTCATGAAATCCTATGAATCACCTACCAGTATCTTAAGGGTTGACGCGGTGATTTAATAGTTAAAAAATATATTACATACATGCAATTATAACCCTCGACTGTTTATATGACCGCGTCTAATATTTATTGGAAAAAATCAGATAAACTTTTTTTCTTAACAAGAACGTAGTACACCCTCTGTATACATTTTATGTTTAATAACGAAGAGTAGACACTTTTTATTTCACTCGTATGCTATTGATTTGTACTCAAACGGCTGATGAAAACTATAGGGAGTATTGAAGAAAATTACATCGTGTTGTGAAATCAGACTCTCTGTATCTTATACAGTTAGATTTCAAAACTATAATACATTGGAACCCTTATGGCGGAGATGTAACGGTTTAGGCTGGGAACGATGAGGTCGTGGTCTCGAATCTCACTCGGGGCAAAAATTTTTACGTCATGCACAAATTTACCGGATAAAAAATGGACTACAGAAAAAAGAAATGCGCCATCTAGCGAAATCGATGAAAAAATGGCCGACTAAAAAATGGACGACAGAAAAAAGAAATCTGTAAAAATGCGAAATCGATAAAAAATGGACGACAGCGCCAACGACAGCAGCGCCACCGTCGCCTAGCGGACCTTTTTCGAAGTAGTGAGTCAGAACTCTTATAGCTACACTACTTCTTGCATTGCGTTAATATAAGTTTATATTAACACAATGCACCCTTCCCCCTCGTCAGAAGTGCGTCAATTTTGGTGGTCACTAATCCGATTACCCCATTTTCAGTTCTAAACCTTTTTTTCTGAGTAAAGTTTGTATTAGTTTTGGTGTAGGTACCGCATCGTGCCCAAAACTTATTGGAACAAGAAAATGTATTTTAACCTCCTAAACTATTAGTTTGCTTTGTTCACTTTCACTTCCTAAGTAATGGAAACAATCTATTTTTTTACAACAATGATAACCTAATTCTTAATAGATGTTTTGTACTCCTTAGGAAATCCAAAATTTGTTTGTCCCAATATTTTTTGGGCACGATGGTACAAATTTTATATTATTTTTTATTTAAAGAAAAATCACAAAAATTAATACGTGTTTTTAATAAAACTAACCACTTTATATACCAATCAGGTTGGTAACAATCATTGAATAATTTTATTAAAATAGAAGATAGGAGGTATTGCTACAGTTAATTTTAGTTTTATAGAATGGAAAGACCTCCTATCTACAATATAACTTTAATTTACACAGTTTACCAAATAAATCAATATATTCGAATTAAAACGATGTACATATGGATCACAAAAGATATAGATAAATTCCTTTAAACGAAAAAAACAAAAAAAAACGCATAAAACAACAAATATTTCAATAAAACTTACCAGCTGATATACACACACCAACGGTTTACAACAAAATGCTAGATAGGAGGTATTACCTACCCTCTATGACGCCTGTTTAGTTTGGAGATATTTCCGTTTAAAAATTGGCGGGAAACCTTAGATCTTGGTAATTAGGAGGTATTTCTATTCCAAAGATTAAATAAAAAGCTATCTAGTGGTGTAAAAACCTTATTTCTGACAAAAAGCGTAGATAGGAGGTATTGGTAGTAAACAGTCGATATCTGGTTTGTAGTCTGACTCCTTATTACTTACTTTGTCATCGTTATGCTCGGTTGATAACAAAATAACGGCATTGTTCTTTTTCGGCACATAAGACACTAATGTACAATGTTTTGTAGAAGCAATCATTGAAGAATATTCTTTTTTTGAAGATGATGGAAGTAGTTCCTTTGGTATAACCGTCTTATTTTTGCGCAGGGTGCCACATAATGTAAGCTTCTTATCCAACAATTTTTGAGACAGCTGAAGACTAGTAAATAAGTTATCAGTTGTGATACCATATCCTTTACTTAGATAATTAGAAAGTTCAAGAACAACCCGTTCACCTTGTCCTTTTTCAGGCTTGTTGCCTACTTTGCCTTACAAAAAAAATCGGTAGATAACATAGATAAATGAAAATAAATGACTTACCTAAATACACTTGCATATTCAAAGTAAAATTTTATTCACAATCTGCCAGTGTCCATATCTTTATACCATACTTTGCTGGCTTGCTTTTTATGAAGATCCTAAATGAAGCCTTTCCTCGAAATGGGACAAACTGCTCGTCAATGCACACGTACGTTCTCGGATATAGTGCTTTTTTACAGTTTGATACGAATTTATCAAATACTCAGCCCTGGTCTCCAAATTATCGAATCTCAAAAATTTGGTCAGAAAATGGAATCGATTTCTAGACAAAGTTGCTGTTATTATAGGCCGACAATATGCAGGGTCACTAGTAAAAAGCATTTCAATGGGTTCGGTACTAGCTTGCAATGCTCCTAATGTAATAAGTAGACCTATATAGGCCTCGATTTCTCTTCTGTTAGTTGGCGCATATTTCTTTGTACTCTCGGGATGAGTTTCATTATAATTATCAAAATAAAATTTAGCTTTCCGGTTGGTTTCAGCGACAATAATGTTAAATATATCGTCTGAAAAAAGCAGCATAAACGATTCTTTGATCAAATTGACTGTCTCAACCCTTACTTCGTGGAATATGCTCATATTAGTGTTTTTAAATGAAACTCAAGGTCTCTAGTTAATTCCACAATATAATACAAGTTATTGAAAATTCTAAAAAATTGACAATTGTTTCGATAAATCAATATCATCGTACCTATTTCTGCACTGGTGGGTGTAAGTTCTGGAACATGCACAATCTTGTTTGCCTGCGAACGTCGAACTTGATTATTTATTGGCATTTTATACCACTGGGTACCATCTTTAGCTGTATAAACAGGAATATCAGCTTTAGGTACCTCTAAGTTAGTGTTTTCTTCATCAGAAGAAGCATAGATTTCTTCATCGAATTCTTCTTGGTCGGATATATGGTCCTCACTTTCGATGTCGCTTGCATCATCTTCCTGCAATAATTCCTCATAATCTAGATAATCATTTTGCAACAGCATTAAGCTCCACCGTTAACCTCCTCCGTTAGAGCTTTTTCATTTCGAATTCGGAAATTACTCATTTTCGATCGAATAAACAACCACGTGGCGAACTATAAATCGACTCGTTTATCTCATACAGACGCTTGCATAAACGACACTTAATAGTAATAACTATTACTCCTGTACCAGTAGGCGGCCGGCGGCGTAGCAATGCAAGCGCCGCGCCGAATAAGAGAAGTGGGGATACGAACAGTACAACATGTAAGGATTTTACCCTGCCGTTCGCTCATAATAACATAGAAATATTGGTATACGTAAAATGACAAGCGGGGTGCAAATGCACTCCACACTCTAAAAACCTAAATAATTACTGAGATGGAAAAAATCCATGTAAGATTTTAGGTAAATTACATTTGGAACCTAAAAAAATGCAGCTACTAAAAAGAGGAAATAAAACAAAATTTAATTGGCTTGGATATATACAAAAAAGTACATGTGGGGTGCATTTGCACCCCGCTTGGTATTATAAGAGTTAAGTCTCCATCTTTCTTTTGAAATTCCCTTAGGTTTTTTACTGACCACATGTTTTCGTCAGAGTCGCTTCTTATTGTTGTTGCATGTAACAATTCTATCTTTTCATCTTTGTTTATTTGGTTATTATTACTTTCTTTTTCGTCAATTATTTGGCAATATCTGCATTATTGGTAAGTACATGGCCTTCTGGATAGGGCATCCGTATTTCCGTTATAGCGACCTTTTCTATAAACTATTTGAAAGTTGTACTCCTGATGCCTTTCCAACCATCTTGTAATTGGTCCTTCCGTATTTATAAAATTCAACAGCCACTGTAGTGCTTTATGGTCGCCTCTGATGATGAAGGTTCTACCATAAACGTATGTGTGAAAGTGTTCAATAGCCTTTACAATTGTTACAGTTTTTTTCTTGTAACGCAGTAATTTTTCTCCGCCCTTCCCAGGGTCTTACTGAAATAAGCAATTACTTTTTCTTCGCCATCTTGTTGCTGTGAAAGGATAGCTCCTATGCCATGTTGTGAAACGTAGGAGTCGAGAATAAATTGACCTTCTTCTTTAGGGTAAGCTGAAACCAGTGTAGTGGACAACCTCTATTTCAATTCAGTAAAGGCATTTTGGCATTCTGGATCCCAATTGAATGATGTGTTGTTTTCAGTAAGTATGTGTAAAGGTTTGGCCATCTTTCCAAAATTTTGAACAAATTTCCGGTAATATATACAAAGACCCAAAAATGGACAAACCTCATGTTTATCTCTTGCCTTTGGCCAATCTTGAATCGCTGAAATATTTGCCGGATCAGTTTTTATTCCCTCTGATGATACAACGTGACCTAAATATAGAACTTCAAGTTGAAATAAGGAGCATTTTTTTGATTTCATTTCTGATTTTGCATTTTTCTTTCGGCTAAAAACTTCTTCTAGATTGTTTAGATGATCGTCGAATATTTTTCCCATTATATGCTTCATCGAGTGTAGACGTATCTTTCACGTGCTCTGTTGAAAAGCAGGTTGATGTGAAAAAAGTTAACGGAAAAAATCTGATTTAGTGTGGTGGTAGGTTGCAAACAGACTGTTGATTGATTTAAGTGGAATAATAGAGGTTGTAGTTTTCTGCGGTAAATATGGGCACACGATCCAAGAAAAGTGAAGATGAATTGCACGAGTCAATAAAATTAATCGTGACTAAATTATGTACTTCTCAAGAGTTCATATCTCAGCTTAGTGATGCTGTAAGTACAATTATTACTAAAAACCTTGAAAATAAACTAGTGCCACTAAAGGAAAAGATAGAACAGTTGGAACAAATGGTGGATAAACAGGAAAAGGCTATACATTTTCTCCAAAAAAAATGAAAGTTATGATAAACAAGTTCGCCAAAGAAATTTAGTTTTACTGGTACCAAAGGAAAATGTAAAGGGTTATACCACACCCGACGTTATAAAGATTTTTAATGGAAAAATGAAATTATCGATCCGGGAATCTGATATTGAAGGATATTTCAAACTAAGAAATAATGGCGGCAGTGACGCTGTCTTAGTTAAATTTTGTAATACATATTATCGTAATTTAGTATTTTCCACTAAGAAAATACTCAAAAATACCAAAATAATTATAAGAGAAGATTTGACAGTTATGCAGCAAAAAATATTAAAACCAGCTATCACGAAAATTGGGAGAGAAGGTCAAGTATGGAGTAATTATGGTCAAATTTACTAATTGAATAAAGAAGACAATATTCGAAAAATTACTTCTTTAGAGGAACTGGAAGAAATATCACTATAATTTTTTTTATTTGTATCCTTAATATACATATCCTTTTAATAGTTAGGTTTTGTTTGTTTCGTCTTATATCTTTGTTCTAATTAATGCTAATTGGTTGATGTTATTTTAACTTTTCAAGAATATGCTTCAAGTATTTATATTATTTTCGACAGGCGCGTGCAATTGATGCGTCTCTAACTGACTTCTTTTTGTTTATATTTTGTTTGTAGATTGAATAGATAACATTAGCATTGTCACTTTCTGATTTTGTTCTGGAAATCTTGTTAAATTGTTTCGAATGAAATATTTAAAAATTGCTTGTTTAAATGCGAGGTCGTTAATTCCCTCACTACATAAAGTTAAATTAATTGTGTCTGATGAAGGTATCGATATTCTTTTGATATGTGAATCATGATTAATATACGCGGTTACTGATAATGAGTTGCATAATGGCGGTTTTAATTTATACAGGGTGGATCGTAATGTTAATGGAAAGGGCCTTTGTATGTATATTAGAAATAACAATTATATAGGAAATCATTGATATTTATAATTTAATTTGGGAACAATGTTGGATAAAAGTTACCATAAACAAGAAAACTTTAGCTGTTGGAGTGATATATAAACCACATGAACAAAATACAAGTATTTTTTTAGGTGAATTTGAAGATAGTCTAGCATCAATTTTTCCTACAGTTGACGAAATTGTGTGTATGGGGGATTTTAATTCAGACTTAATTGATCTTGATAATAATAATGTAAATAGGTTCTACTCTTTAATTGAATCGTTAAATTTATCTCAATTAATAGATGTTCCAACTCGAGTTACAGCTAATTCATCCACTCTTTTAGACTATTTAATAATTCGGGAGGAGGCTGTAGTTGATAGGGGCGTTATACAGTATGATATTTCAGATCATGCTATCGTATACAGTAAGGTACAGGTACAAGATGATAGGAAAAATCCAAAAATGGATATATATAGAAACTTCAATAATTTCGATGATGAACTATTTCAAGCCGATTTATTTAATACATAACTTTTCAGAATCTATGTGTTAGAGTAAGGGAAACTGAATGAGAAGTAGACTGTATGGTTGCAATATAGCGTCCCCTATTCTCCCATTGCGTTTTGATAGTCTAGCGTGAAGGACCACTCGAGAAACCCGAGAATAAAACAGAATACTGAATAACTTAGGTTTTACTAAACAGTTTGAACCATTTGGCAACAGCGTGCGTTTTTCACTAAAATCTGGCGTCTTTGTCACTGAACAACCGGCACTAATATTATATGCAATTCCTCTTGCTGACTTTAATCACGAATTTTTTTCTCTAAATCTATACGACCAATATCTTATGAGACATGGTCGCTCGCTACCCTTAATTGATCACCCGGTACATTATCAACATTAAAATGTGGTATGGTTCATGCGCTAAAATTATTTCAATCATCATTATTCTAATTTTTTTATACTAACGAGTATGAACATAACAAATATTATGAATGGTAACTTCACTACTGTCAAAATGTGTTTTGCATTCTAGAAATAATTTTGTGTTGATGGCGTATTGACTGAAATTATGAATTTATAGTTCATACACATACAAATTGGTATAGTTTATGAAATTATAATTGGACGGTCATGTTTACTGTTACATTGGGCTAATATTAATTTTAACTATACATCATCATTGCAGTATTTGTTACATACATATTTTCGACGAGAATATTTATATTGTGCCCTTCAATTTCGGTCACAATTGTAAGTAAAGATCTACAGGTAATTTTGTTATATAGTGTGGGAAATCCAATTGAAATAAATTTTATTATTTCGGTTATAAAAAATACCCAAATACGTCAAATCTGGAACCCTCTTTCTTTCCAGTCATTTTGTAGTTAAAACCTCACTTCACAGTTCTCAAAACCAAACATTCCATCATAATTCTGCTTCTACGTTCTGTAATTCCATAAAAAAGTAGCAAACTATCGCAATACTCTATCTTTAAAGTGCCAAAAATGGGAAATACTATGCAGTAACCGAAATAATGAATCTATTCAATTTGACGTTTCCACACTGTGTATCATCATAAATAGAACAAATCTTAAGCCACACCTTCATGATACTATTACCCTCATGACATCATCCCAAATTACAGGAGTATATTACAAGAAAAATTGTACACCTCTGAATATCTGGGCTCTTATGTTTAGTATCACATAATAAAGATTCTATTAAACAAGACTCCATTACATCGGTCTAACATTATATTTCCTCTGTTACGTATGTGACATGAAACAAAACATTTTCATTGCCACTATAGTTGAGAAACTACTAAATGACATTGAAGTTTATTCATTTGAACTTCGCGCTTCAGACATTTGCATTTTCTGGGTTACCGCAAACACGTCTTGCTATGATTGATTATATGTTCGATAATACAGACAGCAACAACAAGCTGTCGATTTTAATGCGAATCCATCTTTCAATAAGACTTAATCAATCTACTTAAAAAGCAATAACGTGAAAACATATGTTGATGTACCATCAATTTATATCGATGAAATTGTATTTTATTTTATTTATTTGGGATACAAACAGGACAAACCCATAAAAGTATCTACAAATAGTTACACATAAGTTTACAAATTAGGTAAAAAAGAAAATATAGATTTAATCATAAAACTACATTAAATAAAAGTAAATACAAGTATACAAAAAAAAGAGAAAAAAGAGAGAACAAGAGTAAAGGTAATAAAACAAAATTAAATTTGCAAAAAATAGTCTTTCAGTAGTTTTTTAATCAAATCTGAGCAGGAGAATTTAGAAAATAATTGCTAAATGCCTGACATGTTAGATTTCCATCTTTAATCTATTCAAAAAATGTTAAATTATAACAAGGAAATACAAGTATACAAAAAAAGATAAAGAAGAGAGAACAAGAGTAAAGGTAATAAAACATATATGAATTGAGTGAATGAAAACGACGAATACTCAGTGTGTATTTGTTTATTAATTTCCAGCTAAGCGCTTTCGGCTATTAGGCCATTCTCAAAGATGTCCTATGAAAATTACAAAGTTTGTGAAATTTTGAAAAAACAATTTAAAAAAGTTGAACTTGCGTCATTTAAAAAATAGGTGTCGAAACCATCCAGTTGATTAAGAACAATGTTCAAAGTTGAATCACTGTTATGATTAAGTCATTGAATTAAAAACATTAAAATAACCCTATTGGAAGGGTGTAAAATTTTAATTCATATGATGTAAATTCATTCAAAAACAAAACCGAATGAAAACCGGTGACAAGTTTGACGTTAAAATTACGGTGGCTAATAGGCCAGCGTGCCGTAAAAACAAGTGCAAGAGAATACAACATATTTATACGACGAACACTGAATCAAAAGCATGATTGAAAAGATGAAAAAAAATTCATATAGTGAACTGAAAATTGTAGGGAACCCTGAATATTACATTTATTTTTAAATTTGAAAATGAAGTTAAATATGTAATAGAAGCAAAAAATTGAAAAAACTCTATTCAAATCCAATTTCCAACATTCATCCAATTTAGATGAATAGCAAAATCCCCCTCATCCCTTAGTTGTATACTGAAATTGAATTAAAAGGTTGGATCATATATGAATTGACCACCGCACAAAATTAAATTTGCAAAAATAGTCTTTCAGTAGTTTTTTAATCAAATCTGCACTGTGCTAAAAAATATCCATTTCAACAATACTGGACAATTTATTGTAAGTATTTGTTATTCTGTGAGCAGGAGAATTTATTAGAAAATAATTGGTGAATGCCTGATGTGTGATAAAGGTATAATTGTTTCTAGTTGAGTGGCTAGGATTACGAAGTGGTATGAAGTTTGTAAAATCAAGGCAATCTATATTGTTATTGAGGATTTTGTGAATAAACAGTACATCCGCAATATGCCTACCATGCTCTAGTGAAATTATCTTTAAATTAGAACGAATACGTTGCCTATCCACATCGGAATAAAATTTTCTTTTACAATATGAAACAAACTTGTTCTGGACTGTTTCTAATTTTGAAATATAGACCGAATAACGCGGATTCCAAATAGTAGAACCAAACGTTAATATACTATTTACGTATGCAATATATAATGATCTAACAGTAAGAGGATTTTGAAGTTCGAAACATGTTCTGTATATGAAGTCCAACTGCTGATTAGCTTTTCCAATTATATTACAAATATGTCGATTGAAAAGTAATTTAGAGTCTAAAAGAATACCAAGATACCTAACCGTATTTATAGCGTGTAATACGCTATTAGAAATTTCATATGTGTTGTAGTTCAAGTCTGAATTACTACGAGGAAATTAAATCAACTGAAATTAACTGTCTCGACCCTTACTTCGTGGAATCTACTCATATTAGTGTTTTAAATGAAACTCACTGTTTCTAGCTAATTACACAATATAATAAAAACTGTCAATTTTTTAGAATTTTCAACAATGTTTATTATATTGTGTAATTAGCTAGAAACAGTGAGTTTCATTTAAAACACTGATACGAGGAAATTGTATATAATTACACTTTGAGACATTAAAAAACAAATTATTTCTCACACAGTAGTCGGATAAATTGTCTACGTCTTCTTGCAATCGAACTCTATCGTAAGCACATGAAATTGAGTGATATATTTTCAACTCATCGGCATACATAACAAACTTAGCAAATTGAAAGCAACTAGAGATGTCATTTATATATAAATTAAAAAGTGAAGGACCTAAATGGGACCCCTGAAGTACTCCTGAAGTAGTTACCACAGCCTTAGATTTAAGAGCACCTAAAATTACTTGTGGTGACCTTTTTCTGACATATGAGTCGAACCATCTTAATAAATTATCATGTATACCGACTTGAGAAACTTTTGAGACAAGGACGGAATGATCGATTTGGTCGAAGGCCTCACTGAAATCAGTATACACAGAATCAACGTTATGCCTATAATTTAGACTTTCAAGTATGTATTCAACGTATAGGAATAAATTTGTATCCACCGAACGTTTTTCCATGAAGCCATGCTGTTCAATGTTAAGTAGGTTTTTTACGTCATGATAAAGAAAATCAAAAATGATACTCTCAAACACCTTACTAAAGATGTTTAATTTAGAAATAGGTCTATAATTTTCAACTCTATTCTTGTTCCCAGATTTATGAATTGGTGTAATAAAGGCTGTTTTCCATGTATCAGGAAATTGACATGACCTGAGAGACTTATTAAATAGCAAAAATAATGGCTCAATTAGCGATTCCTTACAATTTTTAATAAAATCAGTAGGTATTTCATCTGGCCCAGGACCTTTATTAGGTAAATTTTCAATTTTTTCATCAATAGTTTCACGAGTAATTGTGTAGTTAGAAATATTCAGGGGTGTGTTAGTATACATATTATCAAAGTTAATAGTATCACTACTTACAAAAACAAAAGAGAAATAATCTGAAAATATATCAAAAATTTTCTGTAACTCGGTAGTAGGGCCCTGAGCAGTGAGCAAGTTATTAGGGAAATTATTTGCTTTTCTTTTGCTTTTTACAAATTGCCAAAAATATTTAGAATTATGAATAATATACGTTTCTACAGTAGTCAAGTATTTTTTATAATCTTCATTTATTAAAAATTTTGATCTGTCTCGTAAAATTTTGAATGTTAAGTAATCTAAATTATTATGATATTTCTTCCATCGACAGTGAAATTTAATTTTTCTTTAATCACTTTTATTGTAGAAGAAGAGAACCAATGTTGGTATTTTTTATAATAGGTGGGATATTGAGGTACATGTAAGTGAACGATCTGATCAATAATATTGTAAAACAGATTAATTGCTTTATTTATGTCAGTTGAATGAAATTCAGCTGCCCAGTTAACACTACATAAAAGTCGGTTAATTTTGTGATAATTTGCCAACTTGAAATTCCAGCGATATTGATTAACAACTCTAGTACAAATATTGAAAGGAATATCCATATCGAATTCCAAGGTACAGCGGTAGTGATTCCTGCTAACCGAGATATAGAGTGTTTTATTTTAAATATTCTGGTTCTACCCCATAGTTTCAATACCTTCCAATAATTTTTGTTTGGCAAATAGTTTACACATGTTAGGATACTTTGAACAGTGGTAGAAGATAGTTTTCCTCTATTACCAGAGGCGGCGTGCGGTAGGGATGGATACTTGCTTTTATCCCCCTATAATCTACGCCTCTGTCGTAATACTCGTTTCAGCATGTTTTTTTTATTCTTTGTTACTTTCTCCGTTAATACCATCTTCCTGTCTCAATGCGATAGTGTGAGTAGTTTTCGAGTTATTTGTATTTAAAGGTAATGTTTAAAATATCCAATTATGTTTTATTGCTTATTTCACATAAGTGTCGTTAATAATTTAACCACATTGATAAAATTAGTTAATTCTAATCGTTAATTCACATGAGTCAATAACTAAATAAATAAAATTTAACAGTTTGAAATGCTTTTTTCATATTAATATTTATCAAAGTGTCGGTTTTAAATATATGACAAATCATAGCTAAGATTTTTATTATTAAATACATAAGATAAACGATATTCTGTGTATTAGTATTTGATAATAATAATCATAAAATAAAATAAAAATAAAATTCCTTATTTTTTGAATGACAAACAAAGATTGTATAAAATTGGTCAACAGTTTTCTTAAAAACTAATCTTACTACCTAACTAACTAACAAACTAGTACAGCCTAAAAGTAAAGTGAAAATGACGCATAGTGAAAAATATAGGATAATATACACAAAGATCTTACAAATTTAAAAACTCATCGACTGAATGAAAACACATATCTACTAAAAACGATTTGAGTAAAATTTTGAATGATTTTATTGTTTTACTTGATTTAATTCATAATGGTAATTTATTGAAAAGTCCCATTATAGGAGGGGATTTGAAAGTAATATTACTTTTAGGAAAAGTGAAAGACAGATTATCACAGTGTCTTGTATTGATATTATGCTTCTGGTAGTTAGTTTTGAAATCACATATGTTGTTATATATGAAAACACAACCATCTAAAATATACAAACAGGGCAACGTTAATATTTTCAATTTTTTAAATTGTTCTCTACAACCAGTCAGACGAGAGACACCAGCAAAACAACGAATTATTCTTTTCTGTGACACAAATACGTCTTTAGAATTGGTAGACAGTCCCCAGAAAGATATGCTATACCTCAGACGGGATTCCACTTGTGCGTGATACAGCATAATCATTTGTTTTTGTGTAAGAACAGAACTCAGATTTTTAAATACGTAATTACTGGAATTTAACTTTGAAATAATTGCCTCACATTGCTTACTCCAATTAAGACATTCGCCGATCAGCAGGCCCAGAAATTTGACAAAAGAGGCACATTTTATCGATTGATTATCAATGTTTAGATCTACAAACTGCAGTTGCTTTTGTCTATGATGAAATTGTATCGCTTGCGTTTTTTGTGCATTAAGATAGAGTGAATTCATGCAAAACCAATTATAAAGACCCACCAAGAGACTATTACAATTATCTTCAACTACTGATTGACACTTATCAGATTATTTATTGTATTCAGTGTATTTTCAAATAGAAATGAGCTTTTTAACAGAAATTTCTGTTTTTAAAGTCTTAAACAGTCTCTAATTGTTTACAAGAATTGTTAGTATTCATGATAATCTTTTATGAACCTGCAAAACTATATTGGTCACCATAATTACTACTATAAAAACTAGAACTAGAGATACTTGATTCAATATTTTTGGTACTGTTTAATACAATATCTGTATCAGACTATCTGCAATAGTTACTCCCATTTACATAATTACCAACTATTTGTTTTTCATTTTATTTATGTAAGTAGCTTGTGAAACATCTTGAACATTGAAAAGATTTTCCTCTAGATACAAATCTCTCCCAACATATGATCATGTTTTATTATTAATAATAATATGTACCCTATTTCAATATTAAATTTTTTGTAGGGTATAATGTATATCTAGGATTTGAAATAATGTGAATCGTTTTTAAAATATACTTACTAACTAAAATATTTTAAAAGTTGGAAAAACCCTTATTTTGTAAACTCTATTATATATTGTTATTGTACAAATCCGCCACCTGGAATTTCAATGTACAATAGCCGATTAAATTCTTGAATGAGTATTAAGTTTTAATAATTATGATTTTGGAATAGTTACTTACCGATAAAAACTGTTGTTCGTCCATTATAACAAGAATTATAACTAAGTATAGAAACTGCAGCTAAGTAGGAACTAACGAAAATGAAGACCACTTTATTCAAGTACTTTTTCTTGCAAAAAATGTGCTTCCAGTAAATAAAATATAACACAAAACTGAAAACCACCCGCCATTTCATGCTTGTCTGCTTGTCATTTGTTTCCACAGATAAATACTTTCGTTCGTCAGTTTCTCTTCTGTTTTCTTTTTTTTTATGCTACTGTGATGTTTAATATGAGATATTACTGAGAGGTTTATGAACTAATACGGTACAGACGTAATCGTAGGAAGTTACTAAAAATTATTTCGAAAGATGTAAAAGTAACTGCAACACATGCGATCATCTTAGAAACATGTTAATTTGTAATATTAGAGTAACGTTCTATATGTGACATTAGTGAGAAGTATACAAATTAACATCGTATGAATGCTTCCTATAGGAAGCTGCTAAAAAGAAGTTCATAGGATGTGTATGTAACTGCGAATTCAAATATTATCGTGTACATCAAAAATATGTTTTATTTACATGACATGGATGTTAATAGAGTTGGTAATAAAATTAAGACATCTGGGAGATATCTTATTAACGTTTTAATTAAACATCATGAAAAGTCTTTAAAAAGAACATCACAAAAACGTGTTATGTTTCTTGTTTAGTGGGAAGATTTAAGCAAAAACACTTAAATAAAATATTCCTGCTAACCGAGATATAGAGTGTTTTATTTTAAATATTCTGGTTCTACCCCATAGTTTCAATACCTTCCAATAATTTTTGTTTGGCAAATAGTTTACACATGTTAGGATACTTTGAACAGTGGTAGAAGATAGTTTTCCTCTATTACCAGAGGCGGCGTGCGGTAGGGATGGATACTTGCTTTTATCCCCCTATAATCTACGCCTCTGTCGTAATACTCGTTTCAGCATGTTTTTTTTATTCTTTGTTACTTTCTCCGTTAATACCATCTCCCTGTCTCAATGCGATAGTGTGAGTAGTTTTCGAGTTATTTGTATTTAAAGGTAATGTTTAAAATATCCAATTATGTTTTATTGCTTATTTCACATAAGTGTCGTTAATAATTTAACCACATTGATAAAATTAGTTAATTCTAATCGTTAATTCACATGAGTCAATAACTAAATAAATAAAATTTAACAGTTTGAAATGCTTTTTTCATATTAATAGTTATCAAAGTGTCGGTTTTAAATATATGACAAATCATAGCTAAGATTTTTATTATTAAATACATAAGATAAACGATATTCTGTGTATTAGTATTTGATAATAATAATCATAAAATAAAATAAAAATAAAATTCCTTATTTTTTGAATGACAAACAAAGATTGTATAAAATTGGTCAACAGTTTTCTTAAAAACTAATCTTACTACCTAACTAACTAACAAACTAGTACAGCCTAAAAGTAAAGTGAAAATGACGCATAGTGAAAAATATAGGATAATATACACAAAGATCTTACAAATTTAAAAACTCATCGACTGAATGAAAACACATATCTACTAAAAACGATTTGAGTAAAATTTTGAATGATTTTATTGTTTTACTTGATTTAATTCATAATGGTAATTTATTGAAAAGTCCCATTATAGGAGGGGATTTGAAAGTAATATTACTTTTAGGAAAAGTGAAAGACAGATTATTACAGTGTCTTGTATTGATATTATGCTTCTGGTAGTTAGTTTTGAAATCACATATGTTGTTATATATGAAAACACAAACATCTAAAATATACAAACAGGGCAACGTTAATATTTTCAATTTTTTAAATTGTTCTCTACAACCAGTCAGACGAGAGACACCAGCAAAACAACGAATTATTCTTTTCTGTGACACAAATACGTCTTTAGAATTGGTAGACATTCCCCAGAAGGATATGCTATACCTCAGACGGGATTCCACTTGTGCGTGATACAGCATAATTATTTGTTTTTGTGTAAGAACAGAACTCAGATTTTTAAATACGTAATTACTGGAATTTAACTTTGAAATAATTGCCTCACATTGCTTACTCCAATTAAGACATTCGCCGATCAGCAGGCCCAGAAATTTGACAAAAGAGACACATTTTATCGATTGATTATCAATGTTTAGATTTACAAACTGCAGTTGCTTTTGTCTATGATGAAATTGTATCGCTTGCGTTTTTTGTGCATTAAGATAGAGTGAATTCATGCAAAACCAATTATAAAGACCCACCAAGAGACTATTACAATTATCTTCAACTACTGATTGACACTTATCAGAAACCAACAACGATGTGTCATCAGCATATAATGTAAAGTGAGTTGATAAGTTAACTGACACAATGTCATTTATATAAATTAAAAACAGAATTAGACCCATAATTGATCCTTGGGGCACTCCTACTGTTGATGATAGATAATGTGATGTACAGGTTTTGATACTGTTTTTTGCTATTTTTGGTAAGCTCACGTATTATTGACGTGCATTTAAGTAAGATGTGATCCAATTTAGTAAGTGATTTTGGATTCCTATATTATATAATTTCTTAGTTAAGATGTTATGATCGACACAGTTTAATGCCCTGCTGACATCACAAAAGATCCCAACAGGACACTCACCCGACTCCATCATATTTGTAAGTTCTTGATAAAAAGAATGTAATGCGGTGTTAATTGATTTTGCAGTTTGAAAACCGTGTTGGTTTTGCACAATCGTATTATTTAGCTGTAGGTATGCATTGAGCCTTTTCAGATAGCTATACTCAAAAAAATGTGAAAATATAGGAGGAATAGTTATAGGACGGTAGTTTCTAGCCTGTTTAGAAGACAAGACAAGATATGTCAGTGGGGATATTATAAATGGCAATATTTTTTTAATTAGGAATGCTGGTACTTCATCGAAACCACAAGATGTTTTATTTTTAAGTTTGGCATGTAAGAGTTCATATAATTCTTCATGATTAAAAGGGCACAAACGAAAGGTATCATTGGGTATTTTTGATTCATTGATATTAAAATTGAGTTGTTCTCCAATCGCTCCAGTACGTGAAATTTTCGACACCATTTCCTGTGGCGCATTGTTAAAAAATGTGTTAAACATATTAGCTACGTGAGTAGGTTTATCTATTATTACATTATCGTTATTATACAATGAAATAACTTTTTTACGCTCATTATTTGCAGTAAAATCATTTATTAGTTTCCATGCACTTTTTGTTGGATTATCCGAACTTGAAATTATGGTTTGATAAGGTATTTTCCTAGTTGTTTGTAAACGTTTTACATGTTCTTTTTTTTTGTAAATTATAGTATGGCCATAGTTGCGGAAATTGTCTAGACAATGCATGCAGGTTTTTTAAATTATTGCTAGATAATTGTACATCTTTGTCTATCCACCTTTTATTATTCTTGATTAGTTTCCTTTTCAACAGTGGAAAATGAATATCAAAATAATGCATAAAAATACTCATGAAATTATCAAAAGCTAGATTGGTATCCAAAATTCCATATACAGTATTCCAGTTCTCAAGAATAAGACTATCAACGAAATGACTCGTCGCACTCTCAGCGAAAACTTGGTAAGGCAACCGATTCATAAACGAGTTCCACAAATACTGTACGGTGGTCCTATACAGTGTTGTCAAAGACACAGGCCAAGGGAATATTCAGAAAGTTGACAAATACATTATCAATAGTTGTACTGCTGGTATCCGACACCCTAGTCGGCCACTTGACAATATTATTGTGTATATTAAAAGGTGATAACACATTTAAAAGTTTACTGTGATTACTATTTTTTATTCTAGTATCAATATTAAAGTCACCGCAAATAATCAAAGAAACATTAGGTTTAACCTTCCATTACTCGCGCCAAATTTTGGTACTTAATAACTCGCGCACGGTCTAGGAGACCGGGTAATGAATTAAGTAATTTCTGAGCTTACTTATTACTTTGTGAAGGATTTTAGGGTTATTTCATCATTTTGGGACAGAATAAAAGTCATTTATTAGGTTAGTTACAAAAAATATATTAGGCAAAAAAGCAGAACTGAGAAATTGCATAACATAAAGATAACTAAAAAAATTAACTTATATTTTCATAACACGCATTACACATAGGACGAATATGTTCTAAACACAGATATTTTGCACAATTTTGACAAAAGTACTTCGTCTTTCTGTTTTTCTGCCAGGTACAGACTGCACAGCGGCCGACGGTTCCAGGGGTTCTTACTGGGGGCTCATCTCCAGTTGGGACTCCACACACTTCTTGTAACCTGCTTCTTAGGCTCCTTGGCAAATTGGCAGATATAGCTCTTTCTTTTTGATAATCATACAAAAGGGCCATGGAGAGCTTAAGAAGAGATTTCTTTCGAGGCGTTGTTGAATCGGGATTGTTTCCATTATAAATGACAAATGCATTTATCCCAGCTACGTTCAGCATGCTATAAAAGGGGACCATTGGCCATCGTCTGGTACCACGAGCACAATTATATTGAGCACACAATTTATCGACCATGTCGACCCCTCCTTTGGTGTCATTATCATTTCTGGCTTATTCGTAAGAGGGTCAATGTCATCTCCAAAATGCATTGTTGAAATGAGAAGTACATTTTTACCTTTTTTTGGAATAAATGAAACCAGTTTTGTATTGTTGCAAAACCCAAACATTGAGGAACCGCTCGGTCGGCCTGTATTCTGTACAAATTCCAAAGGAAGCTGTCTCTTGTTCTTTCGAATGGTTCCTAGAAGGGTTAATTTCTTTTCTTTTAGACTTTCCGCAAGTTCCATACTGGTAAACCAGTTATCTGTGGTGACGTTTCTATTCGTACCATAGATATGTTGAGAAAGTCTTTCTACTACTGATTTAGCAGTCGTTTCTTTTTGAAACGGGCCTTCTGGCTGCTTACTTCCATGTGACTGGTGTAAAACATATGAGAATCAGAGAGTGCAAAAATTTGTATGCCATACTTATTTGGCTTGTTGGGTATATATTGCCTAAAGCTACAATTACCTCTAAATGCTTCAAGCTTTTCGTCTATGGTTACATGCGCGGAATGTGAGTAACACTTTTTTTGGTTATCGTTAAATTTTTCAAACAAAAGTCTGATTGGTGCCAATTTATCCATTTGGACCCTTTCTTGTCTTGTATTTATATCGTCAAAACGAAGGCATCTCATCAGGAATTGGAATCGTATTCTATTCATTCCCAGGCGAAAAGCTTCAACGCCACTACCATCTGTTCTCCAAAGGTCGCCCAGATTCATATGATTAGCTTTTCTGACTCCAGCAAGATATAGGATGCCAATTAGTGCTTTTATTTCTATGAGATTAGTAGTTCTCACGTCTCTTTCCCTCGAAAAGTTTTGAGCGATGCTATTAATTTTTATATTGGTGCAATCTACAATGATATTCAGCATTTCTTCGTCAAACAAGCACAGCCAAATATCGAGAGGAGACTTTTTGGATTTTGCGTAAGCTTTCACCCCTGGCAATTGCAAAACAATATTTGCACTAAGTGTTCTAATATTTTTTGGTGGAAAATGTTTTTTCCACTGTGTTACCTTGTCTTTTCCTATAAATACTGCATCTCTGGTAACAGGAACAGGTACATAGTCACCTCCACCATCCTCAAATTCTTGCTCAAGGTCACTGTTTTCTGATCTCTGTTCTATGCTATCTATGTCCCCTTGCTCATCATCATCATCATTTCCATAATCTTCATCAGTTTCAACTTCTTCAAACAATCTCAAAAGTCTTGCTTGCTCCGTTTTGTAGTTCATATCTATAATAAAAATAGAAAATTGATTTCCAAAAAATTACAACCAAGAAAACACACGTTTCTATATGCAACGAGATATTTCAACTATTATTTCATGACACACCTTATATTAGCATTATAGTATCAGAAATTTTCGTAAAAAAATGTAGAAAAGTCCAAAAAACTTACCGGTATTATTTATGAAATCTTTTCAGCGACAGTTAAAATTAGTTACTTAAATACTCGCACCCGGTCTACTACACCGTGTTAAAGCACCACTTCCGTAAAACACTTTCTATCAACTAATAAATGAGTGGGATGTTCGTTGAGTATGTACTGGAAAGGTACATGGAGGGGGAACGATGCTTAGCCAATGAAGTCGTAATTACGTCATATTGAATATTGGACCGGTCTGAGAGACCGTGCGCGAGTAATGGAAGGTTAAAATAATGATTTAAAATATTCTCCAGATTTTCCAAAAAAATGTCAACATTACCTGATGATGATCGGTAACAATTTATTACAAAAAAATCAGTTCTATTTTGTCCTTAAAAGAAAAGCAACAAAACTCAGCATCTTTAGCGGTACAAAACTGATATGAGTCGGCTAATTTGAATTAAAATTATTTCTAAAAGTTATACCCTTTCTTACCCAAATTCCAACACCACTGCCCTTAAGAGTGGCATCACGACAATAACTACTAGCTAAATTAAAACCCTCAACATGAATTTGCTCCACAGAGTCACTAGTTTCCCACAACTCTGTCAAATAAACTACGTCGATGCTCTTGTATTCATTAATGTCTAATATTAAGTCACATATTTTGTTTTCGTTCCGACTTTGCATATTTAGCAGCATCAACCTCGGGTTAAAATCTATTTTGGAGGCTGTACTGGCTTCCGAAGGTATGAAAAATTATTGACACAGGCATTTTTTGGCCAGATATTTGGTTCCATAGCCTTCCTGAAGTTTTCTTGTTAAATTCTTACTTCAAATGAAGAATACAGATTTGGATAACGTGATGACATGCTTTCACAGATTACTTCAGGAAAATGTGGTTTCAATAAATCTTCCATTGCAGTGACATTGGTGTCTGGATCAATTCGATAAACGTGTAAGTCCACAAATTTAGGCACTTCCTTGATGGTACCAGCGACCTCTTCTGTGTTTGTGCCCACAATTAATTGTCTTCTTTTACTATTCTTGCGCGGTACGGTTTGCCAGGAGTAATTGTTTGGTGAATTGCCTTGGTTTAAATTCACTGTAGAAGACTTTGCATTTTGCTGAGCTTGCACCAGTTCATTAGGATCAACCTTAGATGAGGACTGATGGGGCAAATAATTTGCTGTTGATTTGCTTCTTTCAATCGCTGAGTGATTTTGAGATTTAGTTTTGTTATCGTTACCTTCACAATTCTGGACAGCAGTATCTGTTTCACAAGGTTTGGCAACATCTTCATTAACAAACTGTAATTGACACTTATCCTGATTTTTAATATATTTCGTACATTTGGCAACTTCTATACTGTTTTCATTACCCTCTTCCTGTTGTAAAAGGGGAATTATTAACTTTTGCTGTTCATTTCCACTTACCAGCTCTGTATTTAACCGTTTTAGATATTCAACTTCTAACTTTGCACATTTTAAATCACTTTGAAGTTGAGTTATTTCTAACCTCAAATCACTTTCATTCTCGATTACTTCACGAACTCCACCCTTCTCTTCATTTTCCAATAATTTTCTGGCATTATCACTGATTTTTATTGTATCAGGCACCTTTTTTGATAATATAATTTCCAATAAATCAGATTTTTTCAGGCGATGTAATTATTTGGTAACTGCTTCGTCAGAGGCCATGTTGCCACTATCATATTTCGGAATTTTCATAAATTTAAAATTGATAAACAATAATTTGAAAAATCATTTCAAATGGAATTTACTGAAACTAATAAATTTTATTTATTTAGTTATTGACTCATGTGAATTTACGATTAGAATTAACAACTTTTATCATCAACGTGAATGAATTATTAACGACACTCATGTGAAATAAGCCATAAAATGAAATTGGATATTTCAAACATTACATTTTAATGCAAATAACTCCAAAAATACGCACTCTATCGAATTGAAAGAAGAGGATAATATTTACGTAGAAAGTGACGAAGACTGTGAGATAAAGGCCATCTCTAAGAAGGTTCTCCTGGTTTTATGTGACTCAGTAGCCAGCACATTCACTGACCCAAAGTCCATTCGATGGTCTAAAGTGTTGATATGTTTTGCGAGGGCGCACCTTTCAGGATGTAACCTTCAGTCACTCTTATGTGAGACTATACGGCTAGAAAGTGATCTCATAGTCTGACCCATATAGTGTTTATCACAATCACGACAAGGAATACTATAGATAACATTTGTACAAGATATAAAAGGATTTTTATCTTTGACCTTTGAATAAATCGATCTAATTGTCAAAATAGTTTTATTTGCAATTTTAAAATTGTTAAGATCCATAAATAACCTGGAAATCCTAGGTGTGATGTCTCTTATGTAAGGTAGCGTAGTGGAAATTGGTTGAATTGGGTCCTCACCAGAAACTCTCTCCATTGGAGTTATGTTAGGATGGCTATCAGTAGTTCGTACATCTATGGTAGCCGAAGTTCTAAATAATAACTTACTAAGTAACGGTCTGGGATAAGAGCTATCCATGAATAAGGTTTGTAAAATATTTAAATTTTTATTATGAAAGTTTGGGTGTGAAATTCTAAGTACTCTATTATTCATCTGTTTGACCAGATTCACCTTTATGGAGTGTTTGTGATAAGAGTGAAAATTCAAATATCTTCCTGAACTGCATGGCTTCCTATACCAATCTACGACTATCGTATTATCCGTCGTACGAATAAACTTAGTATCGAGAAATGGTACGGAATTATCGATGTCCTCCTTTTCAATTGTGAACAGGATATGTGGATCGTAGCTATTAAATGTATTCAGAACTTCACTCAACTCTTCTCTAGATAAACCTAATATGATATCATCAACATACTTCTTAACGAAAAAAGGTGTAAAAGACAACACCGGAATAACAGTATCCAGCACATCATACATAACGTAGGTCGCTAGGATAGGTGTAGGGCAGGATAGGTAGAATTGATGCACCTATTGGTGTACCAAAAGTTTGCTTATAAATTTTAATATTGATAGAAAATTATGTACTATCAAACAGGAAGGATATTAAATTCAAAAAGGTCTCCTTATGAATGGAACAGTGGTGGCTGATACGGTCCCAATTCTGATCAATTGCTCTCAAACAAGCATCTAAATACACATTACTAAAAAGTGAGACAACATCCAGACTTGCAAGTACGAAATTATCAGGAATTCCGATGTTATTAAATTTCTCAGATACTTCAAATGAAGCTTTTAAAAATATTCGTTATGTGCATCATATGCATTTGTTAATATTCCAGATAGAAACTGTGTGTGAATTTTCAGTGGGTGCTCCTATTGAAGCGACAATCGGTCTTACTGCTAAAACAGGTTTATGTACTTTGGGGAGCGCGAATTTTGGTGAAACACCGTTATAAATCGTGAGTGTCTTTTTTATCGTTAAATCGATTATTTCGTGTTACAAAGAGACTTAATAGAGAATTTTCCTTTCTTTGAATTGAAGAGATGGTAATTCAACATATGAAGAGTTATTAAGAATGATTAAGGTACTGTTCCCTATCCATAATAGCTGTTACATTACCCCTTACCAGACTGGGATTGTCTTTTAGAAACTCTTTCGATTTTGATCGATGATCGGGAAATACCGAATTATGGTGTGGTTTGTGTATATAATTGGTAATAATCTTAGTAGCTCTAGCTATAGTGATGTTTCTTTGTGAAGAATCAGTGATAGCGGACGTAACAAAGTCAACATTTGCCAATATCTTCTTAATAGGAATATCTTTCATAATAATCGATTCTATACTCAATTAAGGGCCAAGTGCCAAAAATTCAGATATATCCTCAGGGATGGTCGTATTTGAAATATCTTTAATCCAACTTCTATTAGATTTTAATATAGACTTCACATAAACTTCTTTTTAGTTATTAATCTTTGAAATGTTTTTTATTTCAACTCTATGAAAAACTTCATTATATTTGACTTGTTATTTACTTTCAAAATTCCGAAAAAGAAATTCAGCAGTTGTAGAGATCAATCAAGTCAAGAGTGTGCTTTCTAATTTGTTTACCAAAAAGTGATTTTTTGAAATTTCAATATTTAAAAGTTTTACCCCTAACCTGCGATTGCTCTCCTCATTTCTATGTGCTTCTTGTCTAATGAGAAGGTTGTCGATAGGTTTTGTGGCTTGAGATATATGCTTAGGGATGACACCTATCTTCCTGCACTGTAGTAGTAAGCATCGTCTATTGTACTCCTTTGCGAGTTTTATTTAAGTTTTAGACCATAATTTGAATGTTTTAACGATTTACTGTCTATGAACGTAAAAACGCAAGTCTTCGCTGACCAGTTAGAAATAAAACTCAGAAATATTGGGGAATGTATAAACAGGGAAAAAGAGATTGGTTTTTATCTAAGCTTTCGAAAACGTTCGTTTTCATCATCAGGGATGCTACAAATAGAGTAAAAAAGGGAATTGTTCTCAACTCCATCAATAAAGAGACAATAATGTACTTATATCCAATGTTAAACTGTTTTCCTTTATGTAAAACATAAGATTGAAGAACTCATCACATGGCGTCAGTCACGGAAAATCGACATTCAAAGTTAGCAGCAATAATAACCACATGAAGGCTATTATATGGTAATATAATAATAAAAATAATAAAGACACAAAACTTGCATCAGATTAATATCGTAAACTAATTTAAAACAACAACAAACGAACTCGACACTACAAGGTTAGAGGTAGAAGTATTTTCCCTTAAAGACGGAAATGGAAAGGGGTAAATGACATCCACTGATACCAACAGTTCACGGTAGTCGTCATTAAGCAATTTCTCGAGACGTGAAAGCAGCGCCCTGGTTCTATCTACCAACACCAATAGAACTGGAAAGGGGAGAAGGTTCAGGACGTATTGTATATGGCTAGTAGAAGATTCCCTTTAAACGTCCACTCTCTATGAGATTCGAAAAAGATTAATTTAATGACAGCCGAGATGTAAACAATCCGATTGTTGATGTATTGTTGTATACATTTTGATTGCAAAATAGCATTATTAAGGAAACAATAATGATAATATTAATAATTATAATAACAATAATAAAATATACATTGAGTGCAGTGGTATTAACCACACAAATGCCCTGAAAATTAATTGAATGTTAGTAGCGAGGTGTTGTCATTTTGTGTACTTCAAAGAGTGTTCATGTTGTGTAAACTGTGATTGTTATCTAATGACAATAAACATGAGAAAATCTCACTCAAATTATTGATATTTGTTTTCTTATTTATGCAATTACTTGACTGTGTGACTTCCCTGTTGCTGCATTCTCCAATATTTCTGAGTTTAATTCCTAACTGGTCAGCAAAGATTAGCGTTATTTACATATATCATAAGATAGGGAAACAATGTAACTAATATCATGAGATGAAAAAACAATATAACATAACGTATGTTGTATCAGTAGACACAACCTTGTGAGAAATCAGAAATTATCTAAAATTAATGAATGAAACAAGCTATTGTATTCGTAAATAATATAGAAATCATGTTATGAGACGAATTTAAGGATAGTGAAAAAAAAATACAACAAGGATAGTGTAAATAATTGAATAATTACCTTCATAAATATAATCCAAGGTCAAGTTACTGTATACATATAAGAACATTCTGAACATGGCCGTATGAAAGCATAAGGAATTTAAAGGTTAGCTTGATATCTGAAATAAAACAGAATTAGTAACAGAATTAATAACAGATCATCAATATATATATCTAATTATTAAAAATCATAATCAGGAATGAACGTGTAAAAGAATTAATATTTATTTAACAAACGGAACACAGCCAAGCTTTACGTCAATTAAATCTTCGATTCATGAAGCCTAACAAAAAGGATGTGACGTAAAAAAGTGAATTTGCTGCCAACATAAATTTGTCGGTAACTAATAAAATGTTAAATATAGACATAAAACAATTGATAGTTCATGTAAAAGTAATAAATAGAATATTTAAAGCTGAACAGTTGAATATACGATATTAGATTCTCTAGATTGTGAATTTTATGTAATTAGTAAATATAAGAACACCTCTAAAATGGGAAAAATTAATAAAATGAGTTATTGTAATAAGGTGAAAGGAAAAATTATGAAAAATTTGAGATAATAACAATATGTGTGTATCGTTTTAAACATCCTCCGATACTTTTTGAAGAACTATTTCATTATTCTCAACTAAAAAAGCCCAAACATACAATTATTGAGTGAATAGTAGTAACAAGTTGGCTTTGAACTTCCTGTGTGAAAAAGTTTGTCAATTTGAGAAACAATGGAGAGTCGAGCGTGGGTTTGGTAAGAAGGAACAGCTTGTGTAGAGGTTTCAACAAAGTTATTTTCACAAATTGATTGAAAAGTTAATTATTTGATGAAAAGTTTATTAAATAAAGCAAACAGATATCGTGTAAAATAAAGTGAACAAGTTTCAACGCCCAGAAAGGTGTATTTATTGGAAATAAGAAATCCTCAAGAAGTGCCGAGACTCCAGAAGCCAGCATCCGTATAGCTTTACAGACCAAAGGACAGAATGTCTGTGCATTTTACATATTACTTTTGATCGAAAGATAAACTATTGAGAAATAAATGAATTTTTTTAAATAACTAACAAAATTCTAATCAAAAGGCCTGAGCATTTTAAGATATATAATTATATATATTATATATATATATATATATAATATATATATATATATATATATATATATATATATATATAGAATATTTCATAAATTTCGGGTATAGCGGTCTGTAGGCAATTAAAACTGCAATTTTTCTAATATTCTCAATATTTCGCCATTGTTTAACAGCTTCTTCAGGAGAAATTCTACAATAATTAGTAATGTACATTTTAAAACCCATTAAAATTAACAATAAATAAAAACTTACAGAGAGCAACAGTTGTTTTGCCGATACGGGCACTAGCATCACATTACACACATTAAAAATAGATTAATATAAAATGTTTCTATTCTGCTGTTTTTTATATATTATAGTAAAAAGTGATAAGAATTTAAAAGTTGTTAATATACAGAGTGACATGATAAAAATAATTAAAAAGATTTCAATAAATATTGCTCAAATTGTTAGTATCAAGTTTGTAGTTTAGGTTGTTTTCATGTTTCTTGATATAATACATTTCAAGGAATAACCTAGATCTGTAGTTGTTGTTTTTTCCAATAAAGTTATATTATCATAATCAAAATTATGACCTGTCTTTAAGTGGTGTTCTACTGTGGCACAAGTATTTTTGTGTAGTCTGCAGTCACTCTTATGTTGAGTGATTCTTTGTTTTAACCATTGGGACGTTTGGCCTATGTAACACCCTTGACAATCTCTGCATGGCAGTTTATAAATTACATTGGTATTGTACAATAGTGGTGTTTTGTCCTTAAGCTTTGTAAATAAGTTAGAGTTTTTTTGTTGGTTATATTTTGGAATTTTTATGTTATTAAATTGTTTGAAAATCGCTATTATTTTGTTAGACAACTGCGGTATAAATGACAACTTTTTATATAAAATTTGTTGTTGTTCCGGAGGATCAATCGCTCCATCATACATTTCGGTGTTGTATAGCAGCTTTTTTAGCACGTTCCTTGGATAACCATTATTAGCAAAGATCACAAATAGTTTGTGGAGGTTCGATGCTAACCATTTTTTATCACTGATATGTACTACCCTGTTTGTCATTGCTATTACGGTGTTGTTAATTTGTGATTTGGGGTGACTTGAAAAATAATTTATAAACCTGCCTGAGTCCGTAGGTTTTTGGAACCAATCTAATATTATTTTGTTATCAGTGTCTGTGACTACTCTGGTATCCAAAAAAGGTAACGAGCGATCGTCTTCTATTTCAATGGTGAACTGGATATGCTCATTAAAAGAATTAATCCCATTTAATATAGTTTCGGTATGCTCCTTAGGTATGGCAAAAATTATGTCATCTACATATTTATATAAAAATGCATTTTCGAAAGGTAATGTTGGAATAACCTGATCTAATAAGAAATCCAACACAATTGTTGCTATCATTGGACTTATAGGAGAACCCATTGGTGTCCCAAATATTTGACGATAAAATTCGTTGTTAAAACTAAAATAACTATTGTCAAAGACAAATCTCACAACCGCCAAAAAATTATCTCTCGACAACGTAGTAAACCCTTCAACAATGTTCCATTTATTTTCTACAATATCTACTACCAGTTCCAAAGGAATGTTTGTAAATAGAAATACCGCATCTAAAGAGATTAATATATAATTTTCCGGAAGGAGCCTATTTCTGATATCTGTTACAAATGTAAACGTATCCTCAATATTATAGTTATTGAGGTCTTCGAACGCATTTTTTAAGATGTCACTAACAGTTTTTGCGATTTCATATGTTACTGCATTAACGGAGCTAACAACTGGTCTTACAGGTATGTCAGGTTTGTGTATTTTTGGTAAACAGTACAGTTTTGGAAAGGAAGCGTTACGAATGTATAGTTTTTTAGCGGTATTGGTGATAATTCCATTTTTTGATTCCAAATATTTTATAAGATCATTGAATTTGTTCTGTAGACAATTGAAACTGCAATTTTTCTAATATTCTCAATATTTCGCCATTGTTTAACAGCTTCTTCAGGAGAAATTCTACAATAATTAGTAATGTACATTTTAAAACCCATTAAAATTAACAATAAATAAAAACTTACAGAGAGCAACAGTTGTTTTGCCGATACGGGCACTAGCATCACATTACACACATTAAGAATAGATTAATATAAAATGTTTCTATCCTGCTGTTTTTTATATATTATAGTAAAAAGTGATAAGAATTTAAAAGTTGTTAATATACAGAGTGACATGTTAAAAATAATTAAAAAGATTTCAATAAATATTGCTCAAATTGTTAGTATCAAGTTTGTAGTTGAGGTTGTTTTCATGTTTCTTGATATAATACATTTCAAGGAATAACCTAGATCTGTAGTTGTTGTTTTTTTCCAATAAAGTTATATTATCATAATCAAAATTATGACCTGTCTTTAAGTGGTGTTCTACTGTGGCACAAGTATTTTTGTGTAGTCTGCAGTCACTTTTATGTTGAGAGATTCTTTATTTTAACCATTGGGACGTTTGGCCTATGTAACACCCTTGACAATCTCTGCATGGCAGTTTATAAATTACATTGGTATTGTACAATAGTGGTGTTTTGTCCTTAAGCTTTGTAAATAAGTTAGAGTTTTTTTGTTGGTTATATTTTGAAATTTTTATGTTATTAAATTGTTTGTAAATCGCTATTATTTTGTTAGACAACTGCGGTATAAATGACAACTTTTTATATAAAATTTGTTGTGGTTCCGGAGGATCAATCGCTCCATCATACATTTCGGTGTTGTATAGCAGCTTTTTTAGCACGTTCCTTGGATAACCATTATTAGCAAAGATCACAAATAGTTTGTGGAGGTTCGATGCTGACCATTTTTTATCACTGATATGTACTACCTTGTTTTTCATTGCTATTACGGTGTTTTAAATTTGTGATTTGGGGTGACTTGAAAAATAATTTATAAACCTGCCTGAGTCTGTAGGTTTTTGGAACCAATCTAATATTATTTTGTTATCAGTGTCTCTGACTACTCTGGTATCCAAAAAAGGTAACGAGCGATCGTCTTCTATTTCAATTGTGAACTGAATATGCTCATTAAAAGAATTAATCCCATTTAATATAGTTTCGGTATGCTCCTTAGGTATGGCACAAATTATGTCATCTACATATTTATATAAAAATGCAATTTCGAAAGGAAATGTTGGAATAACCTGATCTAATAAGAAATCCAACACAATTGTTGCTAATATTGGACTTATAGGAGAACCCATTGGTGTCCCAAATATTTGACGATAAAATTCGTTGTTAAAACTAAAATAACTATTGTCAAAGACAAATCTCACAACCGCCAAAAAATTATCTCTCGACAACGTAGTAAACCCTTCAACAATGTTCCATTTATTTTCTACAATATCTACTACCAGTTCCAAAGGAATGTTTGTAAATAGAGATACCGCATCTAAAGAGATTAATATATAATTTTCCGGAAGGAGCCTATTTCTGATATCTGTTACAAATGTAAACGTATCCTTAATATTATCGTTATTGTGGTCTTCGAACGCATTTTTTAAGATGTCACTAACAGTTTTGGCGATTTCATATGTTACTGCATTAACGGAGCTAACAATTGGTCTTAAAGGTATGTCAGGTTTGTGTATTTTTGGTAAACAGTACAGTTTTGGAAAGGAAGCGTTACGAATGTATAGTTTTTTAGCAGTATTGGTGTTAATTTCATTTTTTGATTCCAAATATTTTACAAGATCATTGAATTTATTCTGGATCGACGACGTTGGATCTTTATTCATTTTAACATATGTGTTCCTATCTTCTAACAATATTTCAGTTTTCCCAATGTAATCTTGTTTCTCCATTGCTACTGTACATCCCCCTTTATCTGCTTGTAATATATAAAGATCTGGATGATCTTTTAAAAATGCTTGAGTAGTCTTATACATTCTATTGTATTTTGAGAGTTTTTTTTGAGTTATTGTTGTTTAAAAAATTGATAACCACATTTGTAGCTTTAGCCCTTAATACGTCTTTGTCATTAGTTGGGGTGTCATCAATTATATTCTCAACCTCAGCCATAAATATATCCATTCTGATGTTTTTTGTATCTGTAACACTAAATTTGGGTCCTAAGGAAATAAAGTCCGCTATGTTTTTCGGAATGTCAACTGACGAAACATTTTTGAACCATTTACCATTGTCAAAAAATAAACAGTCATCAGCTATCTTCTCCAATTTTTCAAACTTGTTTATATTTGTTTGTCTAACTTCATGGAACACTTTGTCATATGTATATTTCAATGTTTTTTCAAATTGTGTTGATACATCAATAGTAACAATATGATTTAGTTTTGATTTTATATTAGTAGTATAGTTATTACTCTTTGAAATGTTTCTACAAGTTATCTGAATTTCTAAAGATAAAATTTGGAAGGAAATTCGATCAATTAATTTCGTCACCTTGTTGCTTAATATGTTGTCGTTTGTGTTGATCAATAGACTTTGAATGTTTTTCACACTGTCCTGTATATGTTTCGGTATGTTACTGGATGCTCGGCATCTTAATAGGAAAACTCTCCGGTTGTTCTGTCTAGCCAATTTTCTGTTGTGATTCGCCCATTGTTTGAATGATTTTAAAATGTCTTCACCGTATAGTTCATTAATTACTTGATAAAAACCCATCTTAACTTATAAATTTATTAAGTTATCGACCGTTACTTAATTATAGAATATTTTATAAATTTCGGGTATAGCGGTCTGTAGACAATTAAAACTGCAATTTTTCTAATATTCTCAATATTTCGCCATTGTTTAACAGCTTCTTCAGAAGAAATTCTACAATAATTAGTAATGTACATTTTGAAATTGCATTTTTATATAAATATGTAGATGACATAATTTGTGCCATACCTAAGGAGCATACCGAGACTATATTAAATGGGATTACTTCTTTTAATGAGCATATTCAGTTCACCATTGAAATAGAAGACGATCGCTCGTCACCTTTTTTGGATACCAGAGTGGTCAGAGACACTGATAACAAAATAATATTAGATTGGTTCCAAAAACCTACAGACTCAGGCAGGTTTATAAATTATTTTTCAAGTCACCCCAAATCACAAATTTACAACACCGTAATAGCAATGAAAAACAGGGTAGTACATATCAGTGATAAAAAATGGTTAGCATCGAACCTCCACAAACTATTTGTGATCTTTGCTAATAATGGTTATCCAAGGAACGTGCTAAAAAAGCTGCTATACAACACCGAAATGTATGATGGAGCGATTGATCCTCCGGAACCACAACAAATTTTATATAAAAAGTTGTCATTTATACCGCAGTTGTCTAACAAAATAATAGCGATTTTCAAACAATTTAATAACATGAAAATTTCAAAATATAACCAACAAAAAAACTCTAACTTATTTACAAAGCTTAGGGACAAAACACCACTTTTGTACAATACCAATGTAATTTATAAACTGCCATGCAGAGATTGTCAAGGGTGTTACATAAGCCAAACGTCCCAATGGTTAAAACAAAGAATCACTCAACATAAAAGTGACTGCAGACTACACAAAAATACTTGTGCCACAGTAGAACACCACTAAAAGACAGGTCATAATTTTGATTATGATAATATAACTTTATTGGAAAAAAACAACAACTACAGATCTAGGTTATTCCTTGAAATGTATTATATCAAGAAACATGAAAACAACCTAAACTACAAACTTGATACTAACAATTTGAGCAATATTTATTGTAATCTTTTTAATTATTTTTAACATGTCACTCTGTATATTAACAACTTTTGAATTCTTATCACTTTTTACTATAATATATAAAAAACAGCAGAATAGAAACATTTTATATTAATCTATTTTTAATGTGTGTAATGTGATGCTAGTGCCCGTATCGGCAAAACAACTGTTGCTCTCTGTAAGTTTTTATTTATTGTTAATTTTAATGGGTTTTAAAATGTACATTACTAATTATTGTAGAATTTCTCCTAAAGAAGCTGTTAAACAATGGCGAAATATTGAGAATATTAGAAAAATTGCAGATTTAATTGCCTACAGACCGCTATACGCGAAATTTATGAAATATTCTATAATTAAGTAACGATCGATAACTTAATAAATTTATAAGTTAAGATGGGCTTTTATCAAGTAATTAATGAACTATACGGTGAAGACATTTCAAATTCATTCAAAACAATGGGCAAATCACAACAGAAAATTGGCTAGAGAGAACAACCGGAGAGTTTTCCTATTAAGATGCCGAGCATTCAGTAACATACCGAAACATATACAGAACAGTGTGATAAACATTCAAAGTCTATTGATCAACACAAACGACAACATATTAAGCAACAAGGTGACGAAATTAATTGATCGAATTTCCTTCCAAATTTTATCTTTAGAAATTCAAATAACTTGTAAAAACATTTCAAGGATTAATAACTATATTACTAATATAAAATCAAAACTAAATAATATTGTTACTATTGATGTATCAACACAATTTGAAAAAACATTGGAATATACATATGACAAAGTGTTCCATGAAGTTAGACAAACAAATATAAACAAGTTTGAAAAATTGGAGAAGATAGCTGATGACTGTTTATTTTTTGACAATGGTGAATGGTTCAAAAATGTTTCGTCAGTTGACATTCCGAAAAACATAGCGGACTTTATTTCCTTAGGACCCAAATTTAGTGTTACAGATACAAAAAACATCAGAATGGATATATTTATGGCTGAGGTTGAGAATATAATTGATGACACCCCAACTAATGACAAAGACGTATTAAGGGCTAAAGCTACAAATGTGGTTACCAATTTTTTAAACAACAATAACTCAAAAACACTATCAAAATACAATAGAATTTATAAGACTACTCAAGCATTTTTAAAAGATCATCCATATCTTTATATATTACAAGCAGATGAAGGGGGATGTACAGTAGCAATGGACAAACAAGATTACATTGGGAAAACTGAAATAATGTTAGAAGATAGGAACACATATGTTAAAATGAATAAAGATCCAACGTCGTCGATCCAGAATAAATTCAATGATCTTGTAAAATATTTGGAATCAAAAAATGAAATTAACACCAATACTGCTAAAAAACTATACATTCGTAACGCTTCCTTTCCAAAACTGTACTGTTTACCAAAAATACACAAACCTGACATACCTTTAAGACCAATTGTTAGCTCCGTTAATGCAGTAACATATGAAATCGCAAAAACTGTTAGTGACATCTTAAAAAATGCGTTCGAAGACCACAATAACTATGATATTAAGGATACGTTTACATTTGTAACAGATATCAGAAATAGGCTCCTTCCGGAAAATTATATATTAATCTCTTTAGATGCGGTATCTCTATTTACAAACATTCCTTTGGAACTGGTAGTAGATATTGTAGAAAATAAATGGAACATTGTTGAAGGGTTTACTACGTTGTCGAGAGATAATTTTTTGGCGGTTGTGAGATTTGTCTTTGACAATAGTTATTTTAGTTTCAACAACGAATTTCATCGTCAAATATTTGGGACACCAATGGGTTCTCCTATAAGTCCAATATTAGCAACAATTGTGTCGGATTTCTTATTAGATCAGGTTATTCCAACATTACCTTTCGAAATTGCATTTTTATATAAATATGTAGATGACATAATTTTTGCCATACCTAAGGAGCATACCGAAACTATATTAAATGGGATTAATTCTTTTAATGAGCATATTCAGTTCACCATTGAAATAGAAGACGATCGCTCGTTACCTTTTTTGGATACCAGAGTAGTCAGAGACACTGATAACAAAATAATATTAGATTGGTTCCAAAAACCTACAGACTCAGGCAGGTTTATAAATTATTTTTCAAGTCACTCCAAATCACAAATTTACAACACCGTAATAGCAATGAAAAACAGGGTAGTACATATCAGTGATAAAAAATGGTTAGCATCGAACCTCCACAAACTATTTGTGATCTTTGCTTATAATGGTTATCCAAGGAACGTGCTAAAAAAGCTGTTATACAACACCGAAATGTATGATGGAGCGATTGATCCTCCGGAACCACAACAAATTTTATATAAAAAGTTGTCATTTATACCGCAGTTGTCTAACAAAATAATAGCGATTTTCAAACAATTTAATAACATAAAAATTTCAAAATATAACCAACAAAAAAACTCTAACTTATTTACAAAGCTTAAGGACAAAACACCACTATTGTACAATACCAATGTAATTTATAAACTGCCATGCAGAGATTGTCAAGGGTGTTACATAGGCCAAACGTCCCAATGGTTAAAACAAAGAATCACTCAACATAAAAGTGACTGCAGACTACACAAAAATACTTGTGCCACAGTAGAACACCACTTAAAGACAGGTCATAATTTTGATTATGATAATATAACTTTATTGGAAAAAAAACAACAACTACAGATCTAGGTTATTCCTTGAAATGTATTATATCAAGAAACATGAAAACAACCTAAACTACAAACTTGATACTAACAATTTGAGCAATATTTATTGTAATCTTTTCAATTATTTTTATCATGTCACTCTGTATGTTAACAACTTTTAAATTCTTATCACTTTTTACTATAATATATAAAAAACAGCAGAATAGAAACATTTTATATTAATCTATTTCTAATGTGTGTAATGTGATGCTAGTGCCCGTATCGGCAAAACAACTGTTGCTCTCTGTAAGTTTTTATTTATTGTTAATTTTAATGGGTTTTAAAATGTACATTACTAATTATTGTAGAATTTCTCCTGAAGAAGCTGTTAAACAATGGCGAAATATTGAGAATATTAGAAAAATTGCAGTTTCAATTGTCTACAGACCGCTATACCCGAAATTTATGAAATATTCTATAATTAAGTAACGGTCGATAACTTAATAAATATATATATATATATATATATATATATATATATATATAAAAAAATTTCACTATAGAAAAAATGCGAACTTTAATCTATATCCATAATAATTAAAAAGTGAAATTTTACCTACCTATAACATTTATCTTATCTCATTATTGTTAACGTAATATGTAAGTTTCATTCATCCTTCATTTTCCGTATTAATGCATGTATAAACACCCAATAATTATTACTATTTCCATTTCATCTCTCTTATATGAATATGTATTTGCAATTGTATTATTTTCTTTGATAATTTCAATTTTATGTGTATTTTAAAATCTTGTATATATAGCGTTTATGTGTCATTGACCGTAAGTGATACATTTTTTCTACTTGCTACTGCATCAGCTGAAAGTGTACGTGAACTTTCATTTGCGCAGACGCTGGCATTGTTTCCGGCGAGTATATTTTCAGAGCGCATGATTTAATAATGGACAGTGGCGCTACAAGTATAATTATTGTATAATGGTCAATTAAAATTCCAATCAAATAATTTTCATTAAATAGATATATTAGCAGTATTTGGTATTTTTATTAACTATCCATAATAAATTTAATTCAAGATAGCTTGCTTCAATCATTCATTCTTCGTTAAATAAAGGTAATAGTGTATTATTTATGAAATATTCAATACACATAATTGTTATAACAGCCAATAATTAATTAACACTAAAAATAAAATAATTGTCTACTCAGTAATTATAAATTGTCGTCCTGAACCCAAAGGGAGAAAATTCTACATGCCCCTGCTATAATATTATATAAAAACTATATAAAACATAACAATATACAGAGCAGCCCATGGTAAGTCATATATATAATAATAATTTAGGATAAAATTTAACATGGGATATTGATACCTACACAAAATAACAAAAAAAAAGAGAATTAAACGTCTGTTGGTATGTATGTTTGTCTCTTATGTATTCCTAAACTGATTGATGTCGATGAAACTTGAACCTAACCTAACCGAGATTTTCACCTCTTTCATCACCCTACTCCACTAATTCCAATCTGAGAATATTGTATCCTTTATTTCCCTCAATTAGTCCTACTACATTTAAGATATAAATGATATTTGGAGAAAGTGAATAGCTGTTAGGAATACTTTATCTAATAGAGCAATATAATATATACATTCTTCACTTGGTGCTCGAAACAGGGATTCAATAATGGTTCGTACACATTCTAAAGACGCACGAAGATAAAAATTCATAGACTACTAGTTCCGGTTTCTTAATTACATTCCTTTACACTCGGCCGTCATATAACAAATGAAGTGGACATGTTCCACAAGTTTTTCCTGAAAAAAACTTCATAACAGCGTATATTTCAAGCGAAGTTTTCATCTTTATTCTCCGCATGTAATCATCACTCTCCTTGATTACGAGACTCGGGTTTTATCCTCACATTACTCTTTTGTTATTATGAATTTTGCGCGGCATACTAGGTGAATTATATTATATTGTATTAAAAGCCGCAGGAGGCTTAACTTTTATAATAAATATTAGTACGTCGTCAGCTACTTTAAACTTTGTTATATTAGTCGCCAACGCGGCCGCATATTTTGCTACGTACCTACGTTATTTGTTCCAACATTTTCCACTCCTAATTAGGCAGTGATATTCAGTGCTTCACAGTAGACTTCACAACAACTCAAAAATGATCTAGCATTGTAACAATGTATGCACTGTTATTTGGTTATTCAAATTGTCAGGTGTTTCTTGCATTCAATTCTACCAATGTAAATAAATATTTCAAATTCTCCTCATATATATATATATATATATATATATATATATATATATATAATGAGCAACGAATATATTAGTGAGTATTGCACGCAAATAGAAGAAGGGGCTACTAATCTATTCGTTGCTCATTGTTCATATGTCACGCACTATTCGTATATATATATATATATATCTATATATATATATATATTATACTATATTTGTATTATATTATATTTTTATTTACTTTTATTTATATTTAGAATGTAGATGTTTATAATTTAGATTTTTTTGTTTAGTTTGGCTAGCTCAGTTAGTTATTATTATTTTGTTATTTTAATTATATATTAATTATTTCGGGAGCAAGAAATACTTTTCTCTTTGAGTCCTGGCTTATTGTATTGTTATAATTGTTTAAATAAAAAGAAAACACATTATTTGAAATAGATTTAATTTTCAATGCAATATTTTATATTTGATAAAAATAATATGCGACGCCAATGGTTATATTGTATCTACTTATTTATTTTAATAATTTTATCAATGCGCATGCGTGAAAAAACTAGTCATGCGCTTTAACATAAAACGAACAATTCTGATACGTAAGAAACATCTATTCATATTATACCAAGTTTGTTGAAGATGCAAACAAGTAAATGGTTCAAACACATAAAAGAATTTATATATAAATCATAGTTATATATCATACAAATTGCTGTGGAAATAAAATTGTTATATACATGGATAGAAAAATAGAAATTATATACAGATGGACATAGTTATTACATTATGAAATTTCAATCACCAGATTTATGCGATTACAAGATGGCGTAAGTGGCGTAAGTACATATTTTAATTTATTGAAAATTTGGCCTTTTATTAAATTTAACGATTTATGCAATGAATTCACTATACAAAGTCTGTTTCTTTCTTTTTCAGATCGATCATATTTGCAAAAGTTTATCAATTTATGAAATTAAGTACTTAATTGGGTATTTTGAGTTTTTACACTGATTATTGGCCAATAAATGATTTAAAAACACTGACCTGTTGCTCTTGAATTGGGATGAAAGTCTCTGGATCCCAGGAACACTCCGCTGAAGTTCCAAAAAACCAAAATTGATGAAAATTTCACAGATTCTTGCCGGAAAACTTGTTACAATTGACTGTGAGTATTGCTAATATTGTATTTAATAGTACTTTAGAAGTTTAAATGTCTTAAACCGGGAATATCTTGAAATTTCACGAACACTATCACACACACTCCTCGCTTCTTAACACCAGCTTCCCTTTTCATTTAAGCGTCCCCTCGATTCTCTACTTTTTTCAACAAACAGTCTTCTGTTCTTTTGCAGGTCATTATTCCAAAGTTTATTTATTGATTCACAATTTGTTCTGTCATATTTTATAACCAATAAGATATTGTCTTTTGCAATCAGATAATTGAAACTTCTATCACTTATTAAAAAATTTCATACATACACTCTTTTACATAATTAGTTCATTTATAGAGTTCCTATGAGTTTTTTCATCATACAAATAAATTAAAATTGGTTATACATAGATACATTTACATGATACAACATTCAATATTATTATTGATAATATATCACTGTTACACTCATATTAATTATAAATATAAATTCTCTTATGTTATTTGTCTAAACTCTTTGCATTATATTATTTATAATAAACTTTAACAAATTACTATTTATTGATTCTATGTTTATTTTATTTACCATATATCATTTGTCTATATGACATTATTTGTTTATCTATGAAATCTATTGAATTATATTCTATTCAATATTTGTATTTGTTCTTATTCTTAAATTAATGATTATAATGAATTAACTATAATAATATTTGTTTTCATTTCAGATGAACAGCTGATTATGATATGGAAATTATTCTTCGTCTTAGGCAACTTTATTTACATCATTACATTGGTTAGGCAATCTCTATATTTTGTGTTAATATTGAGGTAATTCCTTATTTATTATATTGTTATAGGTTATTATTTAATATATCTTTACTTGATATGTTGTTTAAATTAAGAAAAGTGTTTCCTTTTTACTTGTTTTCTTAAATTATATTATTTTCATATATATTTCATACTAGCAACATATTTTTATAATACTAATTCTCTTATTATCTATGATATCTGGTTCAATATATATATATATATATATATATATATATATATAATTTTAAATTAATTATTTGCCAACTTAATAATCAGGATTATTTTTTATTGGGTTTGTGGCAATGATACCAAGTGTACTCTTTCAAATATTTATTTTACGAGCTTTCGAATATAATCGTATTCATTTTCAAGTACTAAAAATTATAAAATATGGTCAAAAATTAAAATAAAGAGTATATAAAAATACTAACATTATTTAGCGAGATTGTAGGTTAAGTTGTAAAATATATGTACGAGTATAATAAATAATTTCAAATATTATCCAAAAATTATTATAAAACTTCAAAAAACGATATATGTATTAAATTATGTTGCCAAGTCAATATGAATTTTGTCGATTTGTATTACTTTGCTATTAAAAATAATTTTATTATAGGTTTCTTATATGATTTGTACTTAAAATTTCAAATATTGTTTCTCAAATTCTAATAAATATGCGTATATTACACTAAGATTATTCAGGTCTGTTTTTTATTTATACAATCAACATCTTGATTGATGTATGCTGTTTCTAGAAACAGACGTTTCTATAATTCCTTTCTGTAGTTAACACATTAGCGGATTGATAGTTCATGATATGGCCTTCATAAAACACATGTTCAGCAAGTGCAAATCTGTGTTAACTACAGAAAGGAATTATAAAAAACGTCTGTTTTTAGAAACAGCATACACCAGTCAAGATGTTGATTGTATAAATAAAAAAACAGACCTGAATAATCTTAGTGTGATATACGCATATTTATTAGAATTTAAAAAACAACATTTAAAAATTTAAGTACAAATCATATAAGAAACCTATAATAAAATTATTTTTAGCATCAAAGTAATACAAATCGACAAAATTCGTATTGACTTGGCAACATTATTTAATACATATATTGTTTTTTTAAGTCTCATAATAATTTTTGGATAATATTTGAAATGATTTATTATACATATATTTTACAACTTTACCTCCAATCTCTCTAAATAATGTAAGTATTTTTATATACCCTTTATTTTAATTTTTGACCATATTTTATAATTTTTAGTACTTGAAAATGAATACGATTGTATTCGAAAGCTCGTAAAATAAATATTTGAAAGAGTACACTTGGTATCATTGCCACAAACCCAATAAAAAATAATCCTGATTATCAAGTTGGCAAATAACTAATTTAAAATTACATACTAATATGGGTTATTACCAAACCATTTCAAGAACGTATGGTCAAGAAGCAATAATAAATCTGAAATCATGATCCAAAATTAAACTAAAATTTTCGAAATAGTACAATAGAAGATGCTTTCTTTTACAATGCAGAAAGGAGAATATTATCCCAAAGTTTTTGGAAAATAACATCAAATATGTTGAAAAATTACTTATCCGACAGGAACAAGAAACAATTAATAGTTATTTCATCTATAATAGATTAGTCAATAAGCTTTTAAATAACGAGATTATTATTTGTAATCAAAAAACAATATATATATATATATATATATATATATATATATATATATATATATATATACTTGTAAATAACCTTACAAAATTTAAAAGTCAAATAATTGATACAACTAATGAATTTGCTGTACGGATCCGAAGTCTGGACCCTAAAGGCCGAAACACTAAGGCGGCTCGAAGCTTTCGAAATGTGGGTGTATAGAAGGCTCTTAAAAATACCCTGGACAGACCACATCAGTAATGAAGAAGTTCTGAGAAGATTAGGTAAGGACAGAGACTTAGTTGTCGACATAAAGAAGAGAAAAACCGCATACTTGGGACATGTAATCAGGAGTGATAAAATGAGGCTGCTGAAAATAATGATGGAAGGCAAAATAGAAGGCAGACGAGGTATAGGAAGACGCCAACATTCGTGGTTGAAAAACATAAGAGACTGGACCGGACTAGACTCACATTCCTTATTCCGAGCTGCTCAAAACCGAACCCAGTTCGCCGAGATTGTTGCCAACCTTCACTAAGGTGAAGACGGAACCGAAAGAAGAAGAAGAATGAATTTATTTTTGATAATTTTTCTGGTAGACAACAAACTATTTAGAACAAATTATATTTTAGAATTAAAAATAAACAACAAAAAAACTTAATAATTTATTCAACAAAAAAATTCATTCAGTTCTTAAAACACAAAATAATTGGAAAAAAATAATTTTTAAAATAGATTTACCTAAAGATATTCTACAATTTTTATCACTAGGCCCAAAGTTCAGTATTGAACCCATAATTACAGAGGATATGTCAATTAAAACTATCTTAGCCAATATTGATTATATATCGTCTTTTATACAAAACGAACAAGAAAGAAATATTGTCATTGCTAAAACAACAAATGTTCTAACTAATCATATTCACGAACCTAAACAATCTTCTGTATTTAGAGAATTGTTATATAAAACCAAAAAATGTTCAAAGGAAAATCCAAATTTAATATTCATACCATCTGATAAAGGAAATGTTACAGTTGTAATGGAAAAACAACAATATTCTGAATTATCTAAAGAACTAATAGATAATAATACATCATATAAGAAAATCAAATTATCCTACCTATAAAATGACTAATGATTGTAATAAATTAGTAAAGAAATTATTCAATAAAAAATATATTGACAAAAAATCAAAAGATAAATTAACCAGCTATAACGGTATTTCTGCAAAAAATTTTACTGTTTACCTAAAATACACAAACCAACATTATCTGCTACACCAATTATACTATCAATAAACACTCCAACCTCTTACTCTTTGGTTAACTGAAATATTAACAAAGTCTTATGATTATGAAAATGAATATTACATTAAAGACTCCTTTGAAATTAGCAAAAAATTCAATGATATATTATTACCACCTAATTATGCGCATCTAAGTTTAGATGTAGTATCCCTTTTTAGTAATGTAAACTTAAATATATGTTTAACAGCCCTTCAACAAAAACGGAGTGATATAAGTAGAAATTGCAAAATTAGTGGAGAAACTCTTTTAGAATTAATAATATTCATTTTCAATAATACATATTTTTCGTATAATAATATGAACTACGAACAAATTTTTGGAACGCCTATGGGCTCTTCAATATCTCCTATATTAGCGAACTATATAATGGATTTCATTTTAGACTTTGTTATATCTGTTTTACCATTTAAATTGTATTTCATCAAAAAATATGTGGATGATATAATTTTATCTCTTTCATTTGAAGAAATTGATAATATTCTTTTTTATTTCAATAGCTTTGATCCTCATATACAATTTACTATAGAAAAAGGAAACACAGAACAATCCTTACCTTTTCTTGATACTAAATTCATTAGAAATAATGAAAATAAAATTTTAATTGACTGGTATAAATAACCAATAAGTTCAGGTAAATACATTAATGATCATTCTTATCATCCACGTGATACAAAGATCAACCTAATCCGTCAAATGAAAAACAGTCTTAGAAATTTCAAATCCAATATTTCATCAAAAAAAAATTATTGTACAACCTTTTCTATGAAAACTCTTATCCTCCATATCTCTTAAAACGAATTCTGCATAATACTTCTGAAAGAATGACTGACATTTCTAATAATATCACATCAAACTTGGAATATATTGACGCTGGAACTGACAATAATCATATGCCAATGTATGTGTCTCTACCATATATTAAATCACAAAAATTACTGAAATATTCAAAAATCATAATATAAAAGTTACTAACAAGCAACGTCTTACTATTAGGTCAATCTTCAGTAAAATAAAAGATAAAACACCTACCAATAAACTGGCTGATATAGTTTATGAAATTCCTTGTGATACTTGTAATAAAAAGTACTATGGTCAATCTGTCACAGGAGTGACAGCAAGTTGTATCCTGACAGAGGTGCGCTTGCTGAACATGTGTTTTATGAAGGCCATATCATGAACTATCAATCCGCTAATGTGTTAACTACAGAAAGGAATTATAAAACACGTCTGTTTTTAGAAACAGCATAGATTAATCAAGATGTTGATTGTATAAATGAAAAAACAGACCTGAATAATCTTAGTGTAATATACGCATATTTATTAGAATTTGAAAAACAACATTCTATAGGACCTCGCCGGCCGATCCATCTACCTCGATTATCTTCATCCAGGTAACGTCTTACCGCACCATAATAATGTGCAGGAGCACCATCTTGTTGAAATGTTATTTCCAGATAGCCGAATGCATCTTGATTATCTTCCAGAATTTCAAAAATTAACGGCTCAATTGCATTTTGTAACATCTCCAGATACACTTCACCGCTTGAATTTGAATTTAGGAAAACAGGACCAACTATGTTATTTCTCAAAATACCTGCTCAAGCATTGACTTTTTCTGGAAATTGGGTATGTTGTTCACGAAAGGTGTGAGGGTTTGTGTCACTCCAATACCTTACATTTTGTTTATTCACATTTCCATTGAGGCAAAAAGTACTTTCGTCACTAAAACAAATTGTTTTTGTGTAATGTGGGTTTTGACTAATTTCATTAGTCATACATTCACAGAATTCGAGTCTTCTGTCGGGGTCGTCATCCAAAAGGTGGTGCACCATTTTTAACTTGTATGGATGAAATTTATTTTTAGCCAACACTCTCTGTAATGTACTTTTTTTTATTCCACAGATAGACGCAACTTTAGTTGAAGAGGAAGTAGGGTTTACTACAATTTCAGCAACTATATCAATTTTTTTATCATCACTAAATGTTGGTCGGTCCGATCGTTTGGCATCTTGAACATTAGCTGTTGCTTCAAAAACTTGTGAAGAAGCTACCTCAAATAAGTTCTCGAGATATGGCGATCTGGGTATCTCTCATTAAATAAACGTTCCGCTCCATGGAGATTCTTTCTAGATTCACCAATTATTAAGATAGCTGCTACTTTGTCGGCTTGAGTACGTACCATTTTGCCTATGCAAACTCTTAAACTTCTCGTTAAACAATAATAAAATTAAATATTTAAGCTATTTAGAAAAACTTTGCAAAGCAACAAATACTATTAAATTAAAAACGTCAATTTTTTTGACAACTAACCAGAGGCGGACTGAGAAATCTTCAATATTTAAATGTGAAATAATAATTTTGGTATTTATTTAATTTATCCGTCAGAATTAATTCAAATCCAAACAAAATTAATATGTCTATGTAGCCAATGTCAATGCCTTTTAAACGAGATATCACTTGCCATAAGGTCCTATTTAAAATTATTGGCCAGAGTGGCACTGTGACGTCATATATTACTATCACGTCACCTGTTACCATTCGTAGAGAAGTTTACAACACTTTATTTTCACCCTCCAAATTTTATTAATGTAAGTGTAGCCGTTCAAAAGATACGAGGGGGGGAGGGGACTTTTGAATAGCACTGTATATATAATTACAGTGTGCTTCATTGTCGTTTCAATACCATATATCAGAAACAGGAAATAACTATTTAGTACATTTCAAGTGTCAATCCTAAATATAGCAATAGATTTGATGACATAGGCGTTCCAGGAAAAATTTCAGACAAGGTATATTTATTATATGAAAATCATAGATAACAACAAATAATTTAAAATCCAGAACTCAAAGGGAGTAAGGAGTTCTCATGCCCGACTATATATATATTTAAGCTAGCCGAACCATCATTTATATATAAACTTATAATTCTTTATTAATCATAAAAAATATTATAAGTAAATCAATAAATAATATATATATATAAATATATATGTATATAGTATATGGCACGTGGGAATCGAGAAGACGTTTTTGTGACGGCTCGTAACAGTTTCAAGCAGTATGATATTATCAAGAAGCCGCTATTTCAAATATTCTGCCAAATTGCAGTTAACTTAATTAATATATTTCTAAGTGTAACGGAAATGGATGGATGATTTCTAATTGCAACCTCTCTTTGTTCAAAAATAAATGTGGCGTTTTAATTCTGACGTTAAGAAATACTTCATAAATTATTTGTGAAATATTTTTATATAATTTAGTTAATCGATGATCTTTTATTTAGATGACAAACCAATTAACCGTGACTAAATTCCAGTTTGGTGTTTTACGCGAAACGCTAGCAAAGAAAATTGAACAAAGAAAATTGGAGACTCCGCGAAAATAGATTGGCGTTTTCAATAAATTGAGGTGAAATTATGTATTTTGTAACCACGATATTAGACTCTTTTGTCATGCCAGAAGTTTTTGTTGTGCTGGCAGGTTTACGGAATAATGTGATATTGTTTGGAAACTTTACTAATAAATAGCAAGACAATACTAGAGCTTGTGCGTTGAGTTCGCTCTTTGAGGACACAACATGGCCGAATAATAAATAAAACGTTCAAAAATAAAAACGTTTGTTATTAGAATGGTAGAAGTTAGGAACTTTCGAGATATATATGAGAAACTTACACGAAATTGTCTCTGTTATTTAATTAACTTACTTTGTTTCATGGAAGTAGTTCAGCTTGTTATTATTTTTCTGGTGCAGTCGGGAAATAACTATCATCACACCAATTTTGATCTTGTTGCTGTCGGTATTTTCGCTATCTCAGCTTCGTTTTATTTTGTACATGTTACTTCCTGATTGGTTGTCCCCCTATCGTTCGACGGAATTGTATAATAGTTTTCAGTCACAACAATTAATTAATATATCTGTTAAATATGAGATTTTTATCAAGCAATGCCATGCATTACCATATAGAATTGAATAATATTGACAGTTCGATGGAATAATATTACTCAATCGTTGTGTCAAATTTGACAATTTGTAGATTTACTTGTCATTGTATTTGTAGATATACTGTCAGTCGATTTGTGAGTTATTTGGTGTACACATTCTTATCTCTGGTATCATTAGAGCATTGTCTAATAGTGAATCAGATTTAGAAGATATGTCTTGTACACCGCCAGACATTTTGAAATTAGCGGCTAGCGCTACAGAAAATCTCCTACCTAACAAGTCAAAAGGTAAATATGATGCGGTGTACAAAAGTTTTATGGATTGGCAACTGGCACAAAAAACATCGTATATATCGATATAAATGACATTGTGTCAGTTAACTTATCAACTCACTTTACATTATATGCTGATGACACCTCGTTGTTGGTTTCTGATAAGTGTCAATCAGTAGTTGAAGATAATTGTAATAGTCTCTTGGCGGGTCTTTATAATTGGTTTTGCATGAATTCACTCTATCTTAATGCAGAGAAAACGTAATCGATACAATTTCATCATAGACAAAAACAACTGCAGTTTGTAGATCTAAAAATTGATAATCAATCGATAAAGTGTGTCTCTTGTGTCAAATTTCTAGGCTTGCTGATCGACGAATGTCTTAATTGGAGTGAGCAATGTGAGACAATTATTTCGAAGTTAAATTCCAGTAATTACTTATTTAAAAATCTGAGATCTGTTCTTACACAAAAACAAATGATTATGCTGTATCACGAACAAGTGGAATCCCGTCTGAGGTATGACATATCTTTCTGGGAAATGTCTACCAATTCTAAAGACGTATTTGTGTCACAGAAAAGAATAATGCGTTGTATTGCTGGTATCTCTCGTCTAACTGGTTGTAGAGAACACTTTAAAAAATTGAAAATATTGACGTTGCCCTGTTTGTATATTTTAGATGTTTGTGCTTTCATATATAACAACATATGTGATTTCAAAACTAACTACCAGAAGCATAATATCAATACAAGACGCTGTAATAATCTGTCTTTGACTTTTCTTAAAAGTAATATTACTTTCAAATTCCTTCCTATAATGGGACTACGACTTTTTAATAAATTACCATTATATATTAAATCAAGTAAAACAATAAAATCATTCAAAATTTTACTCAAATCGTTTTTAGTGGATATTTGTTTTTATTCAGTCGATTTGTTTTTAAATTTGTAACAACTTTGTGTATATTATCCTATATTTTTCACTTTACTTTTAGGCTGTACTTGTTAGTTAGTTAGTTAATTAGTTACGTAGTTAGAATTATTATGTAAGTAAATAAACATAAACATATTGTGTAATAATAACGTTACCATTAATAAAAAATAATGTTCGTTTGAAATATATTTTGCATTTTTTTAATAAACTTGAGTTTTTCATTGATTTATGTTTAAAAGAATTTATTATAAAAATTTACGCCTATTCCAAAATTCGCTATAGATTTCATCCCTTGATCATGAATGAAAATTATTCGAAAGCTCAGGAATAAATATCTGAAAGAATTTACTCTGGAGTCTCATTGCCACATCCCCACAAAAATATCCATTACAAATAAGTTGGCAAATATCTTTCTTCAAATGATATGTATATATATATATATATATATATATATATATATATATATATATATATATATATATATATATATATATATATATATATATATAAGATGTACGAATAGTGCGTGACATATGAACAATAAACAACGAATAGATCAGTGGGTATCGCACGCAAATAGAAGAAGGGGCTACTGAAAAGAGTGGTAACCGCAGACATGCATGTTTCTGGCTCATTAGCTGTCATCGGTACGGTACAACCAAGAAAAGATGTGAAACATGGGAGCAAAGGTGTTGAATGAAACATGAGAAAATAAAACAGAATTCAGCAGGATAGTCAAACACAACATTTGTGTCAGTAATATTAGAAGATCTCGAATATTCGAGACAACAACCAACATAGACACGGAGGTGCATATAACAGTCCCGTCTGAAACTTCCGACCCAGATTATTGAAATAACAACAAGATGTACGGATAGTGCGTGACAGATGAACAATAAACAACGAATAGATCAGTGGGTATTGCACGCAAATAGAAGAAGGGGCTACTGAAAAGAGTGGTAACCGCAGACATGCATGTTTCTGGCTCATTAGCTGTCATCGGTACGGTACAACCAAGAAAAGATGTGAAACATGGGAGCAAAGGTGTTGAATGAAACATGAGAAAATATAACAGAATTCAGCAGGATAGTCAAACACAACATTTGTGTCACTGATATTTGCGTGCAATACCCACTGATCTATTCGTTGTTTATTGTTCATATGTCACGCACTATTCGTACATCTTGTTGTTATTTCAATAATCTGGGTCGGAAGTTTCAGACGGGAGTGTTATATGCACCTCCGTGTCTATGTTGGTTGTTGTCTCGAATATTCGAGATCTTCTAATATTACTGACACAAATGTTGTGTTTGACTATCCTGCTGAATTCTGTTATATTTTCTCATGTTTCATCCAACACCTTTGCTCCCATGTTTCACATCTTTTCTTGGTTGTACCGTACCGATGACAGCTAATGAGCCAGAAACATGCATGTCTGCGGTTACCACTCTTTTCAGTAGCCACTTCTTCTATTTACGTGCAATACCCACTGATCTATTCGTTGTTTATTGTTCATATGTCACGCACTATTCGTACATCTTGTTGTTATTTCAATAATCTGGGTCGGAAGTTTCAGACGGGAGTGTTATATGCACCTCCGTGTCTATGTTGGTTGTTGTCTCGAATATTCGAGATCTTCTAATATTACTGACACAAATGTTGTGTTTGACTATCCTGCTGAATTCTGTTATATTTTCTCATGTTTCATTCAACACCTTTGCTCCCATGTTTCACATCTTTTCTTGGTTGTACCGTATCGATGACAGCTAATGAGCCAGAAACATGCATGTCTGCGGTTACCACTCTTTTCAGTAGCCCCTTCTTCTATTTGCGTCCAATACCCACGGATCTATTCGTTGTTTATTGTTCATATGTCACGCACTATTCGTACATCTTGTTGTTATTTCAATAATCTGGGTCGGAAGTTTCAGACGGGAGTGTTATATGCACCTCCGTGTCTATGTTGGTTGTTGTCTCGAATATTCGAGATCTTCTAATATTACTGACACAAATGTTGTGTTTGACTATCCTGCTGAATTCTGTTATATTTTCTCATGTTTCATTCAACACCTTTGCTCCCATGTTTCACATCTTTTCTTGGTTGTACCGTACCGATGACTGCTAATGAGCCAGAAACATGCATGTCTGCGGTTACCACTCTTTTCAGTAGCCCCTTCTTCTATTTGCGTGCAATACCCACTGATCTATTCGTTGTTTATTATATATATATATATATATATATATATATATACATATCATCGGACAAACAAGTCAGTATTTGAAAAACAGAATAAATAGTCACAAATATGACAAACGAAACAAAACGGCACTCACTATCCATGTTTCAGAAAACCAGCACGAATTTGATTTCGAAAACACAAAAATTCTTCGAAGTGAAAACCATACAAAAAAACGCGAAGTTCTAGAAATGATAGAAAAACAAAGAAAAACTAGTTCCGTAAATTTAAAGACTGACACAAAAAATCTTAGTAAAATTTATAATAACATTATAAAAACTTAGAAATATAGAGAAACACGTGGCACAATCCAAATATAATAAATTTATTACCACTCCCTATATAAATATAAAATCCATTTATTACCACTCCCTATATAAATATAAACTTCATTTTAATACCAGTCAACACAAAAACGACACATTAAAACCTCGTTACGGCTGCTTTCATTGTATAGAACAAATACTCGTATATTCCAATACAAATTTCAATCAATGAATGTCATATTTTAAAATGTTCGTTTTGTTTTGGGTATGAGTTGTATTCTGTTATGTGATGCGTCCTAAAACATCTATGAAATATATTAAATAATCAAATGAACGTTCTGTCGAAGGTAAGATTCATTTGTTTTGCTTTTAAAAATTCTTTCTGTAACTTGTACCATTTCTTTTAACTTTAACAAAAATTTTATTTCTGATGAAGGTCATGGAAGACCGAAACGTAAAATAAAAATGTATTAACTACTAGTTAAATGTCTTTAAAAATGGTCCTCAATCCCAAGAATATAAAATAACAATATATATATATATATAAATATATATATATATATACATATATATATATATGCACAGACTACAGTTTGGGTACGAAAACATCAACCCACACGACAGTTTGAGGACAAGTGGTCAGTTTCGGGACGGTCCCGAAACTTTTACCGTTCATCTTCCATACAGTTTGGGTACAATGTCCCCAAATTACAGTGTGGATAATTTAGAGATTAGTTATCGTACATTTTCAGCCCAAATGTAACAGTGAATTTTAAGAAAATATATATGAACCACTGGATGTTGGTTCCCATCAAATATATCATAAAAAATATAATGTTATAGTCGGATTAGGGCTCTTGGGTCTAGCATACTTCCATATTTGATAAAAAAAATTTAAGGGCGGGAGTGGGGGTGACTTTGTGAAATACTTTGATTTGCTATTTTTTCACAGGAATGTATTGATGGATGATTATCTTTCATTTTATCCTAAATCAGTCATCCCCCACCCAACCACTAAGGGCGGGGGTGGGGGTGACTTTGTAAAATAGTAATAAAAATAAATTATTGAATTTGGAATCAAATTGTACGTAGTTTTTTACGTATACACCTGGAATTTCATTTTGATGGCTTTTTTTATAAAGTTATGCAAAAAAAATGTTATCAAAAAATTGATTATTCAATGGTGTAGAGCTCTCTTGTCTAGCATACTTCCATTTCCAATTTCACAGCAATGTATTGATGGATGATTATCTTCCATTTTAAACTGAATCAGTCATCCCCCACCCACCCCCTAAGGACGGGGGTGGGGGTGATTTTGTAAAATAGTCGTAAAAATAATTTTTGAATTTGGAATCAAATTCTACGTAACCTTTTACGTATACGCCTAAAATTTCATCTTGATAAATTTTTTTTATAAAGGTATTCAAAAAAATTGTTATCAAAAAATTGATTATTCAATGGTGTAGGGCTCTCGGGTCTAGCATACTTCCATATTTGATAAAAGAAAATGTTTTACGGGAATGTATTGATGGATGATTATCTTTCATTTTAACCTAAATCAGTCATCGCCCACCCACCCCCTAAGGGCGGGGGTGGAGGTGATTTTGTAAAATAATCGTAAAAATGCTTTTTTGAATTTGGAATCAAATTCTACGTAATGTTTTACGTATACACCTAAAATTTCATTTTGACAACTTTTGTTTATAAAGATATGCAAGAGAAATGTTACCAAAAAATTGATTATTCAATGGTGTAGAGCTCTCGGGTCTAGCATACTTCCATATTTGATAAAAAAAATTTCACAGCAATGTATTGATGGATGATTATCTTCCATTTTAAACTGAATCAGTCATCCCCCACCCACCCCCTAAGGGCGGGGGTGGGGGTGATTTTGTAAAATAGTCGTAAAAATAATTTTTGAATTTGGAATCAAATTCTATGTAACCTTTCACGTATACGCATAAAATTTCATCTTGATAATTTTTTTTTATAAAGGTATTCAAAAAAAATGTTATCAAAAAATTGATTATTCAATGGTGTAGGGCTCTCGGGTCTAGCATACTTCCATATTTGATAAAAGAAAATGTTTTACGGGAATGTATTGATGGATGATTATCTTCCATTTTAAACTGAATCAGTCATCCCCCACCCACCCCCTAAGGGCGGGGGTGGGGGTGATTTTGTGAAATAGTCGTAAAAATAATTTTTGAATTTGGAATCAAATTCTACGTAACCTTTTACGTATACGCCTAAAATTTCATCTTGATAAATTTTTTTTATAAAGGTATTCAAAAAAAATGCTACTTTGAATTTGGAATCAAATTCTACGTAATTTCATTTTGACAACTTTTGTTTATAAAGATATGCAAGAAAAATGTTATCAAAAAATTGATTATTCAATGGTGTAGAGCTCTCGGGTCTAGCATACGTCCATATTTGATAAAAAAAATTTCACGGAAATGTATTGTTGGATGATTATCTTCCATTTTAACCTAAATCAGTCATCCTCCACCCACCCCCTAAGGGCGGCGGGGGGGGGGGGGGGTGACTTTGTAAATTAGTCGTAAAAATCGATTATTTTAAAAAAAAAGAAATCCCAACAACGTCATCGTTTTCATAGAATTTTTTTATATACGGTCCTTAATTTTCATAATTTGATCTTGAACTTGAATTTTTTCTCAGGTATTGACAAAATTTCAGAGAAAATGCGATGATTCTGGATATGGGGACACTCTGTGATATAAGAAACGAGAAGACATGAAGACATCATTTTCGGGATGCGTGAAATCTCAAAAAAACACATTCAAAAAAAAAATTCTCCCTCAGGGGTGGTCTTTTTGGGTATTTTTGGCAAAATGACATTCCAACGACGTCATCGTTTTCCTTGAATTTTTTTATGTACGGTCCTAAATATTCATAATTTTATCTTAAACTTCATATTTTTCTCAGGTATTGACTTTGACAAAATTTCAGAGAAAACATGGAAAGTTAATTTTCGGGATACGGCATATAGGATGCGTTATGTATTTGTTTAATACAATGATTTCCAGCAGAGCGGAAACTGACTGAAACAGAATTCCAAAAAATTAAGTGTTCGTTATGCCATATGCTTCTTTACACACGTTTAAGATAAAATTATGAAAATTTAGGAACGGACATAAAAAAATTCAAGGAAAACGATGACGTCGTTGGAATTTCATTATTTACAAAAATAAGTGTATCCACCCCCCAAAAAAAACACCCCCGAGGGGGAATTTCTTTTGAATGTGTTTTTTTGAGATTTCACGCATCGTATATGCCCTATCCCGAAAATGAAGTCTCCATGTCTTCCGGTTTTTTATATAACAGAGTGTCCCCAGATCTAAAATCATCGCATTTTCTCTGAAAGTCAATACCTGAGAAAAATTTCAAATTCAAGATAAGATTATGAAAATTCAGGACCGTACATAGAAAAATTCTATGAAAACGATGGCGTCGTTGGAATTTCATTTTTTCGAAAGATAATCAATTTTTACGACTATTTTACAAAGTCACCCCCACCCTCGCCCTTAGGGGGTGGGTCGAGGATAACTCATTTAGGAAGTTTGCTAGACCCGAGAGCTCTACACCATTGAATAATCAATTTTTTGATGAAATTTTTTTGCATAACTTTGCATAACAAGATGAAATTTTAGGTCTATACGTAAAAAATTTTTACGACTATTTTACATATTCACCCCCACCCCCGTCCTCAGGGGTTGGGTGGGGGATGACTGATTTAGGTTAAAATGGAAGATAATCATCCATCAATACATTGCCGTGACTTTTTTTATCAAATATGGAAGTATGCTAGACCCAAGAGCCCTACTCCAACCTGCAAAGTTGTATATGTAAGAGTTTATCTAAATACTTTATGGGAAATTGCTGTTTAGAGTGCTAAGAATAAATTTTTCGAATGTCCCTGAATAAGATTTTCTAGAAACACTATTACAAAAATCAAAAAATCGCTATCTTCAAAAATAGTGAAATTAAACAAAATATGTCATTCAACTTCTTAATTGTAATGCTTGTAAATAAAAATAAAATTAAGAAACAATATAGATTTAATATTATGATGTAACATTTAAAATATCAACAGGATAAACTAAAGAAAAAATGGAATACTATATAATTATTGTATACAATACAGCCAAGTCAAATTGTTTTGTATATGAATCAATAATGTAAACCCTTCTCACAGAAAACAATAATCGTAAAATTGCATAATCTTCGCTTCAATTCAAAGTTAAATTATATACGAAATTATATAGGTACATTAAGATATTATATTCATAGTAGGTATAAACCAACTACAAATTAGAATAAATCGTGGGATAAATTAAAAAATATTACCACAATTTTTTGTCCCTGACTTTATTTTTGTACGACTACCAAAATTTTCCGAAAGAAATCGGTGAAGTACCAGATTTGGTATTATATTTCTCGAATTTCCACACTCTGCATACTCATTTATTTCCTGACATTACACACACTTTATTAAACATTTTATACTTAAATTGGCCTATAAGGGACTGATTAACCAAATAAAAAACGGCCACTTGTTATGTTAAATTTTGGACTACAAAAAGTCGTGGCCTTGTTCTTGCGTCCAACCTTCTGCAGAATACACGGAAGCGCATTTCGCTTTTACTTCGATTTTCGAATGCATTGAGTCGCACTCCATTTCCGTTAGACCAGTTTTATAAAACTTATGATCTATTTGGCTTAGAGTAGGATAACTTGAGACAATTTGAAGGCACATAGCAGCGAAAATGGAATTTTTTGTTGGCCACCTCGCCCATCGGACATCATTCGAACCTCTTTAATATTTTGATGTGCTAGAATGTAACCGTGAATATAGGAAGATATTTCAACTGATCCTCTTTTTCCTTGAGTTTCCTCGCAAACAACAGAGAATATCTTGGTTTGCAAAGCTGTAAACTGAAAAATTGTAGATGGTTCATATGCTCAAATAAAGGTTTTAACCTGCTGGATCTTTGGGTGTTGTAACAACTGCCTGTAGATCGAAATTTGAAGATAAAACTTCCGTATTTTCCTTTACAATTTTTTTGTCGTCATCCTGGACTTTCGAGCTAATGGTTTTCTTTCTAAATATTCTCGACATTTTTTTTTCTCCTTTTATTATTTCAATTTCTATCATTGTTTTTTGCTCTAATCACAAGACAACACTGATCTTGCAACGTGGAATACAGGACAGTGCAATGTTTTCTGGCATTTATGAAATAATTTGCAGTTACAAAAGCGCGAAAATGTTACAATCACGATTATTTATAAAGTTCATCGAAAAAGATAATCGCGATACCGACAAATTCGCAAGCATCTAAATAATTGTTTGCAACGTCAGACACGCGAAAGTGGTACATTCAGATATTTTGAATAATTGTTCGCAAAGCCAATAACGCAAAATTGTGAGTTTGTCATGGATAATATGGTTCATTTTAAGACTTATGGTGCACTTAGGTCAAAACGGCGAATTTTGCACATTCATGGTTTTGGCATTGGACCGACGATATTTGAAAGATAAACATGTGTAAGAAATAAAACATTTCTAATGTCTACCATTTATTTGTTTTAAGTTCTTCAAATATATTTAGTGTAACCCCTTTTGTTTATTTAATCCAGTATTAGCCCAATTGCGGTACATCAGTAAGGAACTGGCTTAAGCATTGGTGGTACTCAACGTGTTAAATCAGATATATTTTCACAAATTATTTATGTATCAAGCAGAGCTTTGTTAATATTTTTTGCTGAAGGAAATAAGGCATTTTATACAAAGCCGTTTTGATTCCCAGTAAGCAAAATAATTACTTGTTTTCCTCTCGAGCACAGCGCATTTATAAGACACAATTCAGTTAATTGTCGGCCTAACCGCATTAAACGACATCGTGAGTGTCGGACCACGTTTCATCTAAATAAACATATTTCTATTACTTTCCCTGTAACTTAAAATCTGACTCAAACAATTATGACATGACGAAGTATCACAATACGGGGCGATTCCATAACACGCATTCGACTATCTAATTTTTTATACTTATCGTAAAACCACGCTCTATTAAAATTGGTCGAAGTGTTTCTAATGATGTATATTTAATATATACAAAACTCTTGCATTTTATTAAAAATAATTTTTAATGTTGAGACTTGATTTTCTTTGTACGTATTGTAAACCGTTCGTTGAATCACATCTTTAGATGAACTGTCTACCCGACGACTGAAGATAAGCTTTCGTTTTATATCGTGTTCAGTCACAACACCTCGTTTAATTACTAAATAAATTGTGGAATAAGTAATTTTCGTTAACTTGCTTATTCTTTTAATTATTTCATCTTGAGTTGAATTGACATACTTAGCTTTTAAGCTTGATTACATATTTAAAATTACTTGTTGAAAATGAATATGCAAATCTCGATTTTCGAATTCCCGAAATTGTGTCTCATTGTTATTAATTAGAATTGCATTACTAAGATGTATTCCATCATTAACTTGGATAATATCATAACTTTGAATTACATTATTAGCAGGAATTTCATTGTTAATGTGAATTACCCCAAAAGGTCTCCAGAAAACCATTGCACAAAACAAATCAAAGACAACTGTATATAAAATAATTAAACCGCATTCAATAAAAATCTCCTGAAGAATATTGAGATATTAATCTGAAAACGGCGCGCGCTGTTGCTCTTTAAAAAAAATGTTATCTTCTTTTTCATAAAGTAATTACGACCTATACTCCAACACCTCTGCCGACGACCGGCGATTTGAAGAATGCTTTTTAGCTACGTTGATATTCAAAAGTAAGATGAGCTTTCCGTAGCTTGTAAAAACTGACCACCGATATGTATTGATAAATTTATCGGTATTACTTAGTATCTACTTAAAGCGCTTATTAACGAAATATCGCAGTGCCCTGGTAAAATGATATTTTTTATACTGACTTTGGAAGAGGTATAAGTATTTTTCTAAAAGAGTCAATTAAAATTTGTTGTTCAAATCCACGCCACATAAACATTATTTCTGAAGGTACAGATCATCACACCCAATTATTTCTTGCCATCATCGATAGATTATGATTTTTGGTCGAGTTATAACAATGCCAAGCGAGTCAAAAATTTTAGAAATCAAACCTAATATTTGTGTTTTAGTTAAAATATCTTAATTATGTTTATCACGGGTAACTACATACTCAAGGTCTTCTCCTATTGTATTCCAGAATATTCTCAATGTTTTAGAACTATCATTTTCAATAAAAACGAACCCAGATTGATAGAAGAACTACCCTCCAAATTTAGTACCACACAATTCGAATTTCATTTTCTCAAATTAAAAGTTAATGTTTGAGAAATTTTCTTTGCTAAAATAATCAGTTCAGATTCCGACCTATACTTTTACATCTGGTTTATCCCAATTATTACTCGATATTTCTTTTAAAACAACGGGTCGCTATGAATGAGGCCGGACCTGCTCGGTATGTTACTAAAATTCTCTTATCTGTACGATTCTCGACCTTCTAAAGTCTCGCAAAAAAGGGTGCTTTTTGTTAGAGAAAAAAGTTTAGTTTTCAAGCATGAAGATGTTTCTAGTTATTAATGTATAATTCGTTTGTGTACACAAATACACTGTAGTTTTTAGTTTATCAATTCAGTATTTTTCCTATATTAAATCAAACAGTAGTTAGTGCCCGACGTTGCGTTATATAAATGCTAAAAATTAGTCTCCAAACTATTTGGGATGTATAAGAATCAGCTGGAACTGTTATACAAAAACAGTGTATAATAAAGCTACATAGCATGATAAGGAGTTTTGAAATAGGTGATATTTTATAATCGAGCACTGTTCCAACAGTTTCAACCCATACTTTCTGGAATCTATTCAAGCTGTTTTGAAATAACACTATTTATGGATTTCGATTAAAAATTGCTGAACAACTGTTTATTTTATAGAAAATTCGATCTCACATTTGAGAATGTTGACTTTACTGAATACTGTGCTTATCTATTATAAAAAAGTTCCTAGTATGTATGCATTTACTATAGATGAAGGGCCTTGCCAAAGTTTAAAATCGTGTTTGTTTACTATTTACGTTAACTAACTTAGAATTTTGAATACTATCGAAATTAATAATTAAATTCAATTAACTGTCACGATCCTTTTACTTCGTGGAATCTACTCATATTACTGTTTTAAATGAAACTTCTGTTTCTAGATAATTCCACAATATATTGAAAAAATGTTAAAAATTCTAACAATTGTCAAATTTCTTAGAATTACGAATCTTCAGCTATATACAATAATAATATGACTTGGGTGTAGAATGTTAAAAGTTATAAATGATTAGATTGGAATCGCTCTATTCTAAAATTATCAATCGACTGTTGAAGCTCCTGTGAAAGTACTCTTGTTCTTATAGATAATGCTAGGATTATTTTAAATATTCCGCTAAGGAAACCAGCAGATCAGTATCGGTTTGTAATAATTATATCTGTGAGATAACTGGACGATCCCAATAATAGTATATTATTTTATATGGAGGAAAAGTGATACTTTTCATGACGCGCTCGTGTTCAACAGTCGAACGGAGTGAGGCTGGTAATAGAGAGCAACTCATGAAAAGTAGCTTTTCCTCCAAATAAAATATGCTGTTTTTTCTTCAAATGTCGACAAATTAATGCAAAAACGTCTCTTTTTGATAGTAATAATTTTTAAACATAATTGGGTTCGCAAGGCGGTTTAGACCGGTGTCGGTGAGTAGGAACAGGTTGTTGCTATAGTGATGTAACATAAAGCTGTCAGTGGACACTGTCAACAATATTAATTTATTTTTTACAATTATTGCGTCTACGGCTGCTTTTCTATCTATGTTGCTATGATAACACTTTTCCCTCCGCTGGCGGGAAAGTGAAAACTAAAGCTCCGGCCGAGGAAAAATGAAACGCCTACACAGTCGAAAACTGACAGATTTACTGACGTTTGAAGAAAAAATAAGTTTTCTTAGACTCTCTCAGAAAGTTTAACTACACATAGTTACTTAAAAGTGTCCTCTAAATGTAGATTTTTTTCATTTCTTGCAGCACTAAATAGACTGTTAAAGATTGTATATAACATGTGATCCTATTGTGGCCAACATTGAAGCGATCGTTTCTTATTAGATAACAGCAGCAATTTTCTTAAAAAACTGGAAATCATTAATGAAGAGTATAACAATTCCCCGCGAGGTTTTGGTCAGTATATAACTCGAAATTTATTTGAAGTAGAAAATTAAAATTAGGCAGTTATAAACCGTAGTATTACACATTTCAAGCAAGCAGTTACTTTGCTGCAACGTCATGTTTCGGGTCACGTGGTATCATTTTTAAAAAACTTAATGAGACAACCTGAATATTGTTCCACTGCTGTAAAGGTATCTCTCATACTAATTCGGCGATACCTATTTTTGTGTGTCAGGTACTTAGAAACGAAAAACAAATTTTTATAAGGTTTTTATTTGAAAAACAAAGAGAGCTGAGAAACAAAAAACATATTCTAGTAACAGCTATTCTAGTTGTCAAAAGCTGTCAGCGTCAGTGAACAATCGGTCACTGTATTATTGTTGTTAAAAGTTTTGTGACTTGAAACTTACCATGCCTTTACGTTTCACTTATGACGAGTATGTCGATATGCTGATGATCTATGAAGAATGTGGAAAAAATACCAGACGAGCTAGAGATTTATATAGAAATCGTTTCCCCGACCGAACAACTCCAGGAAAAAATAATTTTACTTATGTAGAACAAAAACTAAGACACGGTTCATTTCCAACCGGAAAACATCAAAATTCTCCACGTTAGCCTATTCTTAGGGAAGATAATATTATTAACATTTTTGCTTATATCCAAGTCAATCCCCAAATTTCAACTCGATGTCTGCAATAAGAATTAGGAATAAGTAAATCTACTATTCAGAGGGTGTTCAAGCAATACAAATATCATCTTTTAAAAATACATTTAACGCAAGGTCTAACTCCTGCAGATCCAGAAAGAAGTGTCAATTAAAATCGTAGAGGACCCTTTTTTCTTAAATAAAATATTGTGGAGCGACGAAAGCCGTTTTCACAATAACGGTGTAGGTATCGTTAATAGATATAATTGTCACTACTGGTCGGCTGAAAATCCCAGCTGGACGCGAGAAACGTATTTCCAAACTATTTTGGGAATAAATGTTTGGTGCGGTTTGTTTAATGGACGCTTGATTGGGCCGTATTTTTATGAGGGGAATTTGACAGGCGAAAGGTATTTAGATTTTCTCCAGAATATTCTTCAACATTTGCTTGAGAACAATCCACTAAAAGAGAGAGCGACTATGTGGTGGCAACAGGATGGTGCAACTCCTCATTTTGCTCAGCGAGTAACGTCACATCTGAATGTGTATTTCCAAGACAGCTTGATTGGGAGAAATGATACAATACATTGGCCGGCTCGTTCACCACATATAACCCTGTTAGATTTTTTTCTTTGGGGATATTTAAAAGGATTCATTTCTGTTACAGCTCCTACCGATGTAGATAATTTAAAAAACAGAATCAGAGCAGCTTGCCAATCTCTTACACCAGAAAGTATTGAAGCAGCATGCACAAGAAATTTACTTAGATTTGAATGCTGCATTAATGAAGGTGGACATAAATTTGAGCATAAACTGTAGTAAAAGTGTTATTGTTTTCCAATTCTTTTTGTTTTTCAAATAAAAAACTTTATGAACATTTGTTTGTCGTTTGTATATACCTAACACAAAAAAAATAGGTGTCGCCGAATTAGTATAAGAGAGACCTATACAGCAGTGGAACAATATACAGGGTGTGTCATTAACTTTTCTAAAAATTATACCACGTGACCCGAAACGTGACATTGTAGCAAAGTAGCTGATTGCTTAAAATGTGTAATACTACCCACAGTTTATAACTGCCAAATTTCAATATTGTAGTTCAAACAGTTTTCGAGATATATACTGGCCAGAACCTCGTGGGACACCCGTATATAAAAAAACTATGACAAGCGGTATTTGTTTAATTAAAAAAATTAAAAACGTAAAAAGTTCTTTTTTTAATAAATTAACACGTTGAGTGCCGTATGTATCCAACACGAGATACGGTGCTTCCATCGCCGTATGTATCCGCGGCTGATACACAACTATTTCTGTTATTTCAGCCGCATGTACCGACGTTGACTGCATGCCTTGCATATATCTCTATGGGGACTATCGCACTACGGCCTGGCATACCCAAAACCTTATTTGGCCTGTATATTTTATCCTTAGGTTTTTCAGGACACCATTTTTTCAGTTAGTGGGTTAGTGGGCCATACACATGAAAAATGGATTTGACCTGATATACCCAATTTTCCGCTTCCACGGTAGCACTCAACGTGTTAAATATTAATTAATTAATATTTAATCTTGATAAATATAAGAAACGTCGTACATTATAATCTTTGAAAAAAAATGTAGGTCATCAGTAATCCAATTTCGAAGAAGTTTTTATTTTTCAGTGAATCTCAACCTTATTCAGTTATTGTTATTTATATTAAGATACACTTTTAATAGGTTAAGCACTCTTGGGAATGCCCTTAAAATTTATGGTTAGTAATGTTTATTGATAGAGGTAACAGTATTTACTCACGACAATTAAGAAGATTTATATTTAATTTACGTTTCAGAAAAACAAGAGTACAAATCTATATGACCGAAGATGATAATATAATATACAGTTTGAAATTTGATGGACGTGTTTTTGTGTGTCTTCTCGAAACTAGACTCGCGTTAAATTGTTATTTGTCAATTTTTTCTAGTCTTCAGCATTCTGATTTTAAAATATTATTGAGTTTCCACTTTTAATAATAATGGCACAGTTTACTGAAAATACAACAAACAGTACTTTAAAGAATAATAAATTATTACTCTGAACAACTTGTTAGGACTGAATAATCCTGGAAACATCATTACTGATACCTAGTAATGTTCTTTTATTCCTGTAACTTATACCATATCTAAACGATTTTGTAAATATTATTTTCCACGGACCTTACATAGGTACTTCACCAAAAGGGATCTCAAATTATGCCCTAATTTCCTAAGAATTGATAATTTTTTTTGTAATAGCTTCATATAGTGCAATGAACAAAAGCCGTACCAAAAAAGATACAATACACCGATGCCACATTATAACGGCTTGATGTAATCGCTTATTGATACCTATACTCTGTTTCATGTTTATCGTTGGTAATTTATTAGTATTACTTTGAAAGGTCTTCAAAAAGACTAATTAAATATGAAATATGTAACGGGTGCCCCAATAAGAATGGCTTTCGGCCATATATCAGAAACCGTTCATGGTACAGCTGCGAGTACAAAAAATGTAACAAAAGAGATAAAAAACTTGAGAAGCCAAATTTTTCAAAAGGCGACATAACAAAAGCAATCATTGCATTCTTCAAAAAATTCTGCGTATATGTACTTGATATTTAAAGTTTCAGTCTATCTACTTAAATAAGATGTGGGGGAGAATGGGAACTGTTATGAAAAAAACACCCATAACTCCGGTTCTTAACCGATTATTGCAAACTTAGTCTTCTTGAAAACAGCTCTTTTCCACTAACATAAGAGTGAAAATTTGGACATAACCTAATGAGTAAATTTCAAGCGAGGGGCGCTAATTTTTTTAAAATCTAGTTATCTTTGGAAAATATTAAATAGGAGCATGCAATTTTAATCGGGATTATAAAAGTAGGCTTAATTTGTAACATAATGGCGAATACCGCATGCCGATATCTTTTCCGGTCCCGACATATCTTAAAAATTTATGAGTCAGTTGAAAACTAACAGCTTTAGAAGTGAAACTTATTATGTTACGCAAAAACTGTGAATGAGTGTACAAAAACTATTTACAATAAAAGACAAACAAAAGTAAATATTCTTTTTAAGAAATTATTTTATTAAATGTTCAAACAAACCACAATCTTGAGCCAAACTTTATTTTAATTCCATTGCTTCAAGTAAATGCATGAATATTTTAGAAATAATCAGATATACTTCTGTTCAACATTACCGACATTGTTGAATACATTAGCAGAATGGATTTATAGATGAAAGAAAAATTAAATAGTTTACTGACGAAACCAGGTATCCAACCAACGACCTTTAGGTTTTCAGTCTAACGCTCTGCCGACGAGTCTATTTCGCTTAGTAATATCATGGAGTCTACTGATGTAACAGAAGGGGAGAACAGCATTGCGTCTCTCTCACTGAGCTTAATTAAATAATAATTAGATAAGGACAAGGAGTTTAACAAATTTGTTAGTTTTACGAGTTTACTTTTACGCCAAAAATCCTGTAGTGTCCCATAAATTGTTTCACTTCATAAAGCGTAAATTTTAAGCATTCACCTATGAATATAGATTACCTACTATGGGGTAGTACGGAAAGGATTTTAACAATTTTGAAATAATTACAATTGACATTCCTTGCCCTAATAATAATAATTTCAATATTACTTTTAATCTGACTGTGAAACGGCGTTAAGGAAGTTAAAGCAGAAATATATGTATGTTTTTTTCCATGGCCCACTACTTCTTTTTATATATTTCCACTTTAACTTCCTGATCGCCGTTTCCCAATAACATCGAAATATTAATTGAAATTACCATTAATCAACTTTAATTCGTTCCAAATTATTAAAATATGTTCGGAACCTATAGCCACAGTAGGTAATCTATATTTAAAGGAAAATAATTAAAATGTATACGTTTTTTACGATATGTCGGGATAGGAAAAAGATATCGACATGCGGTAATCGGTATTCTGTTACTAATTAAGTCTACTTTTATAATTCTCGATTAAAATTGTATACTCCCATTTAATATTTTCCAAAGATAACTAGATTTAAAAAACAAAGTCAATAGCGCCCTCTAGTGTGCATGCTACTCATTAGGTTATGTCGAAATTATTAAACTTATGTTGATGGAAAACAGATGTTTTCAAGAAGACTAAATTTGCAACAATCGGTTAAGTTGAACCCGAGTTAAGGGCGTTTTCTCATATCAATCTCCCCGTACACATTATTTGAGTAGATAGACTGAAAGTTTAATATCAAATATACGCAGAATTTTTTGAAGAATGCGATGATTGTTTTTGTTATGCCCTTTAATTGAGTTAATTTTATGAAAGTTGGCTTTTTAATGTTTTTATCCAATTACGCCCTCTCGCGGTATACCGAAACTTTTGTTATATTTTTTCCCGCAGTTGTACTATTAACGATTTCTGATATATGGTCTAGAGCCACTTTTATTGGGACGCCCGTTACGTATGTAGTTTTTTTAACGAAAAATTTTGAACGCGGAAATCAATCAAACTTTAACAATTCGGTAGGTAGTGGAATGAATGGCAAAAGGTCAAAGGGAGAGCTATCTGTTATTTTTTTTTAAATGAATTAAGGGTTATGATGTTGGTTGATTGAAATTTATATCCTCATGAAAAGTTTATCTGGATTAGACCGCAGGGCTGCCAGTTAGATTTTCATTTCATCAGTAAAAATCTTGTCAAAAATTGAGTAATTTCAATAGATTTATTTTATGCTATAGAAATTTCAAAAAAGTATAATGAACTAAACTTATGACCTCGAAACAATATGTATTATTTGAAAACAAACTTTTCATTTAAAAACAAATAAAGTAAACATATAGTGTCCACCATGTTCGCTACATATGGGAACAATTTTTAGTTGTTGTATATAGGAAAATTTAATATATAAGATCGATTCTGCATTGTTGATAATCCAAAATTACATCTTGACATCAGTTACATGAACACTTCATGGCCACAAATTGGAAAAATTCGACGTGGAAATGCGAAAAGTGAGGTTAGATGCCAAAATACCGAAAATTGTTATTTAGAAAAAGTGATTAAAATGATATTTTAGGAGTACGTACAAAATTTGAAGCAAAAACAACAAAAAATAAGAATTTTCTTATTTTTCTCCATTACGGTCTTCTGAAATGATATTGCCTCAATTTCTTTTTTGAAAGAGTTCAATTAGCACCGTATGTAATTTATAAACGTAAAACTATTCAAAATTGGTCATTAAAATCATTCCTAGAGAATTAAATGGAAATATTAGTTGAGCATTTGAAACTTTCCTGTAACAATACCTTGTCCAATGTTGTCAGTTTGTGAAGTTTAAAATAATTTAGTACTGATACCACAATTGAAAAGAACCGTTTTTGATATTTTCAATAAATATTTCATTAAATTATTAAAACTCATTAACTAGTCATAATAATAATAATAAATTGAATTAGTTTACCAACGTATTACTATTAGTGTTTTAAATGAAACTCACGGTTTCTAGTTAATACCACAATATAATAAAAATTGTTGAAAATTCTAAAAAATTGTCAATTGTCAACAATTGTCAACCGTGAGTTTCATTTAAAACACTAATATGAGTAGATTCCGCGAAGTAAGGGTCGAGACAGTTAATTTCATTAAGTTATTACTATTTTTTGAAACAATATTCAACAGATTACCCACTAACTCATTACTAATAAATAACTTAATATTTCAAAACACAAATTCAAAATGTCCTCCATCTCGTTCCATACATTTCACCGTCCCGGAATTCGTTTCTCTTTGAATATTTCGGAGCGTACCTTGGTTAATAGCATATACGCAATCCCATATGCATTGTTCTAAATGTGCGACGTCTCTGAAGGGTGTTACTCGATAAATTTTGTTATTTGAATAGCCCCATAATAAAATGTCCAGAGGGCATAGGTCCGGGGACCGTCTTGTTGGAAATGAAGATTGGCTCGCTTAGCCAGTGGGATACCATCCAAAAATTTGGTTAATTCATTTTCCAACAAAGTTGAATAAAGCCTGGCATTAAGGTTTTCTCTAAAGAAAAATGAACCAATAATTTGACAATTCCAAATTCCGCACCATACATTAACCTTGAGTGGGAGTTTGTGTCTGCCTATCAACGACAGTTTTGTGAGCTTACTGTTCCATTTGATGTGAAAGTAGATTCGTCGGAAAATAAAACATTTTCTGTGAAATTTGGATTATCTTCTATAATTCAAAAACCAAACCGGACGTCAAAATATTTTTCTTCAGAACTTGAATAAATTTAGGCTTGCACGCGTGAAATTTGTTTGTCGCATTGTTTTGATTAAGATGCATATAGTTAATGTCGTATCAGTCATGTGATGGAAAAGACTTAGCGTTTCTACTTGTAGTTACCTTAAACTTCTTTAATAATTTTGCTACATTTCTAAAATGGACGTTTTTGCCAGGATATTTTTGGTTAAAAATATTAGCAGCTTCTCTTGATCATTGATAATTTTCTCCGCAAATTAGAACCAACTCTATTTTTTCTTCACGTGACAGTATAGAAGGCATTTTTAGTTATCGATAGATAGATAGATATAAAAATATCTTTGCAGAATGTGTAAATAGAAGTAAACTTAACGAAAACGGAGAATTACGGATCAAATGCAACAATGATGTTACACGAGTATTCGTTTATGATTTTAAAGCCCACTTAGTTAATTTAAAACTTTGTATTGCGGCAAAGTATTTGAGAAAAATGGGGTCTAGGATGATGAAAGTATAAAACTAGGAATCGTTGTGAAATGTAAGCAGACCTTTCAAAGATAATAAATTATCTTGTATTCATATTATCGCATTGTTTTTTTATAAATATTGTCCAAACATGAATCATTACGCTTATTAAATAATAATTATTAATGTAAGTTGTCATGTTCTGAAACTTTGATGAAATATTACATAAAAAAAATTAATATCGGCCCTTTTCAATTGTAATATCACAATTAAATTGTTTGAAACTGCACAAACTGACAAGATACAAAAAAATTTCACGCGTTCAACGAATATTTTCATTTTATTATATATGAATGACCTCAATCAATATTTCTGAATTGTTTTACCCTCACACATTAAACATGGCGAAAAGTACGGATTTTTTTATTTTTTTGTTTTTTTTGCTCGAAATTTCATAAATGGCCCTAAAATATCATTCTAATCACTTTTTCCAAACAACTTTTTGGATATTTTGCCTCCATGACAGTGGCATCGTGAGTGACGTCAGAATGTCTTTTCAGATTAGCGACCATGCAGGATCGATGGCATACATTAAATTTTTCCTATATCCTACAACTAAAAATGTTTGCCATATGTAGCGAACATTAAGGGGGATACGATATATTATACCTACCTACTGCTTCATTTCAAAAATAGTAATCACAAAATAAAGTTACGTAGATACTCATCAGGTACGAGTATATAAAAAAAATAGAACGAATAGTAATGAACAACAAAAATACAAAACAAATAAAAAAACAAATGTAAGAAAATAACTGTTATAGGTATATAAAAAATCGATTTAAATCTGAATCTGATAAAGTATTATCCTTTTTTGGTATATACATATCATTAGTATGTAAATGTATTACTTCTTTTGTAAAGCTAGCATTAGTACAATTTGCTTTTCTCGACTGCAAATACATAATTTTGTGTGTGTAGATGTCTCACATACTAGTTGTGGCTAGTTTGTTTCTTTCGTTAGTTTTCATTAGATAGGTAGGTAATAAGAGAAATCTCTTAAATTAATTTAAACAGAGCGTTTGGAAATATCATGCGAGATATGATTAATTAAAAATTAATAATAATAATAAACAAGTGTCATAATTTTTTTCATCAATATGCAAATCAGTAGATCTCCTGAAAATATAGTAAAACCGGCAACCATGTAAGACCGTTTCTATTTCAGATTTTATGAAAGACTAAAATATGTTATCTAAGTATGTTTTTATAATGTCTGCTGTGGAATCGCCGCCTTAATGTTTTTGCTAATAGCGGCGTTCTTATAGTTTTTTTTATTATTTCCAACATGCAGTTGTTGGGTTAAAAATATTTATACATATAGATTATTTTCTATAGAAACCACATAAATGCAATATACCTTGAAAATAATATATTGAATTGAATTGTGATGGTGGAGCAAAATGTAAAAAATTCTTGTTTTTTACATTTTTCTCTTGGAATATTGAATTATATAGATACGTTTTTTATAATCATTTAATGCAATAAAACGTATTTTAAAAAAATAGCAGATAGTGTACACTTTGCCATTTCACTACCGAATTTTCAGAGCACACTCTGATAGATTACAGAAATCATCAGAAATGTATTCTGGACTGAGAAAGATGTGTCATATTTGCTGTACCTATGTTTGTACAGGAGCAATATTAATATTATCTAATACCTATGCACTATTTAGAATCAGTTGTCTTAGCGACGGGCCTGGCTCAGTGGCGGATCTAGGGGCGAGTGGGCCTCAGGACATTTCTTACAGGTACACTGAGTAACACGTAAAAAGTAAGAAAATTAAAACGTTTTCCATTCAGGACAAAAACTAATACAAAACGAAAACTTAAATTTTTTTGTATCATAAAAAGTGTCAAAACAAAAATATGTTTTATTCAGCTACTTAATTCCAAACCAATATCTAGATTGGTATTTTCCGTATTACATTGAAAGGAAATAAATGAAATACTTTATATAAAATATAAAAACTAATAATAAACTAAAATCTAGAACTACGTTCTTTTTCTGACTTTAGTATTGGCAAAGTAATCTATGAGATCTTTTAAATCTAACTTCGCTGCGATATTATATTCTACATTTAAAATAGATTGATCACGATCATTCTTGACCTAATGCAATTTCTTAACATTTTCAATTTACTAAAGGATCTTTCCAATTGCGCAACAGTTACGCACAGGTAGGGTAAAAAATAGAAGAAACATAACATAAACTTCAGGAAAATCAAGTTTCATATACGAATACTATTTGGAAAAGTTTCCTCTTCATATCTTTTTTGAAGTCATCTCTTTAACTAGTTCAAGTAACATATCAATATTGATTGACAACACCGTTAGTAAAAATTTCCCGATGTTTTCGAAATTAGTATTGTTGCAACAAATAATATTCATTTGATTGATTGCATAGCAGAAAACCTCTATTCAATTTGATTGGTATTGGTATCAATTGAATAGTAATATACCCGGACTTTGAAGTAATCTTCTCTATTATCAAATTGCTATTCCAAAGCAAGCTCAACAATTTGTTTTGGTACTTTTCGTTGCCTTTTAAATTGAAATACTAGCTCTATATTGCATTTAATTGCAAGAGTTATTGGTTCAGATATTCAATCATTATACGCTTCTTGAGCTCTTAAAGCAGAAATGTAGGTCAATGTATTTCTTAAGACTGTTGCGCCGCCGATATAAATATCAATTCTTTGTAAAAATCTTGATACGTGGTTTACTTGAGATAAAGTTTTGAAGATAAAAATATTAATAAAAACAAATTCAAAGTTGGCCATTTTCTTTTTCAGATTTTTAGCTTCCATGGTTGCTTCCTTTTTCTGCGATTTCGATTCAATATCTGAAGAGCTTTTAGAATATCGAACAATCGAATTTTTATTGCCATAATTGATTGAATACTTCCTGACCAACATGTAGGGTTAAGTAATTTCTGATTCCCCAGTAAAAGAAGACGAAAGCTCCCATCGTTTGATAATAGATCCAAAAAACGACGATCGACGAAAATATGATAAATGAAATCCCCAATTTCCGCATATTTCATAAATTTGCAAAAAATGAATTTTTCGATTATATCGCAGTATTACATAGAAACATAATTGTTATTATATTTGGAATAAATTGTAGCAACATAAAAGTCAATGACATTCAATGATATATTTAAAAAAAATTCCAAAATGTTTCGTTTACGCAACGTTGGGGACTAATGGGTTAATTAGAAAATTTATTACAACAACATACCATTAAAGCCATTCTGATTACATGAATGCAAACATTCTTCCATGTTTCTGGTGTGACTCTAGCAAATGTGTCATCTGTCAACTTTAACACGTCACCTACCTTAAAAGTTGTATTACGCACTCCAACTTCATTTTATAATAGCCCACATCTTTTCTATTGGATTCAATTTTGGATCAGGTGGTGGCAAACGTAACACGGAAGGACCGTGTTCAGCTAACAACTTATAAACAACATAATTTTTAAATATTTGTTTATTTAGCTGTATTTTCCTGTAAAGTTCCGGCTTAATATCAGTATAATCAAAATGAATACTTCTTCCCGTAACCATATTTGCATATCTGCCTTTTTCCAAGTAGACGTTGGGTTACGTTCCACAGATCGTTATATGATTCATTATTAATAACTATTACAAAGTATTTACTATCTCGACCCATACTTCGTGGAATCTACCCATATTACTGTTTTAAATGAAGCTTACTGTTTCTAGATAATTCCACAATATATTGAAAAAATGCTAGAAATTTTAAGAAATTTGACAATTGTTTCGATATTAAATATCATCGTCAGAATGACAGAATATACATTCCAATTGATGCCTACCTGATGATTAATAATTATTTTTGGCTAGACTTAATATATGTTAATAGAAAAAAGAAGAATATATGATATTACAATTATTAATGCGTAGATATTATTAGCCCTATGGGGATATCCTGGATATCTTTTTTCCCAATTAAGATAAGTATAACTGTGCAATGATATAGAAAACCAGGAAAACTATATCTGCTGATTTTTAAAATTATCACTTAAGAAGGCAGTTTAAAAGTGGAGAACTCCCTAGATTCATCTGTTCATTGACAACTTGATATTATGGGTTTCTTAAGTGTCTTCTAATTTCCAATTCTTCATGGAAATCCAGTTCTTGTGTCTTATTTGTGAATACAATTTCAAAAAAAATTACAATATTGTTTAACCTGAAATTGACAATATAGTTTAATCAATTTATTATTCTCGAGATTCTATATTCTACTCACATTACAGCTAGAACTTGCTATCAGAGCCTTTAAAAAGACATTTTTACGATAATGTTCAGAAATACAGCATAAAAGCAACTACAAAAATATAACAATATACGAAAAACGATGTTTTGTTGTTGTTCAATGCCGTCAGCCCTGTTATAAGAGGCGGATCGTTTTCATTTTCGTCGTTTGTGCATCGGATATTACGAGATAATCAATCCCCAAACTCATATTATTTGGGTTGCATACTTGGTCTAATGGTCTTGCATTCGGTACGTCAAACTTTATACCATGGAATAATTTCTTTGCTTCAAACAGCTGTGTTTATATCAAAATCAAACAAAATAACGTTAAGTTTAAAAGTTTTTTTCAAAATGAATGAGAAATCAGTGTGTACTGAGTGCAAGTCATCTTTCAAGCGAATATATGGGTTGCGGAAACAAGTAAAAATATTTCAAGAGGGAAGACTTGATGATCTAGCTCCACTTAAAAAGTGTATAAAGACTTACAACTTCAGTTGTGATATCTACAAGAAAAATTTCAACCACAAGAATCATCTCCATAAAAAGACTCATGGCATTTTATCAGTAGATTCCTCAGAATCATCTCCAAAAAATGCAAAGAAGCTAAAATACAATTACACAGTCACTTTAAGGAGAACCACGACATTGAAACGTCTACTGAAAACTTTGTTTTTGCGACAAAGGACGATTTTGAATCACGGAAAAATGAAATTGTATGATCTGATTTTAATAAACTTGCACATGCTTTTCTTATTCAAACTGTGAACCTGTTAGTAATAAAAACTGTCTATGCTTTTTAAAATTAGTATTAGAATATGATTATGATTGATGTTAAGTATTATACTTTTTTAAATTAAGTATTACATTGTTCCCACATTTTTCATATTCTACACATGGATGCATTTTTATTTTATTAACATCAAACTAACATACTTCCATATTTGATGAAAAAGAATTTTTCACGGGAATGTATTGATGAATGATTATTTTTCATTTTAATCTAAATCAGTCATCCCCCACCTACCCCTTAAGGACTTTGTAAAATAATCGTAAAAATAAATTTTTAAATTTGGAATCAAATTCTACGTAATTTTTTACGTATACACCTAAAATTTCACTTTGAAATCTTTTTTTATAATGTTATGCAAAAAATTGATTATACAATGGTGTAGGACTCTCGGGTCTAACATACTTCCATATTTGATAGAAAACAATTTTTCACGGGAATGTATTGATGAATGATTATCCTTTATTTTAACTTAAATCAGTTATCCCCCACCCAACCCCCTAAAGGTGGGGTTGGGGGTGACTTTGTAAAATAGTTGTAAAAATAAATTAGAATTGGAATCAAATTCCACGTAATATATTACGTATACACCTAAAATTTCATATTGGTAACTATTTTTTATAAAGTTATGCAAATAAAATGTTATCAAAAAATTGATTATTCAATGGTGCAGGACTCTCGGGAAGTATATATTTGATAAAAACATTTTTTTCACGGGAATGTATTGATGAATGATTATTTTTCATTTTATCCCAAATCAGTCAAAATGTTTCACGGAAATGTATTGATGAATGATTATCCTTCATTTTAACGTAAATCAGTCATACCCCTCCCCAACCCCTAAGGGCCTGGGATGGTGACACGTTTTATTGAATATCTTTGGCAATAATGAAGAAAAAATATGAAAATTGGTATACATACTCAAAAAAGGGTTTATGATTCGATGACACACTCAAAATCACCCCAACCCTAATATTTCCCAAACACCCGCCCCCTCTACCCTTATGGTATGAAATAAGCGTGTAATCATTTTTTAATTTGAATTTTATTTTATTAAATATACATATGCCAAATAGTAAATTTTAATTCTTATTCGTAAAGCCGCAATAGCGATTTTTATTTTCATTTAAAAATCAATTTTTTTATTACATTTTTTTGCATAACTTCATAAAAAAAAGTAATCGAAATGAAATTTTAGGTGTATACATAAAATATTACGTGAAATTTGATTCCAAATTCAAAAATTTATTTTTACCACCATTTAACAAAGTCACCCTCGCCCCCGCCCTTAGGGGATGGGTGGGGGATGACTGATTTGGGATAAAATGAAAAATAATCATTCATTAACACATTCCCGTGAAAAATTTTGTTTAGTAAATATGGAAGTATGATAGACCCGATAGTGGTGCACCATTGAATAATCAATTTTTTAATAACATATTATTTGCATAACTTTATAAAGAAAAGTTATAAAAATTATATTTTAGCTGTATACGTGAAACATTACGTATAATTTGATTCCAAATTTACAAAGTAATTTTTACCACTATTTTACACCCCCGCCCTTTGCGGGTGGGTGGGGGATGACTGAGTTAGGTTAAAATGGAGGTAATTCATTCATCAAAACATTCCCGTGAATTTTTTTTATCAAATATGGAAGTATGCTAGACCCCATTTTTCTTGCATAACTTTATAAAAAAAATAGTTACAAAAATGAAATTTTTGGAGTATACGTAAAAAATTACGTGAAATTTGATTCCAAATTAAAAAAATTCATTTTTACGACTATTTTACAAAGTCACCCCCAACCCCGCCTTATGGGGGTGGGTGAGAGATGACTGATTAAGGTTGAAATGAAAAATAATCATTCATCAATACATTCCCGTTAAATTTTTTTTTTACCAAATATGGAAGTATGCTATACCCGAGACTCCTACACCATTGAATAATCAATTTTTTGATAACATTTTTTGTGCATAAATTTATAAAAAAAAGTTATCAATATGAAATTTTAGGTGTATAAGTAAACAATTACGTGTAATTTGATTCCAAATTAAGACATTTATTTTTACGACTATTTCACAAAGTCACCCCCACCCCCGCCTTTAGGGGATGGGTGAGCTCTGACTGATTTAGGTTAAAATGAGAAATAATCATCCATCAATACTTTCCCGTGAAAAAATTTTTTCTATCAAATATGGAACTATGCTAGTCCCGGGAGTCCTACACCATTGAATAATCAATTTTTTTGTAACATTTTTTTGCATAACTTTATAAAAAAAGTTATCAAAATTAAATTTTAGTAGTATACTTAAAAAATTACGTGTAATTTGATTCTAAATTAAAACATTTATTTTTACGACTATTTTACAAAGTCACCCCCACCCCCACCTTTACGGGGTGGGTGAGGGATGACTGAATTAGGTTAATATGAAAAATAATCATTCATCAATACATTCCCGTGAAAAATTTTTTTCTATCAAATATGGAAGTATGCTAGATCCGAGAGTCCCACACCATTGAATAATCAATTTTTTGATAACATTTTTTTTGCATAACTTTATAAAAAAAAGTTATCAAAATGAAATTTCAGTAGTATACGTAAAAAATTACGTGTAATTTGATTCTAAATTAAAACATTTATTTTTACGACTATTTTACAAAGTCACCCCCACCCCCACCTTTACGGGGTGGGTGAGGGATGACTGAATTAGGTTAATATGAAAAATAATCATTCATCAATACATTCCCGTGAAAAATTTTTTTCTCTCAAATATGGAAGTATGCTAGATCCGAGAGTCCCACACCATTGAATAATCAATTTTTTGATAACATTTTTTTGCATAACTTTATAAAAAAAAGTTATCAAAATGAAATTTCAGTAGTATACCTAAAAAATTACGTGTAATTTGATTCGAAATTAAAACATTTATTTTTACGACTATTTTACAAAGTCACCCCCACCCCCACCTTTACGGGGTGGGTGAGGGATGACTGAATTAGGTTAATATGAAAAATAATCATTCATCAATACATTCCCGTGAAAAATTTTTTTCTATCAAATATGGAAGTATGCTAGATCCGAGAGTCCCACACCATTGAATAATCAATTTTTTGATAACATTTTTTTTGCATAACTTTATAAAAAAAAGTTATCAAAATGAAATTTCAGTAGTATACGTAAAAAATTACGTGTAATTTGATTCTAAATCAAAACATTTATTTTTACGACTATTTTACAAAGTCACCCCCACTCCCACCTTTACGGGGTGGGTGAGGGATGACTGAATTAGGTTAATATGAAAAATAATCATTCATCAATACATTCCCGTGAAATTTTTTTTCTATCAAATATGGAAGTATGCTAGATCCGAGAGTCCCACACCATTGAATAATCAATTTTTTGATAACATTTTTTTTGCATAACTTTATAAAAAAAATTATCAAAATGAAATTTTAGTAGTATACGTAAAAAATTACGTGTTATTTGATTCAAAATTAAAACATTTATTTTTACGACTATTTTACAAAGTCACCCCCACCCCCACCTTTACGGGGTGGGTGAGGGATGACTGAATTAGGTTAATATGAAAAATAATCATTCATCAATACATTCCCGTGAAATTTTTTTTTCTATCAAATATGGAAGTATGCTAGATCCGAGAGTCCCACACCATTGAATAATCAATTTTTTGATAACATTTTTTTTGCATAACTTTATAAAAAAAATTATGAAAATGAAATTTTAGTAGTATATGTAAAAAATTACGTGTAATTTGATTCTAAATTAAAACATTTATTTTTACGACTATTTTACAAAGTCACCCCCACCCCCGCCTTTAGGGGGTGGGTGTAAGGGATGACCTATTTAGGGTTAAATGAAAAATAATCATTCATCAATACATTCCCGTGAAAAATTTTTTTATCAAATATGTTAGTATGCTAGATCCGAGAGTACACTTCGAGGACAACTTATACAGTATAAGTTATACTCAGTATAAGATATACTCGTCCTCAAACTGAAGTCTGTGCATACATATATATATATATATATATATATATATATATATATATATATATATATATATATATAGTTGTGGATAAAGTTAAAGTATAGTATTCATCACGCGCATAATGGCTATTACCCACTCAGATGTTCATCACTCGCCTCCGGCTCGTGTTGCAATTTCATCTTCGTGGGTAATAGCCATCATTACACGCTTGTTGAATAATATACTATTTTACCTCGATTAAAAATGAGTTTTTATTCGATTCCGCAAAATTTCGTTATTTTGACGTAATTTTCATTTCGTGTTAAAATATTATTTTTTGCAAAAAATTTAGACTGCTCAGCTGACTGTTTTTTCTTTGATCTTATGTCAATGTCCGCTTTCTTTAATTTATATGTTACAATATAAAATTCAATTTGTTATACGCTCCCTATGTTTCGTCCTTTGGTGTTTATTCCACTTAGGTATCTTATTTTTTTTACAGGTTTAACATTTATACCGCAAATATTGAAAACAATATTCTGTCTTTTCCTTTCTCCTTTTCAAATTATCGCCTTCGTGTTAAACGGTATCAGAGACAGCCTATTATTTGTCCTCCATCTATTTATCCTGCGGAGACACTCATTTGTCAAAAATATCAAACTTTCTTCATCATCCGCTGCTACCACCAACTACTTCACTGTACTATTAACCAATACTCAAGTATATGTATCTAGATCCTATATGAAGTATTTGACACGTGATTTTAAGAAAATCTCCGGTAAATAATGTACACATATAAATGCGCATATAAAACAACCCGTATATGTAAAATACGGTTTCCGTCCAAGCTATTAAAAATATAATAGCATTTTCATTCGAAAATTTACGGCTAGTGCGTTCATGTATGTATGAAATGCGACAAACAGATTGGAATAAAGATCAAATAGCAAAACATCAACCGTAATCATGGTTGATAACGTTTCTCGCTCACTCGCCGGATGTCATAACAACTGCTGACACCTGAATTGGGGATTGGGGAGCAGCACATTTGTGTGAAACTTGAAGTTATCAACCAAGGCGAGGGTATGATAAGTTGTGAATCGCTTATAGAATCGTTTAACGGGTCGACTGTGTATGTGTATTGGGGATCGTATCATAGATCTACTCGAGATTAGTATGACATTTCTGGAAGGGATTTCAACAATGGATGTATCTCTAGTCTGCTTGATGAGAAATCGTTGTCTGATTGCATTTTAGAGTAGTAAATATTTATCAGTCCTTGTTTTTGTTCTGTTCATTGTAAATTGGATCGACATAATCAGTCAAAGTCGACCACAAATGTCTACGCTCATTGGTTGTCAATAAATGAAATATTGAAGTGATTTTTAGACCAAGAACTACTGTGAGACGAAGAGATATTAAAACGTATCAAACGATAATAATAATATGACTGGATATGGAGCTTTAGTAAGAAAGATATTAACAAATATATATGCGGAACATAAGTTTCAAGTAAAAAATATTTGAGGAATATAGAATTGCTGAGAAATATAGAGAAATAACACATCAACCAAGAACTGTTCAAATGGCAAGAGCACAAACATATTGATAGCTGGAATATTATATAACCAGAATACAAGATAACAAGTTAGTTTGAGAATACTAACGAGAAAAAAGGAAAAAATAGTATAACAGTCAAATACAATCTGAAGAGGGAGTCATGAATTGGTAAACAGACGCGGAAGGGAGGAGGACATGGATGAAAGAAATCGAACTTGAATGCAACTAATTCTGCCGAAGTATACACATACTATGCGTTAGTTTATTGATATTTCTGGCAATATTGAAATCGTTAACCACGTAATTCTTTTTTGATATGCAGAACTTATGATTCATCAAGACAAAATCATATCACACTGGCCATTGTGGCTTGGTGCGGGTTCATTCATGTTGGTTTGTAATGCATTACAAATGGTTGTACCACGTGAAGATACGTATTAGATATTCGGCCAGCGGTGTAGTGATACCGATACGGGCCTGTTTTCTATGGGATCCCCGGGCGCCCTACCCATCAAAATATGGAGTTACTACTTACGTTTATTAAAAAACGAAGATAACAAAATCACAAAAAATTAAAAGCAACAAATAGCAACGTAACATAAAATATAAAAAAATGAAATCACTGATCTAATTGAAATTTCTATTTTTCATCATATCATTGCTTGTTTATTCCGTTTCTTTCTCTCCCCAATTGATTTTGCGCTGAACTCAGTAAACATTTTCTAATATTATACCATTCCAATTTCACATTCTCCGTTTCTACACATTCCATTAACATTTTTTCCACTCGCTTCTCGTATTCGCTTCTTATATTTTCATTAATTAATTTTTCGAGGTACTATTTAATTCGATTTGTTCTTGTAGCGTTTAATTTTGTTGTGTTTTGTTTGATGTGGCCACTACCATGTAGTGATCCAAGTCTGCATTTGCCCCTCTGTATCTTCGTACATTTTTAATCGACGACTGCTTTCTTCTATTAATAAGCACATGATCTAGTTGTGTACTATATATATTATCCGGCGATGTCCATATTATGTTGTGTTTTGTTGGGTGGGAATATTCATCCTTGCTGCCAGATTACATAGGCGCTGCCCATTGCTTTCCAGCCACTTTTCCCAAGTAGTCCTCTTTTCCTATTTGTGCGTTGGAGTCGCCAATTGAAAGTATTGTGTCTTCTTTTGGTATTCTTTCCATTTCTTCTTCAATTTTTTCATACATATTATCTTTCTCCCCCTTATCTGCACCTTCAGTTGGTGCGTATGCATTTATAATCGATATATTCATTGGTTTTTATTGTATTCTTAGGCATGCCAGTCGTTCACTTATTGGTCTAAATTCTTATATAAGATTTCGTTAATTACCCCTTATTATGAAACCTACCCCATATTGTCCTTGGTTTTTATTGCCTGAGTAATAAAAACTAAAATGATTTCTTCCTACCACCCCTTGATCTTTCTATCTTATCTCCTGTAAGGCCGCTATGCCAATTTTGTATTTTTTTAATTCGTCCCCAATCTCCATCATTTTACCCGGTATTAACATTGTTCTGACGTTCCACGTGCATAATTTTAGTTCCTTTATTTGCTTTCCATTCTTTCTATTTCTAAATCTATTGGTATTTTTATTATTCTCATCATTTTTGAATTTTATTTTATTTTTATTAGATATAATATCCCCATTATCCTATCCATCCCACTCATAATCCCACTATTGCTAATAATATAACTAAGTCTATAATTATTATTACACTAATCTTAAGCCTACTTTGGTTTCCATTCCTCTTTTCCTGTTCATTTCCATCCTCGTTTCCGCTTACTTCTCTTCCTTCTTCTAGCAGTTTTTTTGCCTCGTTGTTCTAGACAATTTCCTTGTTTGTACCTATTCGCTTCCTGCTTCTAGTGATCTATCGGTTAAACCATCCTTCCTTCTTCTTCATCTCCATCATCTTGTTCAAAGCTGTGTCTATCATACACCTCCCCATACACTATTAATTTGTCGTGTTTAAGAAAAACCTTTCTTCCATCTAACCTTGCTATCTTCAATTGGTGTATCAATTTTTTTCTGTCCTCTTGGTCTTTCTTTGTGTAATCGTCAGTTGACCATACAATTGTGCCCTTTAAATTCTTCGACATTTTGATTACCTCCATCTTTTTTCCAAACTGTAAAAATTATATAAGTATTGGTCCCACATAGGGCTAATAATATCTAAGCTTCAGTACTTGTAATAACACATCTTCTTCTTTTTTCTATTAACATATATATAAAGTTAATCACAAGGTAGGTTACTTCTTGGTCTAGCCAGAAATAATTATTAAACATCAGGTAGGCATTAAATTAAATGCAACTACTGTCATTCTGACGATGATATTTAATATCGAAACAATTAAAAAATTTTTAGAGTTTTTAACATTTTTTAAATGTATTGGGGTACTGTTTAGAAACTGTAAGTTTCATTTAAAAAAATAATATGAGTCGATTCCACCAAGTAATCGAGTCGAGATAGTTAATTTCTTTACTTACCTTCTTAACTCCACTATACTACTAAATTAATTGCATACACAGAACTGTTTTAGAGAGAGTTCGTCAAAGTTGAGAATCGAGAAACATACATCAGCTGCCAATCCATGTAGGATAAGCAAAAATATAATGAGGCTTTTCATTTGAGGCTATCATCCTCATTTTATCATCTTCACAAACTGTGCTTCCAATAGGTACAAATAATGTTCGATAAGTAGTTTTCAATGCATTTCAGATCTTTTGAACTTGAATCAACCTTGGTACTGAAATTTTTGTCAAGTATCCACATTTTCTGCCATTCGAATCAATTCCTGTTGTTTCAGTTTTCTTTTGTAGATTTAAGTCTTCCCAACTGGTTCGAATAAATTTTAAATGATATTCAAATAAGAGGCGATTTTATGTAGGATATGTTTTATTGATCTTCATTAAGGGTAATTGAGACCAAATAATTTAAATATACTGTTTACATGAAAATGTTCCTTCTTAGCTTGGAATCTTAGAGTACCCTATACACAGTGTCCCAAATTGGTGTGTTTTGCAGGGTATCTTGTAAACTAGAAGACATAGAAGAAAAACAGTTGAGATGTTATGACTTATTTCTTTGTTAAAGTAACGATAGCCTACTTAAAGCTTTAGTAACTCCCTGCAGTTGGAAGATACAGGGCGATTATTAAAAAGTGTTCAAATCTACAGGGTACTATAACTTCTAAATTAAGAAAAATATAAAAAGATTTATAAAAACTTTTGATAAATATAATATTAAAGAGTTCAGTGGCGCACACAAATTTTTGGTAGGGGGCTCACTAATGAAATATAATGCAAACTTTTGTTGTTTTAAATGGGACACCCTGTATATTTTGAAGTTTTTCATTTCCTTTTTGTAATTCTCATTCAGCTGATATTACATATTATACAGGGTGTTTCCAAATGAAACTTACCTCTCGTAAAATTGGACAAGATGATATAGGGATTGAGGGGTCCAACCCATTTACTTTTCGAAATACAGGGTGTTAAAGTTATGAAAAACGTAATGTTTTAATTTGATAACTTTAAAATGGATGAATATATTGATCTGACATTTGGCAGGTTAATTTTGAATGCAAAAGGGCATATTTTGATGGAGAAACATGTTTCAATTCTCGATCCAGTGGTGTATATTTGGAAGAATATGTCACCTTTCCCCTCCCATTTTTTACGCCACTGGCATTTGAACTATTTTTATTCGATTTTGTATTCCTCAATAGTTTTCACGTGGAAAACGCATAACCTTTGCATATCAAAAAATTTGTAGTTTTCAAGATATTTAATGTTTTTATGAAATCTGCAAGATCACTTTTTAGTAAAAAAATAAAAATAATATTTTTCTTGAATGTTACTACTACTACTACTACTACTAATGGTTAGAATATGTAACAGGAACTAATTTGTGGAACAGCAATGCATATAAAACATTGAGAGAGGATTGTTGAAAATACTTTTCCAAACTTGTGATTTTATTAACAAATGAACTAATGACAGTAATAATTACAAAGTTAAATCATATCCCATTCAAACATAATTTTTAACTAAGCAGCCAACAAATTACAAAAGATGTTCAAAGTTTTGTCCATTTACATTTACACATGATCTGCAACGTTTTCTCATTGAAAATCGCATACCTTGGAAAGGCTGGCGATTGCCGGAAATCATTTCTGTAACTGCATGGATACTTGCTATCAGTGTCTCCTCCGTATAGGATGTCAATAATGAAATGGTGAATGTCATGGTAAATATCATGCAGCTACAGAAATTATTTCCGGCAATCGTCAGTATTTCCAAGGTATGCGAATTTCAATGATAAAACGTTGCAGATTATGTGTAAATGTAAATGGACAAAATTTTGAACATCTTTTGTAATTTGTTGGCTGCTTAGTTAAAAATTATGTTTGAATGGGATATTATTTAACTTTATAATTATCTTATTTTTTATTGTCATTAATTCTTTTGTTAATAAAATCACAAGTTTGGAAAAATATTTTCAACAATCCTCTCTCAATGTTTTATATGTATTGCTGTTTCACAAATTAGTTCCTGTGACATATTGTAACCATTAGTAGTATGGTAGTTATTGAAAAACATTCCAGAAAAATATTCTTTTATTTTTTTATTAAAAAGTGACCTTGCAGACTTCATAAAAACATTAAATATCTTGAAAACTACAAATGTTTTGATATGTAAAGGTTATGCGTTTTTCACGTGAAAACTATTTAGGAATACAAAATCAAATAAAAATAGCTTCAAATGCCAGTGGTGTAAAAAATGGGAGGGGAAGGGTGACATATTCTTCCAAATGTGCACCACGCGATTGAGAATTGGAACATGTTTTTCCATCAAAATACGCCCTTTTACATTTAAAAATAAACGGTTTTAAAGATTAAAACTAACTTTTCCGCATGTGTGGCCTTGAACAATATTCTATCATCAAATTGTTACTTGTATACACTTCGGGGGATGTATCGTGCTAACAAACCAAAATTTCTCCAAAAATAACCAAAAATTCAGTATATCTAGTTTTATAGGACCCGCTGTACTCGCTCTAGTCAACTGAAAATCAAAAGGGTACATCTGTGAGACACCTTGAGCAATACTTATTCATAAAGTTGATCAATCGTATACTCTCTGGAGGCTGTATCGTGCTAACATACTGAAAATTCTCCAAAAATGACAAAAATTTGGTACTTCAAGTACCACAGCACCCGTTATACTGGCTTTAGGAGCTCAATATCAATAGGGTTCATTTTTAAGACGTTCTGAATAATATCCAATCATAAAATTCATCATTTGTATATACTCCGGAGGCTGTATCTTGCTAACAAACTGAAACTTCTCCAAAAATGACAAAAATATCCTACTTAAAGTACTGTAGCACCGGTTGTATTGGCTCTGGTGAGCTGAAAATCAATAGGTTTCATCAGTGAGATGCCATGAATAATATTCAATCATAAAATTGGTGACTTGTTAAACTCCGGAGGCTGTATCGCGCTAACAAACTGAAATTTCTCGAAAAACGACAAAATGTCGTACTTCAAGTACCATAGCACCCGTTGTACTGGCTCTGGTGTGCTGAAAATCGATAGGGTTCATCTGTGAAATGTCCTTAACAATATTCCATCACAAAATTGGTGACTTGTACTCCGGAGGCTGTATCGTACTAACAAGACTTGCAAGGAAAAGTGGCCGACGACAACGACGACGACGACGACGACATACACACAGGATTTTTTTTCTAAAAACCCTTTTTTCGTGTTGTTGTTGATGGATAACGTAAAAATAACTGAAAAAAAATTTTCAAATTTCCAACTTTTTTGTGGGTAAACCAATACTTTTCTCGCATATTAGATTGGTTGGCGGAAAAGTATGAACCTGCCAAATGTCAGATCAATATATCCATCCATTTTAAAGTTATCAAATTAAAACATTACATTTTTCATAACTTTACCACCCTGTATTTCGAAAAGTAAATGGGTTGGAGCCCTCAATCCCTATATCATCTTGTCCAATTTTACGAGAGGTATCTACATGCAAACGTTGTAAATGTCATTTAAAAACACCCTGTATCTCCATTTTCAATGGTTGGAGCTACAGTGCAAATAATCCATTTATGGATGTTATCAGGGGAAACACCCTTAAAAACTTGAACACACTTGAGGACATTTTGAACATTTAATGTAATTTTTACATTCTAATAAAATTAGTTAAAGGTAGATTAGTTGTTACAATATTTCTTGTTGTTTCATAAGTTTATTTTTTAATCTAGTTTTATTTGTTATTAATTATAATTTTGTATACTTATAATAAAATGTTAAATTTCGTTACTGAGTTTTCAATTTTTCAAAGGTTATTCACCTGATAACATCCATAAATGGTTTATTTGCACTGTAGCTCCAACCATTCAAAATGGATATATAATATGTCATATCAGCTGAATGAGAATTACATTTAAAACAACAAAAGTTTGCATTATATTTCCTTAGTGAGCCCCCTAACAAAAAAATTCTGAGCGCCACAGAACTCTCTAATATTATATGTATCAAAAGTTTTTTTAACGTTTTTTATATTTTTTTTTAATTAAGAGGTTATAGTACCTTGTAGTTTTCGACAGTTTTCAATAATCGCCCTGTATCTTCCAACTGCAGGGAGTTACTAAAGATTTAATTAGGCTATCGTTACTTTAACAAAAAAAGAAGTCATAACATCTTAACTGCTTTTCTTCTATCTCTTCTAGTTTACGAGACGCCCTGCAAAACACACCAATTTGGGACACCCTGTACAGTAGTTTTCTTGATTTTAATAAAAAATAACACAATTTTTGGTTTATTAAATAAGTTTAATAAGTAATACGGTTTTTGAAATTATTTATTTTATCATCGCGTACAATACCATATTATGTTTCTATTATCCGTTGAAATCGATATGTTAGCAGAGGAAAACTTTTCAACAACAATCGAATCATGCAAACCCTGCATTGGTTTTCTTCCAAATAAAACATAATTCGAATGTTATAGTAAAACTGAAAATAATTATTGAGTTGAATACGTTGCTTTCCGTATTTGTAGCGAACATCGGCAGTATGAAAACGGATATCCTTTAAAATATGGTGGAATTTATTTTTATTTTACAGGTTTGGAAGTTCTCAACCTACGTAAACCGAACATGCAACCACTCTCATTTCGACAAAACATTCTAGTAGAAATGTTCTATAAAGCACTTGTGTTATTGATCCAGAAATATAACGCCGATATGCAAATAACTCCAGTAAAATGAAACATATCCAAGTTTTGGGTTACGATCTTACATTTCGTATTCTGTTCAAAAATTTCCCTTATTTGAATAATCACAACGTTCACAGTTATATTTAGGATACCTGAAAATATTTCTTGTGTAGAATTCGATCTTTTTTTTATAGATGTTTGTTTCTTTTTTTAATTTCAATCGTAAATAATATCGTACATCAGCAAGTATTATGAGAGGTTTATTTCCTACAACAGTTCAACTTAAATGGTATTATAGATAGATAGATAGATAGATAGATAGATATATAGATAGATAGATAGATAGATAGATAGATAGATAGTGTTTTTAAATGAAAGTCACGGTCTCTAGTTAATTCCACAATATAATAAAAGTTATTGAAAATTATAAAAAATTGACAATTGTTTCGATAAACCAATATCATCATATTGATTTATCGAAACAATTGTCAATTTTTTAGAATTTTCAATAACTTTTATTATATTGTGGAATTAACTAGAGACCGTGAGTTTCATTTAAAAACACTAATATGAGCATATTCCACGAAGTAAGGGTCGAGACAGTCAATTTCAGATAGATAGATATTTATTAACTACTTTACAATAAAATGTTTGTAGCACGTCAAAAAGAAAATACATACAAAAGAAATATACAAAATATATCTTAAGATAAAAACAGAGTAAAATGTCACATCAGAGATACGGTGTTGAGATTGCCTCGACAATGCACAATGTAATCATCAACAGAGTAGAAACAATCTTTAAGCAAAAACTTTTTTTATTATTTTTCAAAAGCACTGGAGCCCAAGGATTTTACAATTGATGGCAAAATATTAAAAAGCCTATAGTTTGGTGAATTTGATTGTGTCGTATTTAGCCGAAAGTAGCTGCATCTGATATGGTGAGCATTACGAGGGTTTTAGTCGTGGATATCTGAATTTCTGGACAACATTGACTGTTTCCCATGAATTTCAATTAGAGCATGAAATGAAAACAGTGACGGTAATGGCATAATTTTATATTTTATGAAAAACTGTTGACAATGATCCCTGCAACCAAGATCAGCAAGCACCCTTATCGCCTTTTTTGCATTCTAAATACTGTTAAAGCATGGGAGGAATTACCCCAGAGGGCGATTTCATAGCTAATATGCGAATGAAAGAGTGAGAAATACGTAGTTTTGAGTGTACTTGAATTAGTAATATATTTCAACTGTCGTAAAATGAATAACGAACTTGAAAGTTTTTTGACTAAATGCTCAATATGTGCCTGCCAACTTAGCCTGTGATCTAGGACTAATCCAAGTAATTTCACATTTTTTGTTTTTTGGTGAAATGACAATTGATTACTTGCAGATATATTCATGATTTCAGTTTTATTATTATTTAATTTTAGTTTGTTCAAAGCAAACCATTCATTTGCCCTGTTACTAACGCAATCTAAAGAGGCGGCTAAATTTGTATTATCTTTCTCCGAAATAATAAATGTTGAATCGTCTGCAAATAGAACCGACATATAGGGTACCATAAAACGGCTCAGATCATTAATATAAATGATAAACAAGAGTGGGCCTAGAACCGACCCCTAAGGGACTCCATGACCTTCAGAAAATGTGATGCTACACCATTCACTGTAACACATTGTTTTCTGTTTGACAGGTAAGAACCGAACGGAATTCCTCTAAATCCATAATAATTCAATTTTCCTAAGAGAATGTTGTGAGAAACGCAGTCAAATGCCTTTGAAAGATCGCACAGCATTATAGCCGTACGGTTACCGTGTTCAAGTTCTTCCACTACGCCACTCACAACATTAAGAACTGCCTGGTTGGTTTCTAGAGCCAAATTGGGAGCTACTGAAGAATTCGTTTGAACCAAAATAGTCATACAACTGTTCTTTTAATAATTTTTCAATGACTTTACTGAATATTGAAATAATACTGAGAGGGCGATAATTATCGATTACGGAAGCATCGCCTTTTTTAAAAAGGGGAAGCACTTTGGATAGTTTAAAAATATCGGGATAAATACCGGTGTTAAAAATAAGATTTATGAGTTCTGTAAAAGGTTTTGCAGCAATAGAATTGGTCTCCTCCAAGATGCGGCTATTGAGTTCATGAATATCAAGACAATCCGTATTTTTCAATGAATTAATATCTGAAGACACCTCAAAGTGAGTGACCGGTTGTAAATAGAATGAACCGCAAGGAGCAGGAAAATGTTTAAAACATAAGAGCTCGGCATTAGAAATGATATTGACAGCAATTTCACAAAAGAAGGTATTTATCTCATTTGGTGACAAATCAGGAGTTGTTGAGGAGTATTTCGATTTCCTTCTTTCATAGTTAATAACCTTCCAACAAGCATTTGCTCTATTTTCAGACGACATGATAAAATTATCATAAGCTGATTTTTTAGCGGATTTTAGCCTGCTATTATACACTACCCTCAGAGTCCTATACTTTTTTATATAACATCCCGGAAAACTAGACTTGTTGGCTGGTTTTTCGATATATGATTTCTGAATTTATCTTGGTATAGTGGTGTAGATCTAGAGAAATATGTATTTGCTGAATAATACTTTTGTGGTATTTCATGTAAATTTTAATAAAATTTTAAAATCGTAGCAAAGTGCTTTCTACTTTTTTTTATTAACATATATTAAGTCAATCACAAGGTAGGTCACTTCTTGGTCTAGCCAAAAATTATTATTATACATCAGGTAGGCATTAAATGAAATGTAACTTCTGTCATTCTGACGATGATATTCAATATCGAAACAACTGTCAATTTCTTAGAGTTTTTAACATTTTTTAAATTTATTCTGGAATTATCTAGAAACTTGAAGTTTCATTTAAAACATTAAGGTTATTGGGATATTTTTTAGAAATGTGTATTGACTTCTATCAGACCCCGGGCACGATTTATCACAGCAGTGTTTCAACGCAATACATCTTCTAATTCTTTCTTGTCGATTAGCACATTTAATAGGTGTGACCACCCAAATGATTTAATTTTATCCTTTGCTTACTAGCACGTTATGAATGGAAAACTGTTTTTATTATAATTTCTTACTTACTTTTTTGTTTCCAAATTGTTCTCAAAATATTACCCCACTGAAATGATACATTTAATAATCTGGTTAGTATGCACAGAAAGTGGAACATAGTAGGAGGTTGTTATTGCATATTCAAGCATAGTACTCCATTCCAAACAACTTTTCATATTTAAAGTTTTCGATATTATCACAAATGAAGTTACTATTGCACCAAATTCATAATTTTTGTCAAAACTCGTACACGAAGGAAAATATTTGATATTTGCGTTTTACGGTATATACCATGCAGAACTTTTTATAAGGGATAACTTTTTTCCGTAACATTAATAATAAAAAAGTTTCCCATCTGACTCCAACTTTTTCAAACATTCTCTAATAATATTCAAACACAGGAGATAAAAAAATATAGATAATTTTAAAGTGAACAGTTATTTCGAACGAAAACTTGTACGGAAAGATGTAGAGAAAGCAGAATGCTCATCTGTACCTGGAATAATATAGGGAGCCGAAAAAGAAGCGACCAAGAATTGGAAAATATCGAATTAATGACCCGTAGAAAAACAGTTCTCACCGAATTTATTGTCTAACCACTTCTTTATATCCCCTCATATCCAGAAACAGCGTGAAACTCGATTTAAAATGATTTATTGTTACACAGACTAGTGAAACTTACTATGGTCGTGAAGGTCATTTAGACCAGTTCGCGGATCTATTTACTTTATTGCACAAATTATTTATTAAAAGACAAGAAAAAAATGGAGGACACCAGTAACTTTCCGAAAAGTAACAAAAGCCCAACTCGTGCTGTTTGAAATTTTCTTGGTTGGTGAAAGTAAAAGCAAAAAAATAATCTATTTACAGTATAATAACATTTAACCTTTCTTTAGTGGTGTACGGTCTGACACGCCGACGCCATTGATGCGTAGTCATTATAACATCACTGGAAAGAGTGGGGTATTCAGGGTTAAAATACCTTTCATGGCCTTCACGGAGCACGCTTGGCTTTAGTATTCCCACCGTGCCTATTGTGACTATGTTAGAATTTTGCTATTCGGTCTGATACAACGACGCTACTATTTACGATAGTGTTTATTTTTTTTTATTCGGTAAGTTCTTCGTTATTTCTAGGATTTCTATCACTAATACCAGTTATTCCAGCAATGGACTTTGATAAGGAGGAACAGAGACTGCTAAAATAAATGGAAGAAGTTCCATCCGACATCGAATTTGGCAACAACGAATCCGATGGCGAAGAAGATATTGTAGAAACAAGGGAGGAGAATAGCGGAAGTGACAGTAGTTAGAAAGCAATCATAAGGAAGTTGAAAACAAATGTATTTACATTTTTTGAAAAGATAAATTCACTAAATGGGGGAAACATGCACCACAAAATAAAAACGTTAGGTCCATATCGGTGAATATAGTAAAAAGGAACTTTATGAATCTGAAAGATGCTATTTCTATTTGGTAGCTTTTTTGTGAAGATATTCTGAATATAATAGTGGACAATACCAACTTCATGATTGAAAAAAATAAGCATAACAACAGTAGGGAACGGAACTGCAATCCAATAAATGTTCCTGAACTAAATGCATTTTTCGGTTTGTTGTATATTGCTGCAGCTAGGAAAAGCAACCATGTAAATGCTAATGCTTTATGGGAAACGGATGTAACCTCGATGAAAATCTTTAGGCTCACCATGCCGCTTTACAGATTTCGCTTTTTACATGCACACATTCGCTTCAATGATAAGGAGAATCGCTAAGAAAGACAATAGACTGACAAACTTGCGCCGATAAGAAACTTATTTGATACTTTCGTGTCAAACTGTAAAAGGCCCCACTCGTTATCAGAATATACGATAATTGACGAAAAGTTGGAAGATTTTAGAGGAAATTGTCGTTTTCGTCAATACATTACATCGAAGCCCAACAAATACGGCATGAAAATATTTGCCCTAGTAGACGCTAAGATATTTTATACCAATAATCTTGAAGTTTATGTTAGTAAACAACCTCCAGGTCTATTCGAGGTAATACTAGTTTAGTACAGCGTTTATGTAAACCCATCTCAGGTACAGGACGAAATTTAACAACCGACAACTGGTTTACCAGTATAGTGTTAGCCGATGAACTCCGTATCAATCATAGACTAAGTTTGTTAGACACAATTCGCAAAAATAAGAAACAAATACCTTCTTTATTGTTGGAAGGCAAAATACGTCCTGAGGGTTCCAGTATGTTTCTTTTTCTTATATTCCGAAGCCTATTAATCTATAGGATATAATGAGGTCCTTGAATGATCTGCTGACATCATACGACCTCGAGAACCACAATAACTGTTATTGATATTGTGAAAGTATATTTATCTGTGTCTGACTATACAGGGTGTCCCAGGAATGAGAGGCGAAAACTTGGGAATGAGTGGGTGGTGTTAAAATGATGTCAGTACTTCATATCTTTTTTTCTACGGACCTCCTTTGTGGAGTTAGAATAGGGCTTTAAAGTTAGAAATTAAAAACACGTTTTTATTCATAACCCCAAAACATTAATTTCATCTTTGAGTAAATTATGTAATTCTATTTTAAATGACACAGTAAATATCGATATTCGTCCTATTTTATTCGGAGCGTCACTATTAGCTTTAACTAAAAAAGATCAATTCCTATTGGTACAATTTACCGTCGTTCAGTATCGAAAATAATTTGATCAAACATCAGAGACAAATTAGGATATTTACTTCATCCCTTACAATTTGGTTTCGGGTTGAAGGGTGGTTATGGAGCAGTTGCACATGCAGCAATATCTCTAATCATCCAGACGTTGATAATAGAGATTTTCTGAAAATTGATTTTAAAAATGCTTTCAATGCAATTCATCGAGATTATTTATTAAAACTTGTAGCAGATATTCTACCTGAAATATTTTCTTTCATCAATCAATGTTATCGATTCCCTTCATATCTTTTATATGGCGAAAACATCATTTATTCGGAAAGAGGCATCCAACAAGGGGACCCTTTGTCCTTTTTTGCATATTGATACACAAACTTAGAAGCAACATTGACACAGAATTCCATGCTTGGTACATTGATGATGGTTCTTTAGGTGGTAATACTAATTCCGTGTTCAAGTCTCTTGTCTATATTATAATCAATTCCAAGGATATTCCTATTGAACTCAATAGTTCGAGTGCGAGTTATTTTTCTTAGAATCACCAAATAATCTAACCATTGATGAATTTAATTCTGTAGAACCAGGCATAACAATTACCAACAGACAAAATTTATTTCTATCAGGTGCTTCTTTATTAAACGAATCCTTTCTATCAGCTTTCAATGAAAAACTAACCTTTTTCAAAAAAATGTCACCACACATATTGCTTATTACCTTCTCAAGAATTGCCTATTAATTCCAAAATTAACATATATCTTAAGATGTAGTCCGACCGGGTTAAATAATGATATCCTAATCAATTTTGACAATGCCATTCGTCATTCATTAGAGTCATTAATCAACATTAAATTAGAGGACCTTTCTTGGAAACAAACTTCACTACCTGTTTCATATGGTGGTTTAGGAATTCGCTCAATCGTTTCAGTAGCTCTTCCTTATTTTTTGTCATTATTAAATAGTTCAAAGAATTTCATTAATTACATTCTGTCTACCCTCGTCCACACAGAATACTCTTTATTATTGGAGGCAGAAAATATTTGGTCATTAAAGTCTAACAAAGTGGTATCCGATGAATATAAATTCTTCCAAAAATCCTGAGATATACCTTTATTGAACATTGAAAAAGAAAATCTGCTTCAGAGAGCTATCAATTTACCAGACAAGGTTCGTTTGAATGCAGCATTTTCAAAGGAACCAGAAGCATGGTTGAACGTTATACCGTCGGCCCCATTAGGTACGCTTTTAGATGACGAAAGTTTTCGTATTTCTATTGGTCTCCGTTTAGGTTGTCAAATTTGTGTAAAACATCGCTGTCATTGCGGAGCTGATGTTGATGAATATGGTAGACACGACCTAAGACGTAAATTATGTGCCGGCCATTTTTCACATCATTCTGAAGTGAATGACCTAATCAAACGAGGCCTAACATCTGCAAAGATTCCCTGTTCGTTAGAACCGTTATGACCGTCATTCCATGGCAACGCGGCAGACCAGTTATATGGGATTTCACTTGCACTGACACTTGGGCTCCGTCCCATGTCCGATCCACATCTACTTCCGCAGGCGCTGCAGCTTTACATGTCGAAACTTTTAAAATCAGTAAATACAGAAATTTGGAGAACATTCACATTTTTATTCCTGTAGCAATTGAAACCTCTGGTGTGTTCGGTCATGAAGCTTTAAAATTCATTGAAGAAATCGGGAAAAAATATCAGTAGAAACCAATGATTCAAGAGCAACTTTGTTCTTTATACAACAAATAAGTATTGCAATTCAAAGAGGGAACGCTTCATGTTTTCTCGGTACGTTTCTCCGTTCTAAGCTTCTAGAAGAACTTTTTATGGAACCCAATCATAAGAAACCTAATTCTTCTACCACTTTCACACTTTCTCACATTACCGACCCTAAAACATGTGATCTTTCCTTTTACCGAAATTCTTATTCAACATCTTCATTCTCTTCTTCAGAATGTGTGCCTTCCGATAATATATGCGTTGACAATTTAATAAACTATGCCCCCAACAAGCTTTTGGGCCTCAGTGTACTAAAAAATATAGATAACCACCAGCCAGATGATGTCCCATTCATAGGAATACTGAAGAAGATGACTATGCTAGAGAATGATGCGATTCCTATACGCAATAATTCATCTTTGACCAAAACAAAATATAAAACTGGTTTACCCTAAATAGAGTAGGAGACATCAAATGAAAAGGTAAGCGACCAAATGGAAGTAATTTATACTAACAGTGTGGCATACTCTAACAATACCAATATAGAACATTTGTATGATGAAGATGATAACGGAAATCACACATCAGTAGCCGATTTGAGTAAAAATTTGAGTGGCAAACTCTCCAGAACAGTAAAAAATGGTACTAACCTCGCCAATAAGACAACTGAGGTTAGATCCAAAATATCTGATGTGACCAATAGAGTGAAACCAATAAGTACAAAATCAATATTAACCCAGAGTTAAGAAATCTAGCAATAATATTTCGGTGACCACAAAAAATGACATTGCCTCCAACAAGTCTCAAAATAAGCCCGATGTTTTGCAGTCAAATTCAAAATTGTAAGAGAATGAAGACGTAGAAAAAAATAATGGTTCAGAAGTCGATAGGGTCGTAGTAACTGAGGAATCAATAAACATCAATTCCCTTTCTAAAAATAATTCTAGAAATAACAACTTCTCTCCATACTTTTCATTTTCGATTGAAGACTTTCAGAAAGGGAATGAAACTCAACAAGAACAAAAGGACACGTCTAAAAATGATGTAGATAACAAGGAATATATTAACAAAGTGAACAAGACCAATGATCTATCGACATCAACCAAACTTTCCAAATCCGTAATATCTACATCGAATTCAATAGCAGAAAACAACAATTCAAATTCCTTATCCCGTCGATCAAATGAGAAAGACAATAATAGAATCCGAGATTATTCGTACAATGATAGTAGTTGCGAAAGAGCTCTTAACAATATCTCCACCATCAGATCCATATAGGGTATTCCCTAAGAATCTTTGGGTCTAAAAGGCCTCAAAAATAATGGTAACACATGTTCCATGAATAGTATTATCCCATGCCTATCAAACACAAGGTGGCTATTAGAATATCTAAAGAAAGACGCATACATTTGAGATATTAACATAAACATATCTAGCATGAAAGGAGCACTAATTGAAGCATTTGCTGAAGTTATTCAAGGACTTTGGTCTGAAGATCTTCAGACAGAGTGGTTAATACAGTATCATTGAAAAGTCAGATTGAGCGATTTAATTCAAGATTTCTAGGATACACTCAACATGGTGCACAGGAGTTTCTTCGTTACCTATTAGCAGGATTTCACGAAGAAGTCAACAAGGTATATGAAAAACCAAAGCCCATATTAACAGAAATTGATAAAAAACTTATTGAAATCGATAAAAGCACAAGAATCTTGGTTGAGATATCCGAGAATGGACAACTCCAAGATTGTGGATAACTTTGTCGGTCAATTAAAATCAACAATCGAGTGACACTGTGGTCACTCTTCAGTTACCTACGATCCCTTTTGGGATTTATACCTCTCGATACCCCAAAGAACAGGTCAATTACGACTTTCACAATGTTTAGATTCGTTTACAAGAGAAGAAACACTCGACGGTGATGAGAAACCAACATGTTCGAAATGTAAGGAACGAAGACGATGCACTAAATCATTCTCAATTCATAAATTTCCGAAAATATTGGTTATTCACCTGAAGCGCTTTTCGCAAATAGAAAGATTTAGTGGAAAACTTAATGTTGCCATAGATTTTTCAATAGAAGTGCTTGATATGAGCCATTACGCGGCTGATAATGTGGCTCCTTGTATGTACAATTTTTACGCTATATCAAATCACTGTGGAACCACTCATAATGGTCACTACACAGCATTTTGCCGACATCCCTTCATTGGACAGTGGCACGGATATAACGATTCAAGGGTGCTATTATTATAGTGGAAATCTTTATTCAGTGGAGAAGCATATGTTCTCTTCTATGAACAAGATGACACAAATTCCCACCTTTAAGTTTAATAATTTTTTTATTAGTTTTTAAATTGTATATTTTCATTGTGAACCAATGTCTTATTTGTTTTTTTTCTGCAAAAGTTATTTATATATTCATCTAGTTTTACTTTCCTCATTGTATTTTTCAATTAAAGCGAAAACAAAATTAAGATAGTTTTTATTTCGAACTTGATCAAAATTTGGTGGATTGTCAAGTACATGTATTCATTTATTTTTTCCATAACAGTAAGAATACTAATGTTGCAGAATTGGAATTGGATTGGACTTGGCTCACCAGACAAAAGGTCAGAACTTCTAAAGTGTTAAGGCAACAAACTTTAAAATACTGATGATACCTTTCATCCAAATCGATAATATCAGTGGTTTCCGTAAGACACCGCAGAGCACATTCAGAACTCTAAAGCCTTATTACTTAACAAAGGAGGTCCGCAGAAAAAAATTATATGAAGTACTGACAATATTTTAACACCACCTACTCATTCTCAAGTTTTGACCTCTCACTTCTGGGACACCCTGTATATTTGAAATAAGTTAATTATCTTTGACTAGACGTTGATAATTGTTTCAGTCAGCAGTTCGGTTGGTGAATATTTCGGGATCAAATTCATTATCTATTAAATTATTGCGCCAATTTAATCCATTAATGGTTTTCACTGGAGCCGAACCGGTAAATACCAGCTCCCCGATTTAGCTGAATCTAGAATCGTTGCACATGCTGGATGGATTCCAAGTTATTTGGAATTTTGACTAGATTAGAATTTAGTTCAACGAATTATCTGTAGACCTGTCAGTGGTCATCTGAGATCTGCTTAAAATCATCACAAAATATAAGCAAAACCAACAAACTATTCGTTCTATATAAAATAAATCTTTCAACATCGAAAGAAAGTATGTTAATTTATTGAAATTAAATCACTAATTCAATCAATTTCAGAATCAACAAATGTTAAGATGCTTAATTATTACAGAAGAATGTAAAAATCAACAAGTTCCATGAAATTTTCTCGAATTTAAAATTACGTTTATGCCTCCTTTATTGGATTAGATAGATAGATAGATAGATAGATTATTATGCATAATATAGATCTTTTCACAAGGGTTCGGTACAAAATTTCAAGAGAGGAATTAAGATAATTCGATATCAATTATGACATAGAACTAATTTGTAAATTAATAAAAAAGTTAAGATAAAAACCAAAATATAAAATATGTGTGTGCTTCATGATAAAGCCGATGTGCAAATGCTCGCAGCTTTAATATACTGATAATGCTATGAGCTAATTCAGTAAGTTCAGAGAATCCGTTTCGTGTATTATTAATATTAAGGTAGTGTAGCAGATCATCAATATTATGAACATTCTGAAAAAAACTACCCACCATGCAAATAAATATTAACTGAGCAAGTCAATTGATACAAATTTTTGAAAGTCTTGAAGAGTTCATTCCTTTGAGTTTGTTTAACCAAAGTAAGGCATGTGTGAGAATAACCGTTGACAAATGATCAGAACTTGTTTACAAGCGTACAATGTAATCTGGGGTATTCGTTTTAAAAAAGTTTACCTGTACACGCTCTATAATATCAGTGTAACGCAGACCCCATACACCAATTCCAAAAGAAAGAGAAGATAAAATAATTGAATTTTATAGATTGATCCGCGATTCCCAAGTAATCATTTTTGACCGACACATTATATCCATTACTGCTCCAATGGCCCGATTAGCTTTGATTTTAGAATTCCTAGCCATGGTGCAAAACAACGCTGTGGAGGAGAAATCAACACCCAAGTAAGTAAACTGCTTCACTGTTTCCAAACAATATCCACTATAATGAAATGTTTTATTGTAATTATGTACATGGCCACTTTTTGAGAATATCATTACTTTTGTTTTATCGGTATTGACTACAAGTTTGTTATCAAAGCAATAAGTCTGATCATTTTTTTTATCTTGTCCACTACCATAATTGTTTTTATGTTTAAATTTCCTATTAGTTTCTTCTTTATCTCTATTGCTAAAACTACTTCTATTCTTACTGCTACACTTATTACTATTCTTAATTAATACTATTATTTTTATTTAATTTATCTTCGTTTGTTTCTTTTAGTTTTTTGGGTACCCTGTTTGTATCATTTTCCGAGTTGGTGCTATATCTTCATCGTCTTCCATGCTGGGTGACCACTGGCTAGCCGTTCTTCCTTTTTCCTGTTTGCATTTGTTTTTGCTTCTTCTTCTCGATTGTATTCCAGCTGATCTAAGGTATATATTGTGTCCTCCACTCTTCATTTATCATATAATATACTTGCTCTACATTCTTTTTCTCTAGCCGATTTCAGATAGGGGATGATCGTTTTCCGTTCATCTTGGATTGCTTTTCGTAGATCCTCTGATATCCATATTTTTGTACCTTTCAAGTTTTTGGCTTCTCTTATTATTTCTATTTTTTCATCTTCTCTTGATAACTCTAGCCATAGTGGTCTATTTCTGTTATTATCTGTCTCTTTCTTACCGATTCTTCTTATTTGTATTATATCTGCTTCCATGTTTATTTTAACCTATCTAAAATTTGTTTAATTTTGTTGTTTCTTATTTTGCATGTTTTGTTCTCAGTTTCTTCTATTCCATATACTACAAAGTTCTTTCTCTTGCGCTCTTCTTCTAATTGTTGTATTCTCTTATCCTGAATTCGGATTTTTTGTTCCATTTGGGTTACTTTGTGTTTTAATTCCATATTTTCGTTAGTTATTTTCTTTGTTTGTTCTTAATAATTGTCCATCTTTTTATCCAGTTTGTTTAGTTTTTCCATTATTTCCTTCATCATATCCTCCATCGTATCTGACATTGTGTCTCCCTGCAGGTTTAATACCAGAACCCTACTATATTCAGATCCCAGCCCTACCTGAAGCTGACAATTATCAGTCTGGAGTAATTTATTCTTTTTATAGCTATAATTTCTATTCGCAAATTTATAGCGTTCAATCTAGTCAGTTCGTCTCTGTTCCTTTTAATAAAAAATTTAATGAAGACAGGCTCTTATTGTTCTGCTGATATTTCTAATAGCTATTTTTCCTGATAATGTTTTATATGTTTATTAGGTTAGAAGTATTCATTTATTATGTGTTAGAAAAACTGATCTTACCTCTATTTGCACTGTTTATTTCCACTTATTTGCAATTTGTGCACTTTTTAATTCACTTATATGCAAACTAACTGAATTAGTTTAAAGAATTTCCTCTAAATTTATAATTATTAATGACACTAACTCTTAACGCACTTTTCAGTGACCCAGCCAGGACCAAACTCCCCTGAAATAAATTAAACAATTAAATATTCCCTTAGGGCTGCTCCCCAATTTTCTTGAAGAAAAAGAATAGAAATAAGTCTAATTAATTCTTTTTCTCTTTTTATTTCAGTCAATTTTTAATCGGAAATTGCTTCGAAAAATTGGAACTCTTGTGGTTCAAAATGAAGCCATTTCAAAAAAGGAAAATATAGAAAATTACATGGTACAAGTCAAGCTTTCTTAAGCAGTGATTGTACATTTAAGTTATTAAGACAGGTAAGACTAATTAACATATAAAGAAGAATGATTAATGAACCACAATATTGAGTGCTAGTTTGCTTAATAATCACAGATCAACAAATAATTCCATGAAGAAGAATAAAATTAGTTTGTAAACAATGGATATTATTCTCTACTTTAAAATAAACACACTGAAATATATATTTGTGATTTTGTCTTACCAAGCGTAAATAAATATATGTTCTATACTTTTTTTCATTTTCAAAGGTAAGCTTTTGGTTATTTATAGAGAATATTTTCCATAACTGATTCCAAACCGTAACAACGTTGCCCACAAAAATGTCTCGCTTGAACGTGCAGCATTTTTTTTTCTTTATTGTGATATGTAACTCTTCTACTTTATAATTGTACAAGTTCTTTTTAAATGCATGCATCCGTGAAAACGAAACTTACCCAGTCGTATATTTAATATTTTTCAAAAATATTTTTTCAAGCAAATATTCGCCTATTTCAGCTATTCCAAACATTATTCCATTCGCAAGAAACTTTGTTCACTCAAACTGTAATTAATCTGACGCGTCTCTTCAGTCAACTAATTAAATACAAATTTGCAGGATAACCTGTATAAATTAGAAACTCTATAAGCACAATCATATTTTTACTAACTGACATAATATGCCATTTTTGGATAATTTCCATGTCAACATTCTAAACGAACTGAGGTCTTAAAATCGAATTAATTATTTCCAATTAAAAGTTCCTCGTACAATGTCAAAACAATCTGTTTTTTAGGGTGAATCAACGGAGTCAAAATTCAAACGACGTGGTTAGTACACCAAATCTGACATTTTATCTTTTGTTACGCACATACCCAACAGGAAATCAATGATTTGTTTCACGGTATATTCGTTCTGGATTGTGAGGTTGTCAACTATATGAAATAGGAAGGATTATCATCATATTTTTATATATCTGCATTCTCCATTCAACATTCCATGCTCCATTTTTTGTTTCTCTTTTGTGAAATTGATGATTCAACCTCATGTCTGGTCCTAAATCAAAATTATTTGTAAAAGATAAAGTACTACTTTACAAGGCAATCCTCAAGCCCATTTGAACCATTGAAGGGCAGCCAATACCAATATTGAAATCATGTAGCGATTCCAATTTAAGATGAAGAGTTATGATATATGCTCTCCATGGTTTGTGGCAATTTTTGTAATAACTGTCAAGTGCGGAAATGAAAGAAAAACTTATTCTTGATTATTTTTCTCCCAACAAACAAAAGACTAGTATGTTTAAAACTTATTAATCTATTTTCAATATCCTAAAAATGGTAATATTTCACCAAAATTTATCTGAAAATTGCAGATCTGTATTCAAATTGAAGTGTGTTAATAATAAATAAGGAAAACTATCATAAATTTGAAATCTGTTAAGCCATTGAATTAAAATAGTCGTTATGAATTTTTCGGTAAAAGTTAACGCACGTTTCTGGTATTTATTTAGCCTCATTTGATAGAAATTTAAGTCACAAAAACGTGACAGTCAGGGTCAATTTGATACGATAAACTTCCGGATTGTGACCAGGACTTACGTTTTACAAGTGGTAATTTTTTTAAAAATTAACTTTTTATAAAGCGAGAATTTTTCAAATAAAAACTAATAACTTTATTTGTTGCTAAGGAAAAACTTGAGAATCCGTACCTTACGAATTTAAAAAAAGTTGTATAGTATAAAACATTAATTAACAGTATAAATGCATAGTGAAAAGTATGAAAATGTTGATATTTAAAATTTTGTAACGACGTTGCCAAAGTTAACAATAGAAGAAATAAGAAAAGAACATGTCAACTATTAAATGACCTAACCTTTATGGCTTTAACAGGGCATATGTTTCAAACGTCGCTCCCCGACTCCTAACACAGATAATTGAATAATATATGTGTATCAGCTTACACAATAAATGTTTCTAACATCACTACCTGACCCCTGGCACAGATCAATGAGTAATATATATTTCTATGAGCTAAAACCTTATATATAAATGTTTCAAATATCGCTTCCCGTCGCCTGACACATCAATGGTCGCGTTAATCCGCACACTCGATACCTGATCCATCAGGTAACGATCCCGAACGGGTCATTTTACTATAGTTTCGTTCCATCCTCGCGAAGAACCATTCTAGAACGGGACTGCGCAAGTGCATACAGCTATACGCGAGATTAGTGTGACGTCACAATTTGAAACTGTATCCAAACAAAACTTGTTGCCATAGGAATTTCCATTTGAGTGTAGATTTTTGATTATTTAAGCGTTTCATACATATTTTTGAAAGGAATAAATTGTTGAAAAGTAAGTAATCGTGTCTACTCAATATAAAAAATAATAGTTTTGATAATGTAAGTTATCCCGCAGTCCGTATTTTTAATTTTAAAAACTATATTTGAGGTTATATTTACTGGATTATTTGATTAACGTGAAAATATAAGATAAATAATAATGATTGTTTGTTCTAGTGTCATCAAAACATGTTTCAACATTCTTTTGAAACCTTTTTCAATGATAATATGAGCTTGTTAGTGAAAAATGCTTAATTGAAGTGAAGTGTCCTTTCAAGTATCCGAATGACGTAAAAATGAAAGCTACTCTCAAGAGACACGAATTACATAATTCATTTTGATGAAAATATATTAGTGATAATTGAAAAATATAACTATTACCACCAGATACAAGGTGCATTACATATTGCATGAAAGGACATGTGCTATTTAATATTATGGATACTAAGTGACATTATTGTGGGAATTACTCGACAACAAGAATGGAAGACATGTTTTAATAAGATTCTACCTTCACAAATTTGTACCATTAATATTAACATAATAAAATGTTTTCATAATTATAAACTTTGATTTGTTTTGTGCTAAGAAAATCAAATTGAGGGAACGCTGCAAATTTACATGATTGGAAATATGCCATTTAGTCTGAAAACTCTGAACATCATGTCACAACTTTGTATTTGTACGAGGTTCAGAGTTTCTGTTGGTTGCTTTCAAATTTTATTGGATCTTTTTTTAACTACAGGTGTAAACATTTTCAATTTTATCTAAAACAAATGATATAAACAAAAACGTTTCCAAATTTCTTTATTACACAGAGAAATATTTACTTATAATACAATGGTTTACAGTTAATAGAAAGAGGAAATTAAGGTACAATGTGGAATTTCAATTTAAAATAGCAAACGTTTAAAAAATCATACGAAGTAACTTATAAAAAATGTAAAGCGAAATATGTGTAATGACAAATAATAATGTATATGTTATAGGGAGATCGATATATACAGTACAAAATCAAACATACAATGAACACGTACAAGTTTGCGTCTACCTTGTTTGCAAAAATTGATCATGTTCAAAAAAATAGTTGACTGATTTTCTTTCCTCCGTCCATAAAATGACAGATATACAAAAAGCTCCGGGATCTGGTTCTATTGTTCTACAAATATTGTATAAACACACAAAATAAAATGTTATATTTATCATTATGTAGGTACCTTGTCAGCTTCATCCATTTGCTTCTTACTCTTGGATCCTTTGTAAATCTATAAAACTTACAGTTCTCTCTCACATTATAATGCTCACAGCCTGGTAGCCAGCACAATACCATTATTACTTATGTGAAGAAACCTAAAATTAGATAATACAGATAGAAAAAGAATTAAAACAATTGGATTTCATAAGTTTATAATTAGGCAATCCACCGACCTGTCAAAATAAATTCAATATGGCGGCGACGGTCAAATAAATAACAAAGTTACTGTAGAGTGTGATTGTTTAACTCACGTTAAATTGATTTTCTTTCTGTGTATTGACTGTAAACTGTGGTACTCAAATAGTGTAGTGTTTGTCTACAATATGTATTGTAGTTGGTTGTGGAAACCGTTCTAATCGTGATGAAGTTTCGTTTTATCATGTTCCCGCAGAGACAAAACACAGGTTTATAACGAAGAAAAACGATTTGACCAAGCTTCGCAGGGCTGCTTGGATTACAGCAATAAAGATAGACGATCTGACCGAATTAAACATGAATACATTTTTTTCAGGATATTTTGGCCATTCACATATAATTCAGATTTTAAAAATGAAAATACGAATATATATATATTTAACGATTAGAAATTTTTTTCCATTTTCGAAGTAATCTTCCTACATCACTTAACAAGAAAAAATATAATACCTACTATCTCTATATCAATCGTGACCATATTGGAATTTCTTTTTCATGTTACTTTTTTCAAGATACATCAACTATTTTTGTCTATCGATGTTGTTCGATGCTTTTTATGAGCTTCTTTAGGGAATACGTCTTTTATCCTACATTAAGAGAACATTGTTATCTAAGAAACTTCATAAATAATGCAAACCAATAGACGTTCATATCAAAAATAGCACAACTTTTATTTGTTATATAAAATTGATTATCATTACCATCAAATCGAATTCGAATTATGTATTTCACTGAAGTTTTGAAAAATTAAAAACTTTCTACAAATTAGAAATTGAGACTTAGTTATATAATTAATGTCAAACATAAATTTAGGACTATTTACAAAAATATGTACTTTTATATCTTGGGTAATTCACGCAAAATGTAAAAGGGCTACTGAAAACAGAGTGATAACCGCAGACATGCACGTTTCTGGTTCATTAGCCGTCCTCAGTACGGTATAACCAAATAAGGGTGTAAAACTTGGGAGCAAAGTTGTTGATCGAAACATGGGAAAATACAAAACAACGGATTTAAACAGGAAGACCAAACGCAAATTTGTGCCTTTAATTGGAAGATCCCGAGTTTTCGGGACAACAAACAACATCGACACGGAGACTCATAAAGCCTCCCTGCCAGGACCTTCCCACCCAGAGTAAGCAACAAAGAAGATGTACGAATATCGCGTGATATGTAAACAACAACAACAAAGAGAATCTTGGATAATTCCTAATTACGCGACTTTCTCAATTACAAGGCTCAAATCGAACAACCCCCCATCAGTTTTGAAGATACACTCGATAACCCTTTAAATCTTCCTATCGCCATAGAAGAACTTCACAGCTCCTTAGACAAAATGAAAAATTCGAGTCCAGGTCCAGACAATATTCCAGTCATATTTCTCAAGTATCTACCACCTTTAGCAAGATGGCATTTACTGAAATTTTTCAACAAGATTTGGGAAGACGAGGTTTTCCTTCTTTATGGTCTTAAAAAGTAAAAAACCTAAACAAGAAACTAACTCGTACAATATCTCTAACTTGCTGAATGGGAAAATTGCTAGAGAAAATTGTCACACAAAGACTCGTGTGGCATCTCGAAACTACTAATCTTTTAATCAAAGAACAAACTGGATTTAGACCAAACCGCCCAACTCTAGACAATATTGTGGATTTAGAAAGTGAGATCAATGTGGCTTTTCCGACCAAACGGATATGCGTAGCCATTTACTTTGATATCCCAAAAGCATTTGATACCTGCTGGACTCGAAGCATCCTGATGCAACTACAAAGATGGAATATCACAGGAAATTGCCTAGCTTTTATCAATAACCTTCTCGCCAACAGAACATTCTAAGTTTGGGTTGATGACAAACTACCTGATGCTTACCACCAAGCAAATGGAACCCCAAAAGGTTCAGTTATCAGCCCTAACTCATTTTCCTACTTTATTTTTGATTGCCATTAACAACATTCTTGACAATTCCACTGAAAGCAAGAGTTTTCGCAGATTACCTACTGGTTTACATAAAAGGAAAAAATATAAATACAATATCTCTATTCATGCAACAATTCATCACAAATTTGGAACTATGGTAACGTCAATCCGGCTTCAGGTTTTCTGTTACCAAAACAACAGGTGTGATATTTAGCAGGAAACGTTCATATGCCACTCCAAAATTGAAGCTTTATAACCAAAATATCAACTTAAATCATCAGCAAAATGCTTACCTGGAAAGATCACATAGAGAAGTTGGTTCAAACATGTATAGAGCGGCTTAATTTAATGAAAACCCTAGGAAATCTATAGTGGAGATCAGACCAAGCAACGAAATTAACTGTCTCGACCCTTACTTCGTGGAATCTGCTCATATTAGTGTTTTAAATGAAACTCACGGTTTCTAGTTAATTCCACAATATAATAAAAGTTATTGAAAATTCTAAAAAAATTGACATTTGTTTCGATAAATCAATGACGATGATATTGATTTATCGTAACAACTGTCAATTTTTTAGAATTTTCAATAACTTTTATTATATTGTAGAATTAACTAGAAACCGTGAGTTTTATTTAAAACACTAAGACCAAGCAACGCTACTGCTTATATATAAAACGCTCATCAGATCAAAAATAGACTACGGCTCCATAGCTTACGCATCTGTCAGAAAATATGTACTTCGCAAACTTGATGTTATCCATAACACGGCATTAATAATAGCTTCAGGCTTGTTTACAACATCCCCTAACACCCAAAGTCTTTTTGCTTGCTTATGCTACAGATGCTCTATATTGAGTGTGAATTACGCAGCTGCTATATCCACTAATGCTGAAAAACCAGTTTACAGCAACACATTCAACAACAGATATAGGGATCTTTTTGATAAAAAACTGCATCTATCTAAGCCATTATGCGCCAGAATTGGAGAATTTTTTTAAGAAATGAATTTAGAGCTTTCAAAAATATTTCCATCCATTGTTTAACATCCAGCTTCGTGGATAATTTCCACTCCGCGCTGCCGTACTAACCTGACTGGGATTGATAGGGATACAAATCGCTATGAAATCTTCGCAGAATTCGCAGGCTGGAGTAGGTGATGCAATAGTGAATTCAACTGAATCTTACAGCATATAAGTCCCTCCTCATACTAGCATCTTCACGGCAGAACTATATGATATCTTCCAGGCCCTCAAAGTAATTACTTATCTTCCAAATCCCAAAACCCTAATTTTAACTGATTCCTTGAATAGTATTCATTCTTTGAAACATCCTTATCCCAAGCACCAAGTCACAGCTTCATAAAATCCAGAACGATAAAAAATCAGTCGACTTCATTTGGATTCCTGCTCACATTGGTGTCAGAGGCAACGAAAAAACGGACTTATGTGCGCGTAACGCAATAGTAAATGTTAATGCCGACCCCATAACAAAGTGCGTGATGAGTGACTTGAGAATACGTATTCGGGAAAAAGTTCACAACTACTGGCAGCGATCGCAAGACAAACTTCGCGAATTTAAGTCAACATTGACGTTGTGGAAGCATCCAACCACAACACGCAAAGTACAAGTGATTGTTACTAGACTTAGAATAAGGTATTGCAAATTTACGCATACCTATCTTCTCAATAAAGACAATGCTCCTCTATGTGATGTATGTCAAGAACATTTAACAGTGAAACGTGTCCTGAGTAATTGCACAGACCGGCTTAAATACAACCTACAGATTTAAATTTACTCTTAGGTGTAAGCTGCCCAGTTGAAAAATTGATGGGGTGCTTAAAGAACATTAATCTAGTAAACAGAATTCAATTTCGTATATTGTCATACACCGCTAATCACCTTGGGTGGAAGCGAATTAGTTTGAATAAAAAAAAACAATGTTGACCGGTTAGAGAAAAAGAGAAGTCACACTATCACATCAATCATAGCTAAGAAAGTCGAAATATAACACAATCTTATAACTTGAAGAAACGAAGTGTTTATCTGTTAAAAGAATGGAAAAAAAATAATATCGTTTCACCCTCTAAAACTGATGGACATGGACTAATAAACAACAGACAGTGTTACCAACTATTAAGGAACTGGCCGGAAAATAGATGATATACCCATTCGATTATGGCCTCTGTTGTATTGCCATCGCTTAACAACTGGAGTACGAATAAGGGGTAAGCCTTCATATATAGGAAAGAAGAAGAAATAAACCTATTAATAGGAATGGTCGGGTACTTTATAATGAAATGTAAACAGTAAAACAGCAACAATAAAAATAATAAAAGTCATCGTTTAAAATATAGGTAACAATTATGTAAAAACATGTATATTATTTGGAATTATTTACCAACACTAATATAATCAAATGTGTTAGAGGAGACATTAAGTTAACGTTAAAAGGGTAGTTAGTGTTATCGGGAGCAACTTGATTGTTATATATCCTAGGAGAATTGTGGATGAAGTCTAAGGACAATAAAAAGGAATAACTCTCTAGTAGCTCCAGAGAGCCTTATTCTCCCTTTTCCTTTGAAGAGGGCTTTCGAGGTTGAATTAGTTTCCTCTGCACTACCAGATGTAAACAGGACAGCTTCAATTTCGGGACGTTCAACGTCCTGTACGATGCTGCCCGTTTCCATGAGGCTTTCGTCCTCTGTAGTTTTTAGAGGAGTCTGCCTCGCCCTGGGTTTTTTCTTGTAGGGTTTCCATATATGCTATCACGGTCTAAATTGATCATTAAGTCTTGCTAAACGCTCATTCGAATAACTTCTCTATATCGACTACGTCGTAATCATATTATTTAAATGATATCTTTATCAAAACTAAGTTACTACTGTGATTATTATAGTAATTATCATCACCTTCACCATATTAGCAAGATTGTTTCAATGTTGATGTTTTTTTATCATTAAGTTAACTCCAATTGTTATTCTATTTTATTTAATTAAAATACCTCACAATTACATTCATTTTAGAGTTCAGTTAACGCACTGTTTATATTTAAGTTTCGATTTTTATTTTGCTGTAACTACGTTTCTTTTAACCATATTATTTTTGTCAATAGAATATTGTTGGTAACTAAAGATTATCGATTGTTGAATTTATTAACCTCTTTCATATTATTTAGCAAACTCACTTAACTTAATCCATATCTAATGTAAATTTTGTATATAATATTATTTGTCTTTGTTAGCACATCCATAGTTGTTTCCAGGTGGTAATTCGAAAAATCTCTTGTGAATAACTGGGATATGTTATTTATAAACTTCTCTATGTGATATTCGGCACTAACATTCTTTATTGATGTGTATATTAGGCGGTTTAGTCTGAAATTTGGAAAATGCAAATCATATTAACAAAAATGAAAGTTATTTTGGTTGAGAATTTGAGTGTATCAACTTTTGATTGTCTCCACTTCTGGTTTTAGGTTACTGACCTGATAACCCCGGTGGGTTTTGTTCTGTTTCACTTCCTTTTTCAGTACCTAAGTTGATATTTGATAATTCTAATTTCTTAATTGAATTCAGACACATGACGAACACTTCGTTTTAATTTCTAGGTCAACATGTGAATAAACACTTGGCGGAGGAAACTTTTATATCACTTTTCTCCCTGGTTAAAAACTACGGTTATTATATGCTTGTTTTGTCCAAAAGATCAGAATATTCGAGTAAACAATCCTAAATACGTTTATTCATAACAAAATATAATGTTTATATCGGTTCTATTTGTCGTGGTGGTGTGCGCTATGAACACATGTTCTTCCTTCTGCTTAGTACTATTAGGAACACAGTTGCCAATTGTTATTGAAAATCCATGCCTTTTAGAGTTCATTCCTTAATTTAATTCAATTGAATGTCCATCTGCTTTATTCTGGTTGTTAGCCGAAAATTAAGTTTGGCATCGGAGTTTAGTTTTAAGCATGTGGTATTTTGGCAACGATCCTGGTGCGAAATTTGGGAAATTCTTTTTTCTTTTCGGCCATCTTTTACTACAGAAAGCAAATTGAAGAGTGGTTAGAGTTTTCAATCTAAAATTTTATTATCCAATTTGTATGGGATTTGATTGAATCTCCATCTATGAATTCAGTTAGCTTATCTTTCATTTATCTTGGCTATTTTCTGAATTTGTTTGAGGAGATTTTATTGATAATACTACTACGTAGGATTTTTTGCCGTTCTTCAGGTGAGCCATTCATATTTTATAACTGAAGAGTAATTTTCTCGATTCTGCTTGTTATGCTAAATTCAGCGTTTTATTTATTTTGCTTCCTTCCTATTAGAATTTCATGGTGGATAATTAAATCACGTTTTTTTGGACTTGTCGATTCCAGACACTCAGTGGTTACATCCCGTCTTTGACTTGGATACCGTATTTAGTTATTTCGTTGTTGAATCGTTTGGACAAGCGCAAGCATAATATAAAAAACCCTCCTGGTCAGAGGGTTTTTTTTGGCGAAAAATTTGCCTGGACATTGACTGCAATACCCAGTGCTTCACGCCCTCAAGTTTCCCATATTTCAGCGATTCTCAGGGACAAACGGAAATCAGCTAAGTCTACTTTATTATAAATCTTTGTTTGTTTCGTACTTTGTTTATTTTTCCCTTTACAATTTTCCTAGTAGGCCAGTCGAGGCCATAGTTATTATTGCGCACTCTTTATTCTACTTCAAGCTAATTATTAAAGTTTAGGTAACTTGTTGAACACGTGATCACGTTGCGGTTAACAGCTTTCAAGATATTACTATAATAAAAAAACTTTAACTTTAACACCTATATCTTTCTTTATTTCTATATTTCTTAGCAATTTTATTAAATTGGTGACATTTGAAGAGACTGTGTTTCACTTGGCAGACTGTCCAGGAGGCATTAATTACTGATTACCCCCCCCCTTTTTTGGAGTGGCCTTGTAGTTAACGGTGGCTTGTAGAGTATCGACCAGTTGGTGATCAACTAGAGACCTCCAGTTTATTTTTAAGATTTGGAAGTAATGATTGGAATTGGATTTCTTTCAAGTAGGGTGCACTTCTTTATTTAGAAACAAAGTATGTTTTTTTTGCACATGGCTAAAGAACTTACATGAAGAAAAACTACTATTTTAACTTGTTATCTAACATAACTAACTGACTTGTTTATTGAAAATATTTGTTATTGAAGTATTTCGTAATGGATTGTTATTTAGTTTTTGATATGAAATATCTTTATTAAAATTTCGCTTTACGGCAGTAATTCTGATTTTTAAATTAAATTATTTTAGGGTGCGAGTTCACATAAGACTCAACATGTCGAAACTTATAAACACTTATTTCCAAAACTGTAGAGGATTGAACACTAAATGTTCTGAATTTCTTATGAACTCTTTGATTGGTGATTTTGATATAATAATAGCAGTGGAAACATGGTTACAGGATGGAGTGAATGATGGAGAGATAATAGATTAAGGAAGGTATAATTTGGTAAGATGCGATAGAGATTTAGAAATTGCAAATAAAAAAACCGGCGGAGGTGTTTTTCTAGCAATTAAAAAACAATATAAAATATCAAAAGTTATTAAAAAACAAACACTTTTTAAAGCAGTTATAGTTGAAGTTAAAGCAAAAGGTTGCAGGTACGTTTTTTGTGGGGTATATATACCTTCTGGAAGTTTAATTAACGTGTATGAATCAGCTTTTGAATTTTTACAGAATAATATGAATATATCCGATAATGTTTACATTTTTGGAGATTTTAATATTCCTGATATAACTGGAATTAATTTTAATAAAATCATATCAAACGAAATACTTAGAATTTTCGTGATTTTATGGATTTTAATGGCTTCACACTATATAATAACATAAAGAACAAGCATGGAAAAACATTAGATCAAGTAATTTCTTCGGAGAACAATTTACATAATTGTACAGTTAATAGAGATTTTGTGCCATTTGTTAAAGAAGTTGAATATCATCCTGCTCTTGAAATTTGTATTAAATGTATAACAATTGGGGGGGACGGGTAAAAACATGAATAATATTGCTAAAGATTATATGAGATTCAACTATAAAAAAGCTTACTTACCTTAACGGAGCGTATCAGGGACGTGAGTTGGGATATGGTACTGAACGAAGATCTAGATGTGAACCGAGCTTTGAATAATTTTTATGGAATTTGGAATAACATTATAGAGGTATGTGTCCCAAGATATGTTCATTACAAAAAATCTAAAATGTATCCCATTTAGTTCACCAGCGATATAAGAAGTAATTTCAAAGAAAAAGAGAGGTATCGAAAACTGAAAAATATTTCCAGTTATTTTAATGATAAATACATAGAAGTGAGACGAAAAGTAACTAAGCTTATAATAATTGAAAAAAAGAAATATATTAATAAATTAGAGCAGGAAGTAACTTCTGATATAAATATTTTTTGGAATTATATAAAGAATAATAGGAAAAACTTTAATAGTGGTAAATTTATATATAACGGGGTAGAGGTAGCGGAGGAAAAAACTGCAGTTGCATCATTTTTCGCGTCAGTGTATGCTGACAAAAAGCCTCTTGCAATTTGCTCTTGAATTCTGACTTAGATGTAACAAATAATACATTCGTATTGAATTCGGTTAGTGAGTTAGAATTTGATTTGGCACTAAAAAAGCTGAAACCCAAAAAATCGGAGGGAACTGATGGAATACCACCATATATACTAAAGGCATGTGGCGAGTGGGTAAGTCAGCCTTTGATACATATTTATAACCTTGTTTTAAAAACTAGTATATATCCCTCAGTCTGGAAAACAGGATTGGTATGTCCCATATTTAAGTCCGGTGATAAAATGAACATCGAAAACTATCGACCTATTTCAATTATGTGTGCCCCTGCCAAGCTTTTTGAACAGATATTATATTGTAAATTGTATACACATGTTGAAAAGTATATAGTACCTCATCAACATGGATTTGTGTCACAAAAATCATCTAATACAAACCTGTTTCTTTTTAGTAATCATGTATTTGAGTCATTGGAATGTAAATCTCAGCTTGATGTTACATATACGGATTTCAGCAAGGCATTCGATAAAGCTGACCACGACATATTGCTAAAGAAATTGGGTGGTTTAAGATTATCATATAACCTACTTTGTCTATTTAAAAGTTATCTAGAAAACAGATATATAATTACTAAATACAACGGAAATGCATCGGGGAAATTTGAGGCAAATTCTGGAGTGCCTCAAGGTTCCAACCTTGGGCCGCTTCTTTTTGTACTTTTTAATAATAATTTGTCTAAAGTACTAGTATCTTCAAATGGCCTTATATTCGCAGATGACTTCAAAGTATTCAAAACAATAAAAACAGTGAGTGATTGCGTTATGTTACAGAAGGACATTAATAGGGTGTTTGAATGGAGTTATAAAAATAAATTAAATTTCAATCTACGCAAATGTTCTGTTTTAACTATAACGCGTATCAAGCAACCGTGTCTCTTCAGTTATTTAATGGGGGGTCAAAGCTTGCAACGCTGCACTGAAATCAAAAATTTAGGCAAAACTTTTAACAGTACATTCTCATTTACCAGACACATTGGAAATATAGTAAAGTCAGCTAATAAAATGTTGGGTTTTATAATAAGACAATCTCATATTTTTACTAATTTTAATACACTTAAACTTTTATTCTATAGTTTGGTTAGGACCAAGTTGGAGTTTAGCTCATTAATTTGGTTCACGGAACCTCAAAGTAATTTGAATAAATTAGAAAAAATTCAGAATAAATTTTTAAGGTTACTCTATTTTAAAAAGCATCACGTGTACCCTGACTACCAGATAATTAGAAGTGCAACTCTCAGAAATGAATTTAAGATATTATCCCTTGAAAATAGACGACAACTAGCAGTATTGATATTCTTATATAATATTATAAATAATAGAGTTAACTCCCCTGAGCTTTTGTCTTTGATTAGATTCAACGTGCCACCTAGACGAATGCGCCAGGTTACAATGTTTAATATTCCTTCATCATTCAACATCTCGAGATCACCTACGGTGAACATGTTTCGACTTGCGAATCGATTCAATACATTGATGGATCTAGAATGGACAGTTTATACCATAATTTTTCGCAAAACAATCTTGGAGCAGCTAATCTTTATATCTCTATGAAGAACTTTAAAGGTTGTGTCAATCCTCATACAGTTCAATTAATCTTGGATGAACTATACGAATACAATTACATGTTTGTCTACATTTTGTGAATCTTATAAATTTTGTAAATTCATTTTATTACGTAAAAATGTATTATTTTGCACAATGTATCTTATTACATATTTATTCATGTAATAAAACCGTAAGGTTTGTATGAATGATAAATAAATAAATAAATAAATAAATAAATAAATAAATAAATAAATAAATAAATAAATAAATAAATAAATAAATAAATAAATAAATAAATAAATAAATAAATAAATAAATAAATAAATAAATAAATAAATAAATAAATAAATAAATAAATAAATAAATAAATAAATAAATAAATAAATAAATAAATAAATAAATAAATAAATAAATAAATAAATAAATAAATAAATAAATAAATAAATAAATAAATAAATAAATAAATAAATAAATAAATAAATAAATAAATAAATAAATAAATGAATAAATAAATAAATAAATAAATAAATAAACTGGTGGCGCCGACCCTACTTACAGAATACTCCCTAGCCGATGTTGCTTGCACCTTTTTACACCACTGGTCGGTACTATAGCATAGCCTATTGATTCTGCTAATTTGCCTTCAGTCTAAATTCAATTTAGTTTCTAAATTTTGTTAAAAATATATGTATATATATATATATATATATATATATATATATAAAAAGAACAGTTGGTCTTCATACCACCTGTAGAAATTCAAGAAAAGAAAACTCCTCAATAAAATAGTGCGTGGCAACGCTTCCACGAGAAAATAGGAAAATAAACGGTCACTCACGGTAGAGGTGCGCCATGTCCTGGAGTTCACATAATAACGACTACTCCACCCACTAGTCATGCAGTCGTACTTTTATGCTGTTCCACCTTTGACTTGGGGATATTTTCATTGTAGCTCTCTTCTATTTGTTCGGCTCTTCAAGGCAAGCCCCCACGTTTTGTGAAACGCGGTGTGAACCAGGCGGGTTTCCATAGAGGGATCCCCTCTCCAATGTGCCGTGGGTGCTCCTGACATCATCATCCAGCCGCCACCACGTGTCCCGAAAAACAGGATCCCTCCTCCACGTTGTGGTTCCTGATACTTGCCCTTGTATTAGGGAATTTTGTCAACTATGCCTTATTTAGATCCGTTGAATTCAGTTCACAACAGCATCCCGCAACAAAGCTTTAGAAACCATTGCTGTGCAGTGCTAAGGCTGAATGCTATACTTCATAGCGCACAACGGTCTTGGCATAAGCGTCCTCGAGGGGTTTGCCTGAACTCGACGGCTATTCCTCTGAAGTTAGTGGCCATGTTCTAACCTCCCTAACCCCATGCTCCAACCTAATTTTATATAGGTTATGGTAATGACGATGAAATAAGTGATTTTTAAAATTAAAAAAAGTCGAAATCTGTGTCTAAAACAAATTAAGTTGATGAAATGTGCGGATCAAAACCAGCAAATGAATATGTAGATGACATGATATTAAAGACAATAAAAAAGGACATAGTGGAAGTTTCAACTATTCTTTGGCATCTCTTGAAATGGCTATACAGAAAAAATCTGATAAATCACGTGCTTGCAACTCTCAAAAACAAAAGAAATCTTTTCGTGACTAATTATTGTTTTCTTAATGCGCATGTTCGTCTCAATTTAATCTTTTATCTATATCTCATCGTTTTCGAGTTTCCAATGATACACCTTGAATTCAGGACATCCGGAACAATGTAAAACTTTCCTGTTACCATTCTCATCTCGTAATATTCAAGCTGTTTCCTAAATATTCGGATTGAAATATTTTCCTCAAATGAGGACTATATCACACCTCCGCCTATGTTACTATTATCCATTTATTCCCTAAAAACCTCTTCAATTTCTCTTAAAATATTCTCGACCAGATATAATCATGAATATCAAATAATCTCGATATGTCTGTCCTCTGTTATTCCGTTTTGTTCAGAGTCGATCTCCTATCAAATCGTCCTAAGCGTTAAAAAACCTTTCTTCAAGAAAATTCCCGACGAACGTGAGGATATCTGTCTACTGTTATTACATTTTTTTCTTATAAATCCCTAAGTCTGTTTCTACGTTTCCATTCAGGAATATAAGCGGTTTTCTTTTCCAACCTAAAAACTGTCAGACGCGTTAATGTGTGAAATGGGTTTGTCCAAAAAATTGGCAGATATATCTATTTATCTTAAGTTTTCATTAGAAAACCGTTGTAGCTATGAACTAATGAGAAAAATTACCCCTAAAATAAGTAGATTCATAATAAAATATTAACAAGATAAGCTGAGTTGAAAACAGTTGAAAAAGTTATTACTGTATAATTGTTTTAAACAGTGTTTTATTCACGAGAGGGTTCAGTGATTAAATGTGAATCAAAGTGAATAGAACTCATTAAATACAACGTTTTATGTATTAATCACACTTCTTCAGAATCAGATGCGCCAAAATTCCATCTAATTTCGTTGAAAACCAGACAATCTGGGTGGAAACAAAACCAGCCCTTTAATTTCAGTGAAGAGGGTGAAAAACCAAGAAATAATTCGATTATTTTTGTACCTCAGCTGTCGCAAGCTGTACATAATATAAATTAACCCGTTTCAATTCAAAACCGTCTCGGAAAGAACAAACCCTTTCGCTGTTCATCGCAGGAATTAAGTTTGTTACGATTCTCTCCAAGTAAATTATATAAACATAAAATAATTTCATTATCTGGAAAGTTCAGTTTGAACATTTCAGATTGATTCTGCTGTTGTCACATCAATCATTGAATATGCACAGTGTACAGAAAAACAGATATCACAAAATACTAAAAGTTTGTCGCCGCTTCAAGTGTGCTAGTGTTAGTTTTTTACGGTGTTTTAACTGGTAAGCGATTTCTATTATTTTATTTCATGTTATTTATTTTATTTTTTCCTTTTCTGCGAAAATCCAAGGAGTTAGACAAAAGTGTTGATTCGTTGCGTAGAGTAGACTGATTGAGACTACGGAATCGGACCTCTTCCTAGATTAATGAAAGAATAACTTAACCCCCTCCTCCTGATAATGGCTTCAAAGAGGAAGCCGAAACGTCGAGAAATTATAAATTTCCAACGCGGTTTCATTCGTGTAACTAGTTCATTTCTTCTCTCCGAACATATATATTGTACTATTTTATGACAACTACAAAAAACCATTAAATAAGTTACCTGTATTCCTCTAATATAATTTCAACATATTTTAACATTTTCATAAATTAGTTGTACATACATTGTTATACTATGACAATTGTCTTTTAAGGTACCCATAGTAAACGAACTCTTCATCTAAAATTTAGGAAAATAAGTTAATCATTAGTAAATGAAATACATTTTAGAATTGAAGCTGATGGATTTCAGTAAGACTTATTCGGTTTGTGGACTTGAATTTCAGTGACATGACTGAAGATAAAGATACTACGTAAATATTTGGAAGGAACCACAATTAATTTATTATGATCGGTTCATTTACATTAAATAGTAATTTAAAACAGGATATACTCGAAGAGTTACATATGTAAATATCAAATTTGTTATTGTATGAATCATGTAGTAAGTAATAAGAATATAGATAATTTTGACATACTGAAGTCAAGGAAAAGTATAGATTTATGGTTTGCCTTAAACATTGTATAACGAGAGACGTAAAACAAATCTAGTGATTAGTGTTTTTAAATGAAACTCAAGGTCTCTAGTTAATTCCACAATATAATACAAGTTATTGAAAATTCTAAAAAATTGACAATTGTTTCGATAAATCAATATCATCGTCAGAATGACAGAAGTTACATTTCATTTTATGCCTACCTGATGTTTAGTAGTTATATTTGGCTAGACCAAGAAGTAACCTAACTTGTGATTGGCTTAATATATGTTTATAGAAAAAAGAAGGAGATGTGATATTACAAATATTGAAGCTTAGATATTATTAGCCTTATGATGATATCCTGGATATCATTTTTCAAATTAAGATCAGTATAACTGTGCAATGATATAGAAAACCAGGAAAACTATATCTGCTGATCTTTACAATTATCACTTAAGAAGACAGTTTATTAGTGGAGAATTCCCTAGATTTAACTGTTCATTGATAACTTCATATTGTGGGTTTCTTAAATGTCTTCTAATTTCCAGTTCTTAAAGGAAATCCATTTCTTGTTTCTTTTCACAAATATGCAGTACTTCTAGTTTTGTGTTAGGTGTAAATGAATGATTGGTGTCAAGTAGAAGTTTTGCGTAGTGGGATTTATCTGGTTGTTTTAATCTGTATGCTCGTAAGTGCTCACTGTATCGTATTTCAAAATTCCTAAGGGTCTGACCCAAATAGACAGCATTACATTCTGGACATTTGATTTTATATATACCTGACTTCTTTAATAGTGGTATTTTTGTTTTTACATTTAACAATTTTGTACTAACGTTACTTTCTGTTTTAGAAGAAATTGTTGTATTCGTTGCTGAATATATTATCTTTGAAATATTATTAGAAATATTTCCTGCATATGTGATGATTTTATAAGTTTTAATTTCATCAGCTTGTTTAGGATATATTAGTTGTAATGTCACTTTTTCCTCTTTTTTACTAATTAGCTTATTTTAAAACAGAAAGTAACGTTAGTACAAAATTGTTAAATGTAAAAACAAAAATACCACTATTAAAGGAGTCAGGTATATATAAACTCAAATGTCCAGAATTTTATGCTGTCTATTTGGGTCAGACCCTTAGGAATTTTGAAATACGATACAGTGAGCACTTACGAGCATACAGATTAAAACAACCAGATAAATCCCACTACGCAAAACATCTACTTGACACCAATCATTCATTGCCATCTAACACAAAACTAGAAGTACTGCATATTTGTGAAAAGAAACAAGAACTGGATTTCCTTGAAGAACTGGAAATTAGAAGACATTTAAGAAACCCACAATATGAAGTTGTCAATGAACAGTTAAATCTAGGGAATTCTCCACTAATAAACTGTCTTCTTGAGTGATAATTGTAAAGATCAGCAGATATAGTGTTCCTGGTTTTCTATATCATTGCACAGTTATACTGATTTTAATTGGAAAAATGATATCCAGGATATCACCATAGGGCTAATAATATCTAAGCTTCAATATTTGTAATATCACATCTTCTTCTTCTTTCTATAAACATATATTCAGCCAATCACAAGTTAAGTTACTTCTTGGTCTAGCCAAATATAACTACTAAACATCAGGTAGGCATAAAATGAAATGTAACTTCTGTCATTCTGACGATGATATTGATTTATCGAAACAATTGTCAATTTTTGAGAATTTTCAATAACTTGTATTATATTGTGGAATTAACTAGAGACCTTGAGTTTCATTTAAAAACACTAATATGAGCATATTCCACGAAGTAAGGGTCGAGACAGTCAATTTCAAATCTAGTGATATTTGAAATGGATACAAAAAGTTTGTTGATATAACAAAAGAAGAAGGGAGCTGGTTTTTGGAAGACACGAAAGCTTTATGAGGGAAGAGATTTTGAAAAATGATAAAAAGTAATAAAATTTAAGAATTTCGATAAAAAGTTATACCATAGTGAAATTTCCGGACGAATAGCCTTTTTGAGAGGAGAAATCCAGATTCAACATCCGTTCTACGACATTCAGCATATTTAAATTTTTATAATGCGTCGTACAATCTGTGATATTGAGTACTCTATTTTTAATTTGTTTCATCAGATTTATTTTTGTTGGAAATCTGTGGTATGAAATATAGTTGATATATCTACCTGACCTGCAAGGCTTTCGATTCCAGTTATTTGTAATGGTATCAATATTTCTCATAAGTCTGGTATCTAGAAAAGTAATGTATTGATTTGTATCTTCTGTCTCAATAGTGAATTAGATGTGTCATAACTACTAAATGTTCCTAATATCTCATTGATGCCTATAGTAGGTAGTGCTTATGTTATATCGTCTACATATTTTGTTAAGAAAGAAAAACGAAAATAAAGGACATGCATAACATAGTCTAATAAGGCGTCCATATCATATGTAGCTAAAATTAGAGACATATTTACTCCCATGGGGGTATCAAGAGTTCGTTTATAAAATTAATTATCAGATGTAAAGAAATAAAAAAAATTATTCCGATTTCGATGAAATTTTGCATGGCGTTTTTTTGTTAGTCTTAAGAAAAATTATTTTGTGTGGAATATTGAGAAAAATTTAGATCTTCGTTTTAGTTTATTCCTGGTAATCGGCCAACATGGTTAATAATTAAAAATAAAGAGATTTTTAGTACTGTTTACATTATTTTCAAGTATTTCTTTTTTTTTCCTCTACAATGAATAATGTGTTACTAAATTATGAAACATTTACCAATACAAGATAAAACAAAATTAATTCAAAACAATGAGCCATTAAAACTTACACATTATAAATCTGCTGTCGACTGTGGACATTGCGTTCTAAAATATTTTAAAATCAAATGAAGTTACTCGAACCTGTCTGATTTATAAAATCATCAACAAAACATACAAATAATATTCATAGGTGGGTAAGATGCAAAACACCTACAGCTACTCTATCAAATGGTTGTATATTTTTGGGTGACTTTGAAGGTCCGTCTTATAGTTAATTGAATTTTTGCTCTTTTTGATACAAATCATTCCTTTGATTTCACGTTTGATTATGTTTTCTTCTTTGTCTAGAATTTTAATTTTTTTTCAAAATCAAAACTATGGTGGTTTTCGATTGCGTGTTTTGAAAGGGCTGTGGAATGTTCATTGTTAGTTTTTATGTTGTATTGGTGATTGTAAATTCTGTTATGTAGGTATTGAGATGTTTGACCCACGTATTCACCATGGCAATCTTTACATTTGACATTATACACTACATTACTTTGTTTCAATTTTTCGGATTTCGGTTTAAGTTTTGTGAAAAACGTCTTGGTATAATTATTAGGTTTGTGCGCTACATTTATATTATTTTAACTCAACAGTCCCTGAATTTTTTCTGATGCTTCCTTGTACGTATGGTAAACTGATATATGTTTTCGTTGAGATATTATTACTAGAGTTATTACTACTCCTATTGTTTGTATTATTAAATACTTACATGTAAATTAGCTGCAATTTATTTTGAGGATCAGGTAATTCGTATTTTAAACTGAATAAATAAGTTACGTCTCGCTTATGTGTTTCTGAATACATATCATTAATTGTCCTTAGTTTCATAGATTTCCCTATACTTTTCAAGGGGCTTTCGTGAATTCAAAGTGGTTTACAATAAATAAGTTTTGTTCACTTATAAGTTTGACAATCGAGGTTATGCTCCTTCTTTTCTTTTCTGTTTAACATTCGTAGGCATTGGAACGACTGATTTGCAGAGACGCATTTGGTTGTTGTATTGGAGTGCGGTAATAGTGTGTATTTTCGTTACCGGTTGCCTACGTCATTACGTTTTGTACGATTGAGGGTGGATTATAGACTTTTGGGGACTAAAGGAATTATCTTTGTCGACTGGACTGAGACTTATTTACCGTACTTGACTACAGATTATTATTTACTCAATTGTGGCGTACCATAGAATTGCTACGTACCATAGAATTGGTACTAGCGACAGATGTATCGCAGACCTGATTTTTGACCTAGGTCTTGGCGTTTTTTTGAAAAGAAGTAAGTGAAACCTCGCAACGTGGTTTTTGAATTTTGATTGGGAAAATTGGGTGATCCAGGAGAATCTGTGTGTTCAACGAACATCTCGTTTAGGGGACTAGATTTCCTGCTCACATTATTCCTTGTGTACTAGCATTTTATGGAGTTTGAGATATTTTTGGAATTTGGTACTTTTAAACAAGGATACCCAGTGAATTGGGGATTAAATTATATTTTCCTGCTCCAAGCTACGAGATTGAGGATTCATATAGTGAAGTTGCTTGGACTTTTCTTATTGTATGGAGCCGTATTGAAGATAGGACCATACTGGATATATGGGACGTTTGCTGGTCATTTAGGCCGGTTGTTTTCAGTGAAGACCCTTCAGTTGGAAGGTATGTAGACATGTACAACAGTATTTTTTTTAAAATGTAATGAAACTTCTTTTAAAGAGCTTATTAAAATTTTCCACATGGTAATTGATTTTTTTTTGTATTCTTTTAAGGGTTCTTTTGTGGGAGCTACATTTTCCCTTGGGGAAGCTATGTTCGTTTGGGGAAGGTGCGTCCTCCCATGGAAGATTTGCTGAATGTATGGTAGCTATAGTCATTCAAACTCATTCTTAAACTTTGGGCTTTCCAATGTGTTTAAACTGCCAATTTGGAGAAACAGTACTAAGATAAGTTAGATTTAATCGTTAGTAATTAGGTTGTATATATGTTTTTTACTTGCACATATAGTTTGTTTAAATGCATACGGTATTTTATCTGTGAGGGTGCAGAAATTACCTCTTAACGTTGTTTTTTTTTCTTAACTTTCTGAAGTTGACAGATTTCTCTCCCGCATCGCTCGCCTTGGTACCAACGCCCCGACTGCGCAATTCAACCATCTTCAAAGTGCTTACGTAATTTCTTACCTAAAGATTTATTATTGTTTTTCTATGACTAATTGGGATTGGGATCAAATGGATTTCACTTACTCATGTAACTATTCTCAAGAAATAGGAACTTGTCTGTAAAAATTGATATATGGTTATGAAATTTACTATTGTTTACGATACGTATTTTTATGGCTTATGATATTGTAGTCTAAATTTCGTACCAGGGGTAATAAACAAGTGCAAGTTCGAGGTAAGTCCTTTTATTTTATCTCTCTCTTGCTAGATTAGAGATTGTGCGTACTTATAGGCCTGGCATAGAATGGAAATCCAGCTGGCGCCCTTTTTTTGTACATTTTTATAATATTGTGGATTCCCAGGAACATTTGACTCGATCCACGACCGTCTCCACTCGAGCGAAGCCGAAGGCCGTAAAAGTTGAAGTCCTGGGACATCAGTTTACCATACGTACAAGGTGCATGAGAAAAAATTCAGGGGCTGTTGAGTAAAAATACTATAAATGTAGCGCACAAACCCAATAATTATACCAAGACGTTTTCCACAAAACTTAAACCGAAAACCGAAACAAAGTAATGTAATGTATAATGTCAAATGTAAAGATTGCCGTGGTGAATACGTGGGTCAAACATCTCAATACCTACATAACAGAATTTACAATCACAAATACAACATAAAAACTAACAATGAACATTCCACAGCCCTTTCAAAACATGCAATCGAAAACCACCATAGTTTTGATTTTGAAAACATTAAAATTTTACACAAAGAAGAAAACAAAATCAAATGTGAAATCAAAGGAATGATTTGTATCAAAAAGAACAAAAATCCAATTAACTATAAGACGGACCTCCCAAAAATATACAACCATTTGATAGAGTAGCTGTAGGTGTTTTGCATCTTAGCCGCCTATGAATATTATTCGTATGTTTTGTTGAGGATTTTATAAATCAGACAGATTCGAGTAACTTCATTTGATTTTAAAATATTTTAGAACGCAATGTCCACAGTCGACAGCAGATTTATAATGTGTAAGTTTTAATGGCTCATTGTTTTGAAATAATTTTGTTTTATCTTGTATTGTTAAATGTATTATAATTTAGTAACACATTATTCATTGTAGAGGAAAAAAAAGAAATACTTGAAAATGGTAATACGCCTAAATGTACGTCGTTGGAGAAAATAGAATTAATGAGAAAATAATGTAAACAGTACAAAAAATCTCTTTATTTCCTATTATTAACCATGTTGGCCGATTACCAGGAATAAACTAAAACGGAAATTCAAATAATACGGTCAGGAAGTACACACTGGAGAAAAATTTATGACAATGGAATTTTTCTCATTTAGGAACTTAGCCTTAGATTTTATGTTCTGAACCTGCATATAAAATTTCATTAAAAACTTTGGTCGCGTTTCTTACTTATCATGTTGACAGACCGACATACCGACTGACATTTTTTTAAAATAGGTTTTTTGGACTCTAAAAACATATGAAACGTTCAGATCACTCGAATCTAGAAACGTCAAAATCACTCCATTACAATACTTCCCTTATATGTATACATATATTACATATACTATGCATAAGGTGAAGTAAAAAACTTAGAGTAAAAATATAAACAAAATAACATCACAACATGGTGTCAGGCGAAAAGCACTGAAAACGAAGAAGATAATGCAGATTAATTAAGAGCCATTTCCCTCAAATAAATATAATACCTAATAAAGAAAAATTAGTAAAAGCGTGTTCCATGATATTTAGTTGTATAGTATTGTTTTCACTCTAGTTTTTAGTTACCTCATATTAAGATTGTATTATTACTAACGGACAAAAGATCACTGGATGGTAGCTTATTGACCAGAGACGAGAAGTTGAAAAAAATAATCAAAATCTGCTAGAAATTACAACTAGTTATGCTTAAATATATAAATAACATGAAGTAAAAATCTGAACACAAATAACCACAAAACATTAACTTGTTGGTTTTCTATACATGTAAGTAATTTTATTGTTCCGACGTTTTCTTCATATATATATTTTTCCACTTCTATTTCTTTATGAATCTTCTTGAGGAATTTCCTCTTGTAACTTTTTAATTCTATCTGAAACACATAATCATTGCCATGTATATTGGCTGCTCATGAAATGTTTTTCTTAATATTCTAGCCAAGGATCTCCCAGTTCTATTATCACCAGTCGCTTGATGTTCAAGCAACCTTGCTCTTTCAAACATCTAATCCTTCAGTGTATTTTCAAATCTAATGCCGTTGGACTTCATTACCTTATGTTTTGTTCATTTTCGTTTATTTTCATCTCAAATTTTTCAGGTCACTTCACCAATCTGAATCGTCTGCATATAGAATACATGATAGTCACTTCATTTTTTTATTTTGTGTACTAAAATCTAACGTTGTCCCTCATCGTAATAGAAATCGATATATGATTTAAATTTCTCCTTAACTATTGAAGAAATAATCGAGAATGAACATATATATGTGATATAAATTCCATAACCATTTCTATCTCTCTTAAACACAAACCTGAATATGATGTCGATCAGGTATCCATCAAGAAAATTATCCCCTTAAAGGAGCAAAACCCTTTGCTAGATTAAGGCAAGCAACTCCCATCAACAACGACCCATCCACTAACTAATATTGATAATGACTTAACGGTCATATTTTAATTAAACTTTGGCCGGCCCTAGTTCCCTAGTTCATGTTCTTGCATAATCATCTTGCTTGTAATTGTAAGTTAAAAATCGATGCCTTGGTGTATAAATTCAACGCTGACACCCAATAATTTGCATATCCCTAATCAATTTTGATATATTTCATTTTGCACACCGTAATTATTATACAAGATTGAGACGGAATATACTTTTGAACACGTATTTTTTATGTTATTCGACCTTATATTATCGTTCTGATAAAATAGTTACGACCGGGGTGAAGAGTGAAGAGAGCTGTTTGGGATTTGTATGGGTAAAAATGTTTAGTCTAGATATAACCACAAGACCGAAGGGAATAAAGTTAGATAGTTACAGTATCACCGAGTTTCATTACAATATTTTACCCTTTTTCTTAATCTTACAAAGCAGTGGTGGGATACTTTCTTTAAAAATCAGTTGGAACTATTTGTAGGTATAGTTGAAATTATTATACGTCATGGGAAAACTTAAAAATCGAAACAGGAACCGTTCATCCTCGTCATCGAAAAGTGTTAGTGAAAGTTCGAATTCGAGTTCCGATAACAGATCAAGGAGAAAACGGACAATAAAACGGCTAAATGGAATAATTAAACTAAAGGGGCGTACGACGAGTATTCGTGCGGGAGACGAATTTTTAGTGCCTATTTTTGATGCAAATCGGGATAAGTGGCTGAATAAAGTAGACAGTCTAGCAGAACGGTATCAGTGAGACGACGATACTATTCTTCGGCTCATTTCTGGCCAATTACGAGGCAATGCACGTCTATGGTATGACGAAAACGTGGAGTATGACTCGAGCTGGAGTGAAATTGAAACATCAATGAGCCTTTATTTCCGTAAGTCTGTTCTATTTTCTAATTTATTGAAAGACGCTGCTAATTATGAAACTAAACCGGATCAAAACTTAGGGGATTATTGTTTCAAGAAAATGTCTAAACTAAGGGCCCTTAATATAGCTATACCTGATGCGTATTTGATTGATGCAGTGATAGGTGGTATTAATGATGAGAATATATCGCGAACCGTTAGGGCCGCACAACATAAGGATGCCAACGATCTTTACGCCTATCTTAATACTATGGGTGACATGCCTAACGAAATAAAAAGTTTTAATACGAACAATGCGAAATATAAACCTTCAATCTCGACTAGTTCTGATCGTAACAATTTTGAAAATTTAAATGTTCTTGGGTCGCGTATAAAGTGTTACGATTGTGGTAAATTAGGTCATATTTCAATTAATTGCAGAAAAGAACGCCTCGAATGTACAAACTGCAAAAGACTGGGTCATACTAAAGAAAAGTGTTTTTCAGCGAAAAAAGAAATCAGGTCGAGTTGTTAGCAAAATTCATGCACCCTAATATATTTTTACAGCATTCTCGAATTTTTGACAAAAGAATAAATTGTTTAATAGACTCTGGCAGTTCATATACACTCATAAAAGATTAAGAAATTCGGGCTACAATGTATTGATTCCAAGGAAATAACTATGTGTAGTTTTATGGGCACCCTTTTAAATAGTAGATCCCTTTGTGAAATGATCATTACTATACAAGGGGTTTCGGAACGAGTAAATGCTACAATTGTTCCCCACAAATACCTTGAATATGATTTATTAGTAGGTAGAGATTTTATTAACCAGGAGCACGTTGCTATGGTTAAGCATGATGATCGATTACTTTTATACAGTTTGTCTCCTGTTAGCATATCTTTGAATTTGATTGAGGTTTGTGATACCTCGGATTTGGAATATTTTCGAGTCTATTTCTTGGGTATAAACTTTAAGGTTGTCACTGATTGTAACGCTTTGCGGACGACCTTGTCTAAAAAGGATTTGATTCCACGCATTGGAAGATGGTGGCTGGAGATTCAGGAGTACACTTTCGAAATTGAGTATCGGGCTGGTAAAAGATGATGCATGTTGATGCATTGAGCAGAAACTCCATAGCTGGCACTGATCTAGAAGTCGAAGTTTTTCAAATAGATTTGACAGTGGCGGACTGGATTACAGCCGCTCATTTGCAGGATAAACAGGTCTGTAGAATTCGAAATATTCTTGCCAGTGAAATGAAGAATGGAGAAAACAAATTATACTTTGATCAGTACGAGTTGAATGGTAATAAATGATAAAGGAAATTAGGAAACGGAGCCAATGTATGGGTTGTTCCACGAGCTCACGTATGCAAATTTGTCGTCTGTGCCATGATGATTCTGGACATCTCAGAATAGAAAAAGTACTACAAAGAATTCGAGAGAACTACTGGTTTGCAAAAATGAGAAAATTTGTCACAAAATATGTAAATGCATGTCTAAGTTGTATGTATTACAAACGGACGTCTTCAAAACGAGAATGTAAACTGAACCCCATTGAGAAACATCCGATTCCCTTTCATACATTACACGTATTACCATTTGTGACAAGTAAAAGAAAAAATAAGTATATTTTCGTAATGGTTGATGCATTTACTGAATTCACTGTGATCGAGCCAGTACATAACCAAAAGAGCAAGCATGTTATTAGGGTTTCAACTGACTTAATACACCTATTCGGAGTACCTACTAGAATTATAAGCGACAGAGGAACAGTTTTTACATCCCGTACATTTAAGATATTTATTGATACTTACGAAATCAAGCATATTTTAAATACTGTTGCCTCACCAAGAAACAGTGGCCAATGTGAACGTTACAATAAAACAATTGTAAGGGCTCTGGCAACGACAGCTACAGGTAAAGACGAAAGAGACTGGGATAAATACGTAAAGCAAGTGCAAAGTGTACTCAATACAAGCTTTAATAAAGGCATTAATTCGACCCCTATGAAGGCGCTCATTGGCTATAATTCTAAAAATGCAGCTGAGGCAATAGTTTTGAATGAACTTCAAGATACAATAGACAGGCTAGATCTGGAGGAGCTAAGATGTGAGATTTCAGACCATATAACAAAAGACCAGAAAAAACAGAAACAACGTTACGACAAAATAAGACGAGATGCCACCAAATATGACGAAGGAGATTTAGTAAGGGTATTAATAACGAGTATACCAACTACTGGTGGTAGTCATAAACTTCATCCCAAATACAAAGGTCCTTTCCTTATCACAAAGGCATTATTCAATTATAGATACGAAGTTGAAGACTTGCGGGAGGGATTTAAACATAAGAGAACTTTTGTATCCGTAGATCATGTGAAAAAATGGATAAGCATACAGAGCGAAGAGGATTAGTAGTAACGTGTTTATAAGCGAACGTCGCTACTGTGTTTTTTTGGCAACGTGCATATAAGCGAACGTCGCTAATGTGTTTTTTTTGGCATTGTGCCTATAAGCGAACGTCGCTACTGTGTTTTTGTTGTCAACGTGCCTATAAGCGAACGTCGCTAATGTGTTTTTTCTTGGCAACGTGACTATAAGCGAACGTCGCTAATGTGTTTCTTTTTGGCATTGTGCCTATAAGCGAACGTCGCTACTGTGTTTTTGTTGTCAACGTGCCTATAAGCGAACGTCGCTAATGTGTTTTTTCTTGGCAACGTGACTATAAGCGAACGTCGCTAATGTGTTTTTTTGGCAACGTGTCTATAAGCGAACGTCGCTAATGTGTTTTTTTTGGCAACGTGTCTATAAGCGAACGTCGCTAATGTGTTTTTTTTGGCAACGTGACTATAAGCGAACGTCGCTAATGTGTTTTTCTTGGTAACGTGCCTATAAGCGAACGTCGCTATTGTTTTTGGCCACGTTGTCTTTGTATTTTTATTTAGCAAATATGTTGTCTGTAAAAAGGCAGAAGGAACTTAAGATTTTTTTCTTCTCAAAATGTTCTAACGATATAGTGTTGAATTTATGTTAAGTTATGATATAGGGTCTGAGGATAGACCAAATTATCAGGATGACCGAGTGTTATATTTTATTTTGCACACCGTAATTATTATACAAGATTGAGACGGAATATACTTTCGAACACGTATTGTTTATCTTATTCGACCTTATATTATCGTTCTGATAAAATAGTTACGACCGGGGGTGAAGAGTGAAGAGAGCTGTTTGGGATTTGTATGGGTAAAAATGTTTAGATATAACCACAAGACCGAAGGGAATAAAGTTAGATAGTTACAGTATCACCGAGTATCATTATAATATTCTACCCTTTTTCTTAATCTTACAATTTATTGATTAAATTATGTAGTGAAGGTGATTATTTCCGGTTATTTGGAGTTTCATGAATTTTGATAAATAAAGTAGCGAAGATAAATATAACTATAACACAGGCCTCCAAGGTGAATCATACCTATTGGAACATTGTTAAAGTTGAATTTTTTTTCATTATTCGCTAATAATTTTACTGTAAAATTCACCAATTGTTATCAAAATTGGCACAGAGGCATATACGAGTATACAAGGAATATTGATTTATGTATTATTCCACATTTTGTTACAGAAGGCGCCACGAGAATGATTCGTAGAGTTCGGTTCTGGCATCTATCACTGATACAGATAAATTGTCAGCTCTTAACAAATTAATATTCAAACAGTGGTCTATCTTGTTTTAAAACATATACTGCATTTAATGTACAACATATTTGTATACGTAAGTACGTTTTTCGATATCTTAACGTAAACATCATTTTGAATCACCTAACCTGCAAGTTTCTTTTGGAACTATCTCGAACAAAAAGAGTCAAACCTCTACTCTTATCAATACCGATATTTTCGACGGAAGTCGAAGAACTGGTCCGTATTCACGTTCATGAGTGAAAATTCGTACAAAAATATGAATATGTCAACACTATCTGCTGGGTCTTCTGACTACAGGGGTTCTCAGAATAACACTTTAAAAACTTACTCAGATGTAACTTCTCAACGACACTTCCCAAAGAAAGAGCAAGCAATAATCTTTCCTGCTATAGAAAACGTAAAACTCCAAGATTACCTTATACCTCTAGGAACAATTATTGAACCCAAAAATATATTATTCACTTCAAGACTATCGAACAAAAAAATTTGCATGTATCTTACTAGTCCTAGCATAGTAGAAAAGTTCATTACTAATCACGAAGGAAAGATCAAAAATTAACAATGAAATTCTATTACTTTTGTATCTTTTTTTTATTTTGGGTTTTATGCAAAAATATTACTGAAATGAGCCTGTCCAATTGGTCCTGCGCCATTGGGATTTTTTTAGTATACCAAAGAAAAATATTTTTAAGTTTTTTTTTAAAGTTTGTATGTGTTGTTGCGTCTAAATAAACAATTCATGAATACGTTTTATTTAAATAAAAATAAACGGTTTAAAAGATTTAAACTAACTTTTCCGCATCTGAGGCCCTGAACAATATTCTATCCTAAAATCGTTACTTGTATGCACTTCGGGGGATGTATCGTGCTAACAAACCAAAATTTCCCCTAAAATAACCAAAAATTTAGTATATCGGGATTTATAGAACCCGCTATACTCGCTCTAGTCAACTTAAAATCAATAGAGTACATCTGTGAGACACCTTGAACAATATTCAATCATAAAATTGATCAATCGTATACTCTCTGGAGGCTGTATCGTGCTAACAAACTGAAAATTCTCCAAAAATTACAAAAATTTGGTACTTCATGTACCATAGCACCCATTGTACTGGCTTTAGTGAACTGAATATTGATAGGGTCCATGTTTGAGACACTCTGAATAAAATCCAATCATAAAATTGGTCACTTGTATATACTCCGGAGGCTGTATCGTGCTAACAAACTGAAACTTCTCCAAAAATGACGAAAATATCGTATTTAAAGTACTGTAGCACCTGTTGTATTGGCTCTGGTGAGCTGTTAATCAATAGGATTCATCAGTGAGATGTCCTGAATAATATTCAATCATAAAATTGATGATTTGTTGAACTCCGGAGGCTGTATCGTGCTAACAAACTGAAATTTCTCAAAAAATTACAAAATGTCGTACTTCAAGTACCATAGCTCCCATTGTACTGGCTTTAGTGAGCTGAACATTGATAGGGTCCATGTTTGAGACACTCTGAATAAAATCCAATCATAAAATTGGTCACTTGTATATACTCCGGAGGCTGTATCGTACTAACAAACTGAAACTTCTCCAAAAATGACAAAAATATCGTATTTAAAGTACTGTAGCACCTGTTGTATTGGCTCTGGTGAGCTGTTAATCAATAGGGTTCATCAGTGAGATGTTTAGAATAATATTCATTCATAAAATTGATGATTTGTTGAACTCTGGAGGCTGTATCGTGCTAACAAACTGAAATTTCCAAAAAATGACAAAATGTCGTACTTCAAGTACCATAGCACCCGTTGTACTGGTTTTGGTGAGCTGAAAATCAATAGGGTTCATCTGTGACATGTTCTTAACAATATTCAATCAAAAATTTGGTGACTTATCGCGTTCCGGGGGCTGTATCGTGCTAACAAGACATATAGGAAAAAGTGGCCAACGACAACGACGACGACGACGAAGACGACATACACACAGGATTTTTTTCTAAAAACCATTTTTTTGGGTTGTTGTTGATGGAACAAGTAAAAATAACTCAAAAAAAAATTTCAAAATTCCAACTTTTTTTGTGGGTAAACAAATACTTTTCTCGCATATAAATAGGTTGGGCGGAAAAGTAATATGTATAATAGTATACATTTTTTATAGATAGTTATTGGTTCCCATGGACCACACCCGTGCCGCCATGGCATTCTAAGTCACCCGTTCCCTGGAGGGTTAATGCCAATGGCCAATTTTTTTGTTAGAAAATGTCTCATTTATTAAAAACCCGTGAGATCCAGTGTATATATGAAAGTGACACAAAATAGTATATTGTGCAATAAGTGTAGAAACGAGTGCGCAAAGACACGAGTGATAAAAGTAGTTTTCCCATACTACACTTTCCTACATCTGCACAAATTTAAAGTATACAAATAAATAGTTTGGTAGAGAAAGACTGACAATTGTTTCGATAAATCAATATCATCGTCAGAATGACAGAAGTTACATTTCATTTTATGCCTACCTGATGTTCAGTAGTTATTTTTGGCTAGACCAAGAAGTAACCTAACTTGTGATTGGCTTAATATATGTTTATAGAAAAGAGAAGGAGATGTGATATTACAAATATTGAAGCTTAGATATTATTAGCCCTATGGTGATATCTTGGATATCATCTTTCCAATTAAGATCAGTATAACTGTGCAATGATATAGAAAACCAGGAAAACTATATCTGCTGATCTTTACAATTATTACTTAAGAAGACAGTTTATTAGTGGAGAACTCCCTAGATTTAACTGTTCATTGCCAACTTCATATTGTGGGTTTCTTAAATGTCTTCTAATTTCCAGTTCTTCAAGGGAATCCAGTTCTTGTGTCGTTTCACAAATATGCAGAACTTTTAGTTCTGTGTTAGGTGTCAATGAATGATCGGTGTCAAGTAGATGTTTTGCGTAGTGGGATTTATCCGGTTGTTTTAATCTGTATGCTCGTAAGTGCTCACTGTATCGTAACTCAAATTCCTAAGGGTCTGACCCAAATAGACAGCATTACATTCTGGACATTTGAGTTTATATATACCTGACTTCTTTGATAGTGTTATTTTGGTTTTTACATTTAACAATTTTGTACTAACGTTACTTTCTGTTTTAAAAGAAATTGTTGTATTCGTTGCTGAAGATATTATCTTTGAAATATTATTAGAAATATTTCCTGCATATGTGATGGTTTTATAAGTTTTATTTTCATCAGCTTGTTCAGGATATATTAATTGTAATGCCACGTTTTTTTCTTTTCAACTAATTAGCTTATTTATCATATCTTATGGATAACCGTTAGATATTGCTATTTGTCTAATTGTATTAATCTCTCTATCAAAATTACATTTGTTCATAGGAACTGAAAAAGCTCTATGTATCATTGAATTATATGCTGCTAGTTTGTGTGACATAGGGTGGTTAGAATTGAATGGAATTGTCACATCAGTCTGTGTTGGTTTTCGGTAAATTGAATAATCAAGTACATTATTAACTCTTTGAATTTTTAAATCAAGTGAATTGATTGAGCTATTTCCTTCAATTTCTAATATAAATTTAATTCTCGGGTGTAAGTTATTGATGTGGTTGAAAAATACATCTAATTGTCGTTCACTACCCATAAAACAAGCTAGTATGTCATCTACATATCTATACCAAAATAAAATATTTTTCGAAGTATTACTTTCAAAGATCTTTCTTTCTAAATTGTCCAAAAAAATGTTTGCTAAAATAGGTGATATAGGGCTTCCCATTGGTAAACCTTCATTTTGAATATATATCTTATTGTCAGAAGTGAAATAATTCTGATTAATGCATACATCAAATAAATTAAGTATATCTGATATTATTCCTGGATCAATATTTTTATCTTCTAGTAATTTCCTTACAAGTTTTAGACATTCTTTAGGAGGAATTTTAGTAAACATATTAGTTACATCGAACGAAATGAGTTTATAGTTATCTTGCAAGTGGATTGCTTTCAACTAATTGATTAGTTCTATTGAATTTCTAATTGAGTACTGAGATTCATATCCGTAAGTATTGAGTATATTGTTGAGCTTCTTTGCCAATATATTATTAGGAGAATTAACATAAGAGACTACAGGTCTAATTGGTTTCGTTATTTTATGTAATTTAACTGTTCCATATAATTGTGGACAATGAGGATTCCTATGTATAAATAGACCTCTTTTCGTAATCATTTGAAAGATAATTTGAATTATTAACAGTGTCCCTTACAAGATTAGAAAACTTTTTTGTTGGGTCTGCTTTAAGAACTTTTACATCGCTGGATTCTATAAAGTTATATACTTTGGAATTGTAATTTTCAGTCGTCAAAATGACAGTTACTACAAAAACGTTACAAAGCATCACAAAACATTTGGTTTAACCAAGAATGCCTTAGGAAAAAGGTAATACCAAATTATGTGAATATAAAATATCACACTAAAACACCACAAGCACAAAAAGCTATAAAATGTGCTCAACGAGTTTGGATAGAATCAGAATGTAAGAAACGGTTCAAAGTTAGAGACTTCTTAGACAACTACATAAAAGTTGTACATTCAGAACTCACATTCCAATTACATCCAGTAGAATTTGACTGTTTGGATGACAGAATAAGAGAAAATGTCAGCACGATGGAGCATATGGAATTTAAGAAACAAGAAAAGAAGCTACAGAATCTTGAACACACACAACATAAAATTCAATACTCTAAACCTCATGAAACTGTAAGTACCTACATACCAACACAATTTGCACCACGATTTGTAAACCTTTCAGACACTAATTTTACAGATAGTGAAATAGAATTTTTAAATAAAGGTTTAAAGTACAGCATACCACCAAAATTTACGAATAATATTAAACAAATTATAGCTACAGAGACAGAAATAGCTTTAAAATCTGATTCAAATGATTTTCTTTATGAGAAATTAAAAATTGCCAATTTAATCAAAAATATTTAACCTTCAAAAGTTGAACGTCAAACAAAAAATGACATTACAGTTTTAAATGCAATATAAAAGAAGATAGAGGATAATAACCTAACAGTTACAAAATCTGATAAGGGGAACACAACTGTCATTTTGACGACTGAAAATAACAATTCCAAAGTATATAACTTTATAGAATCCAGCGATGTAAAAGTTCTTAAAGCAGACGCAACATAAAAGTTTTCTAATAATATAAGGGATATTGTTATTAATTCAAATTATCTTTTAAATGAATACGAAAAGAGGTCTATCATACATAAGAATCCTCATTGTCCACAATTATATGGAACAGTTAAATTACATAAAATAACGAAACCAATTAGACCTGTAGTCTCTTATGTTAATGCTCCTAATAATATATTGGCAAAGAAGCTCAACAATATACTCAATACTTACGGATATCAATCTCAGTACTCAATTAGAAATTCAATAGAACTAATCAATTAGTTGAAAGCAATCCACTTGCAAGATAACTATAAACTCATTCCGTTCGATGAAACTAATATGTTTACTAAAATTGCTCCTAAAGAATTTCTAATACTTGTAAGAAAATTACTAGAAGATAAAAATATTGATCCAGGAATAATATCAGATATACTTAATTTATTTGATGTATGCATTAATCAGAATTATTTCACTTCTGACAATAAGATATATATTCAAAATGAAGGTTTACCAATGGGAAGCCCTATATCACCTATTTTAGCAAACATTTTTTTGGACAATTTAGAAAGAAAGATCTTTGAAAGTAATATTTCGAAAAATATTTTATTTTGGTATAGATATGTAGATGACATACAAGCTTGTTTTATGGGTAGTGAACGACAATTAGATGTATTTTTCAATCACATAAATAATTTACACCCGAAAATTAAATTTACATTAGAAATTGAAGATAATAGCTTAATCAATTTTCTTGATTTAAGAAGTCAAAGAGTTAATAATGTACTTGATTATTCAATTTACCGAAAACCAACACAGAGTGATGTGACAATTCCATTCAATTCTAACCACCCTATGTCACACAGACTAGCAGCATATAATTCAATGATACATAGAGCTTTTTCAGTTCCTATGAACAAATGTAATTTTGATAGAGAGATTAATACAATTAGACAAATAGCAATATCTAACGGTTATCCATAAGATATGATAAATAAGCTAATTAGTTAAAAATAAAAAAAGTGGCATTACAATTAATATATCCTGAACAAGCTGATGAAAATAAAACTTATAAAACCATCACATATGCAGGAAATATTTCTAATAATATTTCAAAGATAATATCTTCAGCAACGAATACAACAATTTCTTTTAAAACAGAAAGTAACGTTAGTACAAAATTGTTAAATGTAAAAACAAAAATACCACTATCAAAGAAGTCAGGTATATATAAACTCAAATGTCCAGAATGTAATGCTGTCTATTTTGGTCAGACCCTTAGGAATTTTGAGATACGATACAGTGAGCACTTACGAGCATACAGATTAAAACAACCAGATAAATCCCACTACGCAAAACATCCACTTGACACCAATCATTCATTGACACCTAACACAGAACTCAAAGTGCTGCATATTTGTGAAAAGAAACAAGAACTGGATTTCCTTGAAGAACTGGAAATTAGAAGACATTTAAGAAACCCACAATATGAAGTTGTCGATGAACAGTTAAATCTATGGAGGTCTCCACTAATAAACTGTCTTCTTAAGTGATAATTGTAAAGATCAGCAAATATAGTTTTCTCGGTTTTCTATATCATTGCTTAGTTATACTGATCTTAATTGGAAAAATGATATCCAGGATATCACCATAGGGCTAATAATATCTAAGCTTCAATATTTGTAATATCACATCTTCTTCTTTTTTCTATGAACATATATTAAGCCAATCACAAGTTAGGTTACTTTTTGGTCTAGCCAAAAATAACTACTAAACATCAGGTAAGCATAAAATGAAATGTAACTCCTGTCATTCTGACGATGATATTGATTTATCGAAACAATTGTCAATTCTTTAGAATGTTCAATAACTTTTATAATATTGTGGAATTAACTAGAGACCGTGAGTATCATTTAAAAACACTAATACAAGAAATACGCTACTTTTCATAGCAGTTGTAGAAAAAAGTTTAACGAAATCGTAATATACATAATACACTTGTTGTACAATACGTTTATTCTCGCACTCAAAATATTCTAAATATCGGTGTCGAAATAATGGTTTAAAACTGTACGAATTGATATATGAGAGACAACAGCTTCCTCTTCCAGATTGAAATTGCAATTTCCAGTCATCATTTACTTTATTATATCAACTATAGCTTCTGTTGAAAGCTTTGATGGCCGGTAGGAGCAAAGCAAATTTGGATAATTTGATGCATTGTCTACTTGCAAATTTTGGGACCGAATTTGTCGGTTAGTTTTTACCCTTCATTTCTTGGAAGAGATTGAACCTATTCTCTTTCTCTTCCATTTTAAATATTGGATAGTTACCAGATGTACGATAAGTGAATATATGAGTTATTTTCAAAACTGTGAATTAGGTCAAATTCATTAAAACAGTTTCTATTCGTTAGGAGATTTTTCTCAATAACGAAATATTGATTTTCGTCGTGTCCATGATTGTTAATGCTTCGCCGGAAAGTCATTTAAATCGTAATATAATCACCTAACCGTTAATTCAATAATACAACCGCCATAAAATTATATAATATATTGTAAATTTCGGTTTGTGAATTCTGTATTCATCAAATACTCGAATTGGTTATATCTCTGAAATCTCTTATTATTCAAATACACAGACCGATAGGCAGATACAAATAGAAATCGTTTGGTTGTGTGCACAATCAGGATTCATTACAGTAAATCCGTTAATAACTGTACTCTACATTTGAATAGAACCCATTACAACAAAATAATTATAATGCTATATTATTCAGTGCTATTACGAAATTTTTTGGAGAAAATGGATAATTCTGAGAGTATAAGTCTTACGATGAATACAAAACTTGACCTGACAATGAGAATATAAATTTCAAAATACCACACAATAACATTCGTAGCATTGATAGAAACATAGATGAATCAAAGATCCCTATAGAAGGAACAGAATTAGAATTTGACTTAATAATACTAACGGAGACTTGGCAGCTACATAATCCAGACTTATATAACCTACTTGGATATTCAATCCTATATAATCATGAGGATTATAATCAAAATGACGGTACGGTCATGTTTATTAAAGAGAAGTATGATTTCAACCACAAAATAGTACAAATAGATGAATTTTAGTTTCTGAAAATGATTATAAAATTCGATGAAAGTAGTATCAATGTAACTGAATGCCTTCAAACTTACTTCGAATTTGAATCTGATGATAACACATATGACCTTTTTATTGGAGATATCAACATCAATATATTACAGCATAACAATGATACCGTAGAATATAATAATACATCGCATGAATACGGATATATACCTATGGTCAACATAGCTACAAGAGGAAAAGCATGCTTAGATCACATATACATCAAATCTAAAATTCCTGATATAGTAGAAATGGTCATACCTATAGTTGTTGATACAAATGTAACAGATCATTCGACATTGATTTCACAAATAGTACATAATAACAGAAAAAAAGAACAAGACTACTAAACGTGCAAAAAGTTCATTGATTATATCCGACTATCAACCATTTTGGGAGAAATTAATTGGAATCCTGTATACTCGCAAAGTGACCCAGATGCTGCCACAGATATACTACTCAAAATAATCAACAATATAATCCAAAACTGTACTAGATATAAAAAAATAGAGAGAAATCTACAAAAATTGCACCATGGACGACAGATTCCCTATTAAGTGAAGTCCATATAAAAATCAACTTTTCAAACAAGCTTTGCAAAATCCTAATAACTTAGAGATGAAACATCGATATCATATTTCGAGGAATAGGCTGGCAAATTTGATTGCAAAAACAAAACAAAACTATTACAAAAACTGTATTGAAAGTGGTGCAAATGATTCTAAAACATTCTGGGCTATTGTTGAAGAAATAACTGGCAAAAAGAAGAAAACAGCGAAAATAGATATAATAAAAAACGATAAGGGAGAAAATTTGACTGACGTTAAGGATATAGCAGTAGTAGTTTGTACAACAAGTGCGCAAAGCGTTACTTTTCCCACGAGCGCAGAAGTTTGTGGGTGTGGGTGAAGGCGAGTGCCGCAAATCCAGCGAGTGGGAAAAATGCTTTGCGTACGAGTTGTACACAATATTTTTTCTACAACTACGTTTATTAATTAAAGAAAAAAGTAACTTATATATGTATTTTATTTAACCTTAACAGAACGAATTTAAGAAATGAACACAGAATATAGGAAAATTAGTTAAAAGTGGATAGTAAAATTGGAACAATTTCGAATTGTTATGCCTGGTTTATTATCTATTTTTGATGATAAGTTATTGTTAATGTTTGTCAACGAAGTTGTTGATGCTTGTTTTTCATTAGGAATAATAGTATTTGAAGTCGAAGCCCCAGGTATAATAGACTTTTCAATTTTGTTGGCAATATCAATTTTGTTTGATATCGAGTCGTCAAGATATCCTTCCGCCACTGTATTTGAGCGCCATCCACCATGTCGCTTCAATGTTAATAAGTCTCCGCCTGAAATTGCTAAAATTGAAGCTGAAGATCGTCTAAAACAATGACCAGTGTACAATTTAGAGTTAGGTAATTTTAAACATTCTGCAATTTATTTAGGCATATTTCTGAATTTATTTATGTCCACTACTTGCCGCGTGCATTTTCCGTGTTGGTAATTAAGAAATAACCTCTTCTCATTTGTATTTTGTGGACGCAGACCTGCATATTTTTTGTATAAATCATAGAATTTTCCAACTACAGTAAATGTACGTGGTATTTTTGTCTTAGTTATTGGAACAGTAACCAATAAGGCTTCTTGTAAATATTTTACGTTATCAATAGTTAATTTCCATAATTCTTCCCTTCGACATGCTCCGGCTAATCCAAAAGCCATGACAACCTACAAGTAAATTTGTGATTGAAATTAAAATTTTAATTTAGTTCCAAAATTGAAGTAAAAAGATTAAATGAATTGCAAATATATAAAAAAGTCGACAGGATTTGAACCCGGGCGTCTTCATTCCAATGCTGATGTGTTTTCCACTAAGCTATCGCGGCAATAATTATGAAATACTGTATTTAGGTCTTTCCGCTGCTTTACTTTATTTTAAGTTTTTTATTTCGATTTTTCTATATTATGAAGTACATTGGTTACTAAATAATAATAGATTGAATAACTAAATATAATCTTTAAAATTATGACTTACTTTGACTGGCGGTTCTTCTAAAAATTTATGGGTTTCAGTAGATGTCACTGTAAGGGATTTTTTTTGTCACCACATTTTTCGTTTTGCTTTTTTAAATATGCTCGAAGTTTTGTATACTTTGAAATATCTATGTTATGTTTGATACTTATGAGGCTCCTTATCATTGAATATATAGACCACAGTGTAGACGGTTTAAAGTTTGCAGAAATTTCTTGAAAATAAGCCAACAAAACATTTTCTGAGAATGATTTAATATTGTTTATTTCCCTCCAGTTCATAAATTTGCTGTATTGTTTTTGATATTTGTTTTTTGAAACTCCAGGTAACAAATTTTCGATTGCATTTTGAGCCTTTTCGATAATATCTGGAGGAGTATTCTCAATATCGGAATTCGACAACTCGAAAGATAAATTATGATCTCGGTTCATAGTTCCTAAAATAATGGGTAATAAATGATTTTGTTTATAATCTACAAACTGAAATACATAATCTAAAAAATAGTTTACTTACAGAATTTTTAGTTCAAATTTAAAATTCGAACACCCAGAAATCCACTTTAAAGTATTATCAAAAAAATTTGACATTGACATTTCAGTGGGCAGTGACATTTCCGTGCGGAAAAGTACCATAACGTGTACTTTTCCCACGCTCTACATTACTACTTTTCTAACGGATATCAAACTAATTAAAAAAATGCTTGCTTTGTGCTTAAAAATTTGTGTAGGAAAGCGTGTTTTGCATAGTAGTTGTAGAAAAATGAATATAACAATCAATTTGTGAACATGTGTCCGAGATTAGCACAAAAAATGAATAAAAATCCAAACTTCACTCCTCGTACATATAGTTTACCTAACTCTATACAGTTAACTCATACTGATACAACTGTCATTATAGAACAACTGAAAAATAAAAAATCGGTTGGTAGCGATGGGATAGGTGTAGATTTTATAAAGTATATTGCCGAACATATTTATAATCCGTTGAAATATATTATAAATATGAGTATTGACACTGGATATTGGCCAAAGCAATTTAAAGAAGCAGTGGTCTGTCCAATTTATAAAAAAGGAGATAAAGCAATAATAGCCAATTATAGGCCCATATCTCTAATATCTCATTTAAGTAAAATATTTGAAAAAATTATTAAGAAGAGATTGAACAATCTTATTGATAAGTACAAATGTATCTCAATGAAACAATTTGGATTCGGAGAAAATACAACTACTGAGGATGCGATATTGGAATTAACTAAGAAAGTACACAATTCACTCGAAACAGGTACCCCTTGTCTTTGTGTTTTTATCGACCTTAGTAAAGCCTTTGACATGGTTGACCATTCTCTCCTGCTCAAAACGTTAGAAGCAAACGGGAGAGGGATAGGGAAGAGGTAATTGTCTAAGACTTTTCAATAGTTATCTTACTAATCGAAAACAACTAGTCAAAGTCGAGAACGAATTAAGTACCAAGAAAACAATGAAATGTGGAGTTCCACAGGGTACCGTCTTGGGACCAGTTTTATTTAATCTTTATATAAATGAATTATTTAGTCTAAACACGATAGGATATATTATAGGTTATGCAGATGACACCGTAATTTTCTATGAGGTGAAACCTGGGAACAACTAAAAACGAAAGTTGAGAACGACTTAATTATTGTAAAGGACTGGTTCGATTATAATCTTTTAACAATGAATTTAGAAAAGACTACATTCTTACCTTTCAGTTGCAACGCTTCTGGCAGCGCTCCCTATCAAAAAATAACTTTTGCAAATAATGGAATATAGGGCACAACAAATATTAAATACTTGGTAGTATACCTAGACACTAACCTCAAATAAAATATTTTATAAAAAAAATACAATTCATATTATATACATTTAAACTCCTTAAAAAATGCTTACCATTACCGCAATTGAAAAAGTTATACTACGCGCTTGTGGATACTCATATTAGGTACGCCATTACAGTTTGGAGTTCGGCTCAGCAAGTGCATATACTTCCATTACAAGTCTTACAAAGAAGATTTTTACGACTAATGATGGGGAAACACTACAGATATTCATCTGATAGGCTGTACGAGGAAACACAAATTCTCGACCTAAAGCAGCTCTATTATTACTGTACCAATGTCAAATATCACTTTAGCAGTGATAAAGAAGAACCTCGTAATCATCAATATACCACTCGAAATCGTAACTTACTCAGTTATCCAGTTATAGTTAAAAAGTCCAAATCTCAATGGGCGTATTCGTATATGTCTATAAAGATGTACAACACTATACCGACAACATTGAAGGGTATATATAGCAAGCCCAATCTATAAACGAAAGTTAAAATCATTTATATTGGATAAACCAAGAAACTCCATAAATAACATAGTGAATCAAGAGAATACAATGAATGTTCATATAGTAACGGAATTGCAGTATATGAACCTAATCAAGATTATCCTCTTTTCTTGACCACACAAGTCAATCAAAACGAGCCATCATCAGCATTCCTGATTTGAATCCTGATTATGTATGCCTGCATATGAATGTGTAATTGCTTAATATGGTAGTGAAAGTGTATTGGTATCTGTGAGTGTATAACCATGCTTGTGGGTAAACATTTAATTATTAGCATTTAATTTGCTGTCTATGTGTGTGCATGTTTGAGTCCTGGTTAATATTCATATATTCATGTTTTACTTCTGTATTTGCATTTATTTATGTATATTTATATTTTGTACTTTCGTATTTGCATTTGTTTTTGTGTATTTGTATTTTGAACTTTCGTATTTACATCTATTTATGTATATTATATTTTGTACTTTCGTATTTACATCTATTTATGTGTATTTATGTTTTGCGCTTTTGTATTTGCATTTGTTTGGGTGTATATATGTATTTTGTGCTTTTGTATTTATATTTATTCATGAGTATCAATATTCTGTGCATTTGTATTTCAGTTTATTTTTGTGAATCTATATTTTGTATTTGCATTTATTTGTGTATAGTTTGTACTTCCGTATTTACATCTATTTATGTGTATTTATATTTTGTGCTTTTTTATTTATATTTATTCATAAGTATTCATATTTTGTGCTTTTGTATTTACATTTATTTATGTGTATCTATGTTTTGTACTTGTATTTAAGTTTATTTAAATATTTATATTTTTATGAGCATATTGTTATCACGAAACAAGTACTCATGTACTTATCGTTCATTTTTACTTTATTCCCTCTTTATAATTGTAACCATTATACTTATTTATTGTGAATGAAGTTATGATTATTATTATTATTATTATTATTATTATTATTGAATATCCTTAGAACCTTTATACAGGAAATAACAAATATAAAATAAAATAATATGAGTTCACCAATTTTTATCTTTTCTATCTAAATTTATCTGAAAATGGATGTGATCAATCGTGAGATTTCTGATTATTGATTGTTTAGTATACATAATCTACGAAAGCGTAGGAGGGCTACATCACACCAACACTTTTTTTCAGGACTTTGCACTTTTTTTAAAAAATGTCGTTAAAAAAGTGTAAACCCCAGCTTTTTCGTAAAAAAAGTGTGAATTTTTTAAAAAGTTTGTGAATTCGCACTTTTTTTCAGCGCGCTGAAAAACAGACCGAAATGAACGGTTTTAAAGATTAAAACTAACTGTCACTACAACTGCTATGAAAAGTAGCGTATTCCTTATAGCCTACTCAGTTTTAAAGTCATATATTGCTCATACTGTGAGAAATATTATTTCTCACGGCACTTTCCCCACACCACATACATTTATATGGAGAATCGACAAAAACTTTCCGTGGTCTCCCCCATTGATCGCCGTCCACATGTTTTTGTTTGCCATATCATTTTTGCTTGTTGCGTACTAAGTGACCATACCGCCTTAATTGATTACTTTCTATGCTTCTTTCTAGGAAGTATACTTCTAGCTATTCTCATATATAATCATTTTGACCCTTCTGATTCCCAATACTGCTCTCAGATACTTAATCTCAACCGTTTGTAATATTCTTTTTGTCTCTCTCGTAAGAACCTAGCTTCCATTCCCATGAGTTAAAATAGACCCAAAAAAGGTTTTATAGCCCGTCATTTTTTTTGACACTTCTTTCTTACGAATGAAAGTATTACTTATTGCATAATGTAGATTGAGGGCACATTCAATGCGTCCATTAATCTCAACGTTGTTTTTCCCTTCTTTATGTATTTTCACTCCCAAATATTTAAGCTGTATTTCGAGATTCTTGTTATACTTCCCTATTACCATTACTTTTGTTACCTCTACATTTATTTTTAGATTTCTACTTTGAAGAGATCTTCTCCAGACGTCTAGATTTTTTTGAAGATCTTTTTCGTTTTTAGCGTATGCCACTAAATCGTTCGCAAAGGCGCATTCATAAATCTGTCCCATATTTCTTTGACCCACCGTGAATGTCCTTACTTGATATTTCACCTCTTTTATTATAACGTTAATTATCATATTGAACAGTGTAGAACTTAAGACTCCCCCCTGCCTTAAACCTTCTTCAGATTGTAGGTTTCCGGTGCTTATATAATTCCTCGTATATTTGTATATACTTTTTATACCCTCGATTAAACTCTGGTTTATTCCTCTTTTCTTTAAACTAGCTTATATTTGCAGTCTGCAAACACTGTCAAACGCTTTATCTATATCCAAAAAAGCAGCATATATATATATATATATATATATATATATCTGTTTTTCGTTTATGATATTTTTGAAAAGGTATAATTTTTTGTGATTTGTTATCTGATCATATATTATATAAATTTGATTCCAACTCACTTTGTTACTCATTTCATATCTATTCTCATTGTGTTTGATAATTTTCATGCTATAGAAAATTTGATATAATAAGTGATATTTGGTTAATTTCCAGTGACGGTAAAATCATATATGTCATAAGATAATTTAAGTGTCTTTTTGTATATTGAACAAACAGTTACTCTAGATTTGGAATAGCGTAATACTTAATTTGGAGAATGAGAGCCAGGATTTTTACTATATGTAGGAGAGAAATTATATTTAGTCGACATTTTAGTCTTTAGTGGATGAAGGTTTTCCTGCAATTTGTGAAATGTGAGTTTAATTTTAAATCAACACTACAAGTAAGTCAAAATGATTTCAAAAATTATTTTTTTTATTAAGTTGACCGATTTTTTCTTTCTGGTTTATTATAGCCTTTGAAAATGAAGACAATGGTCTTCGAAAGCTTAGGTAATGTACTATTTGATTCACTTTATCTCTAACCTGTAAAGTTTTTTTGGCTGCTATCCCCACGAGTTTGAGGGTTTTTTACAAAGACCACTCTTTGAAGTTTTATCTTTTAACTAGTCAGCCGTGACTAACTGCCAACTTTTGGTTTTTGGTTTGGTTTTTTTCAATTAACTGTCTCACTGCAAAGATGTGATCTTGAACACCTTTGCCCTTACGAAAAGCACTCTGCGATTCTTCTAGTTGATATTCTATTTTGTTTTTTGTCTTCTCTCAAGAATCTTTTCATAAACGTTTAACACTGTACTCAATATCGTAAAGCCTCTATAGTTTGAACAGTCGTTATTATATCCTTTCTTATATAACAGAGGTAATAATATTCCCAATTCCCATTTATTCGGTATTCTTCTATCAGTATAGATTTCATTCAGTAAAATAGTTAATTTTTCTAATCCTTATTTCCTAGGTTTTTTAGAATTTTCGATGTAATTCCATCGTGACCTGCAGCTTTTCCTCGTTTTAGTAAGTTTATTGCTGCTTTAACTTCTAGGCTAGTAATCTCTCCAATTTCATTTATTTCAGATTGAATGTCTTCATCATATATTTTCTCCGGTTGTTGGGTCGTTATTTCTAGGTTCAGAATGTCCTCAAAATATTCTTTTCATCTTTTCATAAGTTTTCCTTCCTCAGCTACTATTATTCCATCTTTTGTTTTTATATATTTAACGCTATATTGTTTTCCATTTCTGAGTATTTTGAGAACTCTATAAAAGAGGTTAATTTCCTGGACAATTTTTCTCCAAGATTTTTCTTTTGCTTGCTTTACCATATCTTTGACTTTTGTTCGTTGTCTTTTATTTTCTTCATAATTTGCTGTAGTTTTATTTCCTATATAGTTTTTCCATTTTTGTTTTTCAATTTTCACCTCATTTTTAATTTCTTAGCTCCACACCTTGTTTGTTTTTTATTTTTTTGTTAGTTTTACTGTTCCGCATGCTTCTGTCGCAGCATTAACTATTGTATCCTCACTTGCTTTTCATAGGTCATCAATATTATTGTTGTGTATGTCTTTAAAAATAGTATCAATCTTGGTTTCAACTGCCTTTTTATATAATTTTGCAGTCTCACTTTCGTTTAGATTATATGATCTAATTTTAACTATCGTAATATATTTTTTATTTTCTATTCCATTTTCTGAATTAATTACTAATTTTGAGCCTATCAAATAGTGGTCAGAATAAATTACTGCTACTCTTTTTACTCTTCTGTCTTTTATCTCCTTTCGGAATTTTTTATTTATTATTACATAGTCTTTTATGGATTTTTCGCCTCTACTCTTCACTTTTCTGGTGCATTTGAGGATATCTTGATGTTCGAAAAAGGTGTTTGTGATTATTAGATTGTTTGTTATACAGAATTCTGTTAACCGTTTTCCGTTGTTATTTCTAGTGACTTCTCCATGAATCCCTATTGTTTCTTCAGTTTAATCATGTTTCTTCCCTACTCTAGTATTAAGATCTCCTAATATTGTTATTCTCCCCTCAGTATCATCTAATTCCTCGGCCCTCTGATCCAAGAATTCATCTTCATTTTTTGTTGACTCGTCTTCATTTGGCGCATATACTACTAATAGTGTTGTGTATACTCTTTCTTCCATTTCTATTTCAATTTTTCATATTCTTTCATTGACAGCTGTCCATTGTCTAATATATTTTATATTCGTATGATGACGATACAAATTATTCTTTATCTGGCTCTATCTTTATGTTCCACTCCGCTGTATAACATAATGTGTCTATTGTCCAATTCTACTTCACCCTTTCCTTTCTTTTTTGTTTCAGCTACACCTATGATATCCAAATCATTCTTTTCACACTCATCAATTAATTATTTTCCTATTCCTGTTATGCTTCTAACATTCCATGTTGCTAATTTCCATAATTTCCCTTTGGTCATTCATCTCTTCTCATGTATCAATGTTTTTGTTCCATCTTTATGTTTGTTTTATTCTCCTTTTTATCCAACTCCTTAAAATTTTGTCTCATATCCGTTTTCATAGCCTGGTTCCCTGCCTTGACATTATTACTTATAATTATGTCTGCTAGTTTTTTGATGCCGTATCCTTATTTTTTTCAGTTTCTCCTTTTCGTTATTCCATCTCCATTCTTCCGTCTCTCTCTATATAGTTTTCTATACCCTATTTTAGTTGGTTTTCCATTTTTTTCCAGACTTTCCTGAGTATGGTTCCCAGTTTTCATTGTTAGTTTATTTTTATTTTGCATTACTTTCTTTTTCCCCTTATAGTTCGTGAAACGAATTAGGCAAGTCTTATCTCCAAGTTTTACAATGCTATCAGTACCTATCTTTAAATCCAGTTCCTGTATCACAAAGTTATCCATTAATTTCTTTAGTACTTCTGTATTGTAGATGCTTACTTTTAGGCCTTGCAATACAACATGCGCTTTAATCTCTCATCGATATACAATATAGCTTTCTTAGTTTTGTGGTCCTCTGCCTCAAGTTTCTTATTTTCAGTTCTTAATTCATTGATTTCATCTCTATACACCTTCTTTGACTCTTTTAATTAATTAAGTAATTAGAATAATTGAGAATAATTTCAATAAATTTTGGGAATACATCAATGGAATTAAAATAATAATCAATCTGTTTATTTTTATAATTTCATAATTTTTTTACAAACTCATAGAGTACTAGCACATGGGATGGAATTTTAATTTTATATGCGGATACATAAGTATACCTACGATTCTTTATTATTTGGTTTACTTTTTGAACTTCTAATACCAAGTTGAACAATTATTTTATTGTATATTCAATAGAAATACTTCTTCCTAATTATATGTCCTCCTGTATAGTTTTGTTCTAATAAATATAGAATATAACGTTCAACATTTCTATAAATATATGTGTATATAACAACAATACCCACAAAACAAAATATATATCTTACAAAGATAAATTAACCGAGATGATTTTCTTCGATATCAGGAAATGTCTCCGAATTCTGGGAGCTAGAGATATAAATTATGAGATATTGAATTTGGAAACAAAATATGTACTGTATTCTATTAAAAGGATTTTCCTTATTGAATATCGGAAACCGTTTTATATTTCAATGTGAAAACGGAGAAGTGAACAACTTGGCAAGTTGACAATAGATGAATTCACAATTGACCAATTTATGTCATTTCAATTCCTTGAATGCAAAATTACTGCAGTATACTTCTGGAGGATAAAGTGAGGAAATAGATCAAATGAAGCATATTATAGTATAGGAACATTTCAAATATACAAAATGGTGGAATAAAAACATCATCGTTGCGTTAAAATAATATATTTACAAAAAGTGTATAACGCTATTCATGACATAGGACGTCGAAATCAGAGCAGAAGCACAATTAGATAATTAGGGATTTCTAAAATTAACTGAAATGAAGACCATAAGACAAAAGAGGCAATAAACATAAATAAGAGTTAAATGCCAAACTCTTTCATATGGAAAAGAATAAGAGTGTGGATCCAGCATGTCAATAGAAGTGGACTCAGTTTCTAGAATAATGATTTGTGTCTAAAATTAACTTGCAACGCTCGTTGAACTGTACAAATCAGGACAAACACATGAAGGATACAGGGTGTTTCGCGACAGGAAAAGTACGCCCTCTCCACCACTTAATAGTGGGTGATTATACATTAAATACAGGTTATTATATAGGATATTTTTTTAATGTACATATAATCAAAGTTCGAATTTTATCAAATACTTTCAAAGAAAAAAAGTACGTACAACTTATATATTAACGAAATTCAACTTGATGGTATTTTTTTTGTTCTTCTATAAGTAAGATTATAAATGAAATTAGGGTGAAAAACAAGAAAGAAAATGGAAAATTCGTAATTTTAGTAATCCTTACGACCACCTTTAGCCCTTATGGATCCTTAAATTCGAGCTGGTAAGCTTCTGATTAAAGTATTAATATCTAGAAATTAAATTTACTGTATGAATAATTTCTTGTAGTATCTGTCACATGCCACATTTCCTGGATTATATTGAAGATCTCACATCCTACTTTTAAGGTGGTCTTCAAAGATTTTCAATGTGATTCAGGTCCGGTGAACGTAAAAGTCAGTTTAAAGTTGTTACACCTTCCATTTCCAGAAATTCTCCAGCCACTTTGCGAGTATTACGAGATGCCTTGTCATACGTAAAGATCAGATAATCTTCAATTGCACTAATACATTACAGTTCCTCCCTTATATTTTGGGATAGATTTGGCAGCCTCAAGTCTAGCTCAAAGAACCTAATTGTGACGCTTATCTGATGTAAGACCCATTCTGGTTTTATAAAAAAATATTTCTCCAATTTGCAATTGTACACTTTTAGTATCAGAGGCAACAAATTAGCATCTCAATTTTACTGTGCCTGGATAACTCAGGAGCTCGTAACTGTCTCGCGGCTCTGACGAGAGTAACATTGGCCACACTTTGATCGTAACTGGAACGCCTCCAAAGGGTGATCAATTTAGGTGCAACTGGCTACATGAAAGCTACACCAACTGCTGCGTAGGAGGTGATTCTTGAACTTCTTCCACTTCACCATGTGATCGATGTTGACGCTGGGAGGGCACTCTTATGCTCAAAAAGTTTGGGATTTGTGCGAAGCGAGGAAGGATGCAGGCACTTCAAAAAGTACAGACTTCTGGGACATGTCCCAGCTCTGGCTCGAGCGGCTAATGTTTGCCTATATGTCCTATAGGGTGAAGACCCGGAATAGAAAATTCTGGGAAGTAGAGCGAAATCCATAACCTCATGGGATCGTTTGGTATACAGATAGCTCATGCTCCAGCGATGGGGCGGGGGCTGGAATTCACACCAGTAACCCAAATTCTTAAGTTTGTATTCCTTTGGATGAAGCAATATCTGCATATCAGGCTTAGGTCTACGTTATCTGGGAATGTGTGCAGGTAAACTTTAGACAGAGGTTATTTGTACCGACGAATAACTATTGTAATGTTTTTTGTTATTTACTTAAGCAATAAACGGGTGGGATAAATTCTAAACACACGATATGGCTACTTACTAATTTATTTAAACACTAACTCACTAACACTTAATTTATATGTACTTAACTAATCACTTAAATTTAATTTATATGCACAAAAACTTAATTATTAATTTATATTCACTTATTTACTGTTTACTTGTCAAGATCACTTTATCAACTGCCCTGGTCCGCTGATCGGTCCTTTTTTATATACTTGTGCCTTTTTTACTGGAGAATTCTGGACTGCGGTTTACACAAAACAAATGCCTTTCGCGATATTTCTCGATTGCCGGCTCAATCCTTAAAAGACCTTCCGAGAACATGTCTATAAAAACTGTCACAATAAATCCCAATAGACCTTCTCAGAACTCGGCGCGCTCGCCATTTTTTAACTCCGTTAACATAAGGTTACAGGACCGTACTTAGTATCTGCTTCGGTGTGCGAGTTCGTAACACTATATACACCGACACTCAGGTGGCAATCATAGCCCTGAGTGTATATAACATCAACTCAGGGCTGCTGCTAAATGTCGAGAACACGTTGCTGACCTAGCAATATGGAACGTAGTGTGGCTAGATTGGCTCTGGTTTTGAAACCAAAGAAATAGCGGGCGCACGGCTATGTATTACTGGCGTTGTTTTAGGTTTTCCCTCTATTGTTCTGAATGCTTAGTGAGTTTTTTGTAAAAAACGGAAAATTTCTTCCACCAGAGAGCTCGTGTGGCTGTGAATGGGAATAAAGCAGAGAAATCTTTCATACACTTCTCCGTTCAAACAATATCTAAACACGACTGATAGCTGTTCAATATTTGACAAGTGAGGAGTAGAATCTAATATTATTGAGTAATTTTTACCTCCTCTGATTTCCATTATGATATGGTTGTGCACTTTTTCCCCATTAATTTGATTATTTCTTTGCAAATTGTTCTAAATATTCAGGACACTTTACCAGTACTTTTTTCTGCAAACTGTTGCTTAAGAAAACGATAAAATGTTGATACTAGTTCCAGAATTCTTAGGTAATTTCCATTATGCGGCGAGCCTATCTTTACATTTCAAGTGCGTCTTCGATTAAGAAACCTACCACGTTGTTATACAGATATGAAATATTGTAGTACGCTCGTACCTACGAGTTGAAAATGGGTCATTTCATGCAAATTGTACACTATACTTTTTCTACGACCATCTGAGTCATAAACAAATCTATAATGTTTTTCATAACAATATAAATTATTAACATTACTGCCGTCATTGTATACAGATTTTTTTCTCTGAAATTATTAAGTCGGGTTCTTAACGCTGAACGAACCATGTTTTCTTCTTTTTGTATATGTACCTACCTACGTCGTGAAACAAATTACGTTCAAAATTTTCGAATTTCCATAACTCGGAAATAAAAATACTGTATGCAGAAAAAATCGTTATAATTCACCTGCGGAAAAAGTTACCAACGATCGTGTCTCTTTAAAGAAGTAATATCACCTCCTGCATCTACCAGGATAGTGAGCAATGTCCTTCTAAACCAATGGCTAGTTAACATATCGGGATCAGCATGTCAATTTCAAATCATCCTCACTATCGCTACCCATTTTCGATTATTATTTTTCTTTGCAATTCCGAGACTAAAGTGGTCACTTTACTCTCACATGTTGGAAACTAAAGTGTCACTTTTGGACCCAAGGATATAAAGTGACAGTTAAAATCCCAAGGGATTTAAAGTACAAAGAAACAGTACATTCGCGATGCATTTTAGAAGACCGTCTTCGATGCACAGCCTAGTTTCGTAAAATTGCCTCCTCGATGCCCAGCCAAGTTAAGTAGAAGCCCATCCTTAGTAGTATTTATTTTTATTAAAAATGTATGTAGAATTACCAGAATGGCAAAAAATATTGTATACGCCTCTCGACTAAAGTGGCAGTAATCCCTTAGGTGGATTAAATGGGTCACTTTAGTCGCTTGGTGTATAATATACGTCAAGTGGGGTAAATGTGTTAATTGGGCAAATGTGTTAGTATCCTCCCAAAATTTGAAAAGTATCAATCAGTAAGCGCCATCCGTGTTATAAGTAATACACCACCACTGTTTACCTTCCCACCACTTCGAATTGTCTGCGCGGCTAATCTATCGCCAGTAGTTGCAAAGGTTCCAGAACGGAAGTTATTTATTAGTGTAACGAGTAGCATATTATTTACTATTATTTGCGTAAAAGTGTGATTTCAACTGGTAAGTTCGGTTTTATTACTAGGAGTGGGTTCATTTTCTGTAGTTTACAATGTACTATGTTTATTTTGTCAGAATTTCAACATTTCACTGTCTTTTGAGACTATATCACATTTGTCCCACGAAATAAGCCTCACGAGGCAAATGTGTTATAAAGTGGCAGAGAAATTGTGTTATATTATATCACATTTGCCCCTTCATTGTTTCACTGTGGCCAGTGTGGGGATATATTCAAAAATTATTTTCTTAAGGCTGTAGTACCTACCGTTGGTTCAGAGCGACCTATTCTTATCATATATGATGGTCACTCAGCCCAGGTAAGCATTGAAACTTTAGAGGCTGCTGAAAGGGAACAAATAACAATTTTGAAGCTTCCTCCACACAGTAGCTACTTGCTCGAACTATTAGATCTAGCCATATTTAAATCGTTTAGATGCAAGTGGGATGAAAAACTTGTCACCTGGCAACGCAATCATATAGGACAAAAAATACCCAAAAAGGTGTTTTCACAGATCTTGTGTGAAACATGGAAACTTATTTTCCCTAATGTCATCGTAAATGGATTTAGGAAAGGATGGATATGCACTTTTAATCGAGATATTATTCCGGAAGAAATTTTTCCCGCAGACCTTAGGCAAAAGTGGAAGGAAACTAACACCATTTCAACACATGTTCAAGAGCAAAGAAAAACTGATAGCTCATCACCAGGCCCCTCAAACATTTGTAAACTTAGTAACAGCGGTGTGTCATTTGAACACCTTTTATTATCTGCAGTAAAACAAACACCAAAGCTACAACCACAGAAGAAAACTAGAATATGTCCTGGAGCCGAAATTTTAACATCCTCACAAGCTATAAATATTCTCAAAAAAAACTAAAAACAGTTAAGAAGGGCGCTAAAAGAAAAGCTCGATTATTTTCCACCAGTAGCAGTGATGACTATCACACACCTCTAGAATTAATTGAGTCTGACAATTCTGAGGAGTTCGTGAATGAAGTGCTAAATAATGGTATTGATGAGAATGGAATGTTGGGTAATTGTAAAATATTCTACAAAAAAGTTAATCAAACATTTTGTTGGTAATGTGCTGGATCAAAGCGATGAAGGATGGGTCGTTAAATTTACAAGACCATACAAAAATAAATTTGTTTGGCCAAAAATCGAAGACACTGACGCGGTAGTCGACAGCGATCTTATCACCGTTCTGATAAAACCAACCACCGACCGAAGAGGCTTACTAGATTTTCCAGTTCGCTTTGGAGGTTTTTTTTAAAAAAGGGTACTTTTTTCGATATTTCGTTTCCCAAAATACATACAACAAAAAGAAAAAAGTATAAGTGCCGATGATCTGGCTTTCTTCCTGTTGTTTGTGTACAACAATGATTTCATCTTAATGCTCCTTGCTCTTCCAGCATTATCCCGAGATTTTCTTTGTCTTAATAACTTTGTCCCCGGCATAGAAATTTCGCTCCTAGAATCTTCCGGCTAAGTTTTCCCTGAAAAGCAGCTGAAAAACAGGGTCTCAATAATTGATGGGGGTTTTAAGTTTGAGGAGGCAACACGTCAGACGTTGATTTTAATTTATTTTAAGTATAGAAATGTTTGGGGTAATTCAGTCTGGATGTTGGTCCGAATCTGAATGTACCCCAGTTTGTTGAAAAGTGGGTTTATGAGTGACAACCTTGTTATGTAATTAGAGACCCATTCAGAAGTCTACATGCACTGTCGCGGATGCCTTCTGCGCGGTTCACGTCTTTGAGAGCATTTCGAAGATTATCTGGCAGACAATTATTATAAAAATTTGTAGATATTTTAGTTATAAAGTCTTTGACAGTGGGTATATCGGCTTTCTCATGTAACCAGGAGTTTCTGGGGTATATTGTATATGTAGAGTAGTGTTTTATTTCCATTCTCAAACACTGGTTTTGTACCACCTGCAATGCGTGAAAGTTTTGTTTTGTTCCTGTGAAGTATACTGGGGCTGAATATGTTGAAATTGGTCTGATGATTTGTCTGTATATAAGTAATTTGTTTTGTGTGGTGAGATGACTGTGTTTGCAGATGAGAGGGTAGAGTTTACCCATTGCAATCTCAGCCTTATGCACTTGACTATACCTCGGATGGTATATCCAAGGTATTTTAAAGTGTTGCTTGAAGGGATGATGTGTCCGTTTACGCAAAATTGAGATTGCAATGGGTTCTCTTACCTCGTGATCCTCCTGAGTAATAAATATTCTGTTTTGGAGGCATTTATGTTTAGCTTTTGATTGTTAGAGTAAGGTATTATTTGTGAGTTTATATGAGTTTGAATGATATTAAGTGCGGTGTCTGGATTTTTGCAGATGCTACAAAACACGTATCGTCGGCATACATTGCGGTTAGTAAATTTGGGGAAGTCGGGAGATCCTGGATGAATAGGGAATAAAGCAAAGGTGATAACACGGAACCCTGCGGGACTCCAGCCTGAATAGGATAGGGACCAGCAGTTTGTTCGTTGATTTTGATGTAAAATTTTCTGTTTTATATATATATATATATGAATTAATTAATTTAATTTAATAATTTGGAATTTTCAGTTGTATAAGTTTAAATATTAACCCCTCGAGCCATACGGAGTCGAAGGCTTTTTGTACGTCAATCGCGACCATGATTGCTTTATTTTAGTCCCGAAAGCCTGTCCCTAATTTTCTGTAAGTAAGAGTCGAGACAGTCAATTTCACTAATTGTTTATGCTATGGTACTGTGGCCACTTCGGAAACCGTATTGCTCTGGGGGTAATAACTTATGTTTTTCTGTGAGAGATTGCATTCTTTTTAAAATTATTTTGACAATCACCTTTGCAATATTGTTTAATAATAAAATAGGTCGATAACTATCTACATAACATGGCCGTTTGTTTGCTTTTATTATGGGTATGACATTGGCAATCTTGAGCATATCAGGATAGATTCCGGTTTTTATAATGAAATTTACTATGTAAGTTACTTGCACTTTTGGTAGGTTTTTTAACAGGATATTTGGAATACCGTCGTATCCTGGGGCAGTTTTATTTTTAAGATTATGTATAGTATTATATATTTCTGTGAATGAAGCTAAGTTTTCTGTGGTAAATGTCTGTATTGATTGCAAGTGTTGGTTTACTGATTGTGATATGTGTTGATGATAATTGGTGTGTGGTGCATTATTTACAAAAGTACTCTCCCAAACTCTGCGCAATTTCTTTGCTGTCGGTGTATGTGTGTCCATTTATTTCAATTATTGAAATATCCGTTAGCTGGTTTCTGAAGAATCTTGCGATTCTCCAGAGTGAATTACCTTCTGGTTTTATTGTTTTTAGAAACTTCGTCCAGTTTTGGTTTTTGTCTTCTTTAATGAATTTATTTATTGTCGTTTGATAATATTTTAATAATGATCTATCTTCTTCGCTTCTGGAGAACTGCCATCTTTCTCTTACTTTGTTTTTGTCGTGTATGACTGTAATTATATAGTCAGAAAGAGTGTTCTGCGAGGTTGGTTTGGGTTTTAAGGAAGTTGAGCTTTGGGGGTTATAATTTATAGCTCTGTATAACTACAGCAAATATTATCATTTTTGAACATTTTTCATTATCATGTTTTTTTTTATAAAATCTTCTAATTTTGCTTTTATATTTGAAAAGTTTATAACTTATAAAGTGTTTGAAATATTTTAATAAACTAAAAACGGAAATGTGCACATTTCTCTATATTTTATACTTTTGCCCCGGGGATAAAAGTACAGGCGTTGCATTACAAAATATTGGTCGTTATCACAGTTGCCCCAAACTAAGGGGAAAATGTGATAGAATAACCGTGTTTTGAAAAAAATTACTAACAAAAAAAATAAGATGATAATTAAACTTAAAACTCAATGATGGGTAATGAACATCTCCAAAATGTAATAATTTTTTTTAGAATTTTAATTATTAAGCTTTTTATTTAGCGGCGTCATACATTCAATCTAATGAAAAACTATATCACAATTACCCCACTTCACCTTATTATAAATGAGTTTTGTAAACACTGATGAAATGTCAAATTATTAGACAGACGTTAACAAACATGACTCGATCATATATTTTAATATAGTGACAGTCTAGTAGCTCATGAAAGTCGTGGGAAATGTAACATTTCGATACAGCTAACCCGTGGGAAATGAAAAGCTGTACTACAACGTGGTAGGTTTCTTAATCGAACATGCACTTGAAACGTACATTTTTCTTTATGGTCGTAGAAAAAATTAATTACTTAACTATTTATTGAACCAATTTTGTAAAAATTTTCTATGACATACTTATTCCACGTTGTAGAAAAATTCATAATAATTATTTGTAAAATAAGTGTCACAATGACTCGTTTTGTAGTACGAGTGAAGTTTGCGCAACGAACCGCGAAGCGGTGTCTTTCGCAAATTACGAGTACTACAGAAAGTCATTGTGACACAAGTTTCATACAATATTTCTTATAATTCGCATTTATTTCATTTTTTAAATAAAATAGAATTGCATAATCCCTGTTTTTAAACTATACAGGAGGAGTGGTTTGAATTTATGTTGGCAATTCTGTAGATTCCTGATTGGTCGGATCACAGGTGTTCAAAGAGACTTCATTGTGACACTGTAAACTATATTATAATAAAATCTCTTTGATACGCGAAATATAAAAAATATTTAACGTTTGGAAGAAAACTGATAATAATAATTATTATTAGTGTTGTTGCCTGACATTCCTAATTCCTGCTATACGACACAAAAACCAATTCCGCCGCGTTTGGAAGAATTTTAATTTAATATTTCCCTTTCAGTACGCGCAGTGAAGTTTTGCAGCTTACGAGACTTACTACCAGAATTTTATTAAAGAAAACAAAGCGCCCGGCACTATAGATCAGTGAAAGAGTTATTAACGCGTAGTAACTAAATTGATTTTTACTAATTAGCGTTCGATTTTAGTGTCAGTTGTGAATCTTTTTATCTGGCTTGAAATTTTTCAATTAACGTTGGTAGATAATGCTCCTACAATTTTGCATTGTATGGGAACAATTTCAGTATAACTTATGGGGCATAAGAAAATGAGTGCACTGAAGGTGTTTCAACACCTTCGTGTAACGAATTCTGAATTGTTTCTACTTTTTCATAGTTTTATCACCTGTTGCTGAGTCAAGTGTTCCAAATCGAAATTCTACTGCATGAGTAAGGGAGCCCGTTGAGAAAACATACATCATAGTTGATAATAATTTGAATCCGTCAAGTTTGGAAGTGTCCGAAGTGAAAATTTGTGATCTTTGATTAATTTTAAAGTGTGTTTTAAAGAATGTTATAAATAATTTCTCATGGACCTTTCAATTTCATATACAATTATCAATAACAATAGATTGAACAAACCTAAATAAAACATTCTTAAATAAAGTTATGTCAAATTTTCAGTTATGCGAATACACGGATATTATAGAGCGCAAATTGATGACAGAAAAATATTAAAATAAGTATATATATTTATATATTGAAATAGGTATAACTTAATTTATTTTAGTTAATTGAAATAATTAAATATGCTAATTGTAGTTATAGCATCAATAGCCCTACGTTGGCTTGCGACAGTTAAATATGATTACTACTTTATTTCATATAATGCCCTACGTTGGGGAGCAAGTTACATATGAATACTTATTTTAATAATATTTTGAATAATATATGTTATTTATTTTAAATGTGAAATTGTTTGAATACTATAATTCATTTGCTGCACTTTTGGGAGATAAATTGTTTATGAAATTTATATATGAGAATTATTATTATAGTTGTGAATGTAAATTGAATATTAAATGTATTAATGTTTTGTTACAATTGAAATATTACACTCTTGGGCTAGCTAATTTATATATAGTTAACCTTTAATTCCTCCTATTCATTATGCTATTTAATAGCATGTGGTTTCATTTAATTCCTAAAATTTTATTACCTCGGCTGCTCTTATTTATACACAACTCTATAACTCAGTAGGGTTCTGGGCATATCATAATAAAATCAACATTACTCATCAATGGAATTTATTTTATGTTATTTATGAAAAGATAGAAAAAAAAATTTGAAAACATTGAAATATTACTTATATATAAAATATAGTTGGCGCTTTATTTTATTGTTGGAGTCATATACCTATTATGTATAAAAATAAATGATTATACTTTTGTTACTTATTAAAAATTCTTATGCTATAAAATAAAATAATGGATTTTTCTATATACATCCAAATTTCCACATCAAAACAAACTTTCTGTATATAATAAAAAACTATTCATTCCTTTTGAGATGGCTTTTGCAGACTCATTTGCATAAACTTGGTTAAACGTTTGTAAACATTATATTTCTTTAAAAAAAATATGAACACCTGCGTTTAAAGTTGTTCGACTATTTGTAACTTTTCTCTTCTGGTTCTCATAAATAGGATTATTGAAAATATTTAAACACCACTTTAGTTTTATTCGGTTCGTGAAATGGAAAGGATCTCTGAAATATTTATCTACTTAATTTCGATATTTTTTTAAAAATTATTTTAACGTATTATAACAGTTGTGCATGTGATAAAAACTGAAATTAGTTGTGGTTTGATGTTTTGTGGAAAGTTTTATATATATGTGACTGGAGAAAAATTCAACATGACAGAAATTATTACATCTATCTACAAATTTGATAATGGTAAGTTTTTACGTTTCCTGGTACATCATATTCATTTTAAAACTTTTACTGCCAGGTGTTTATGATTTTAAATTTCACTATTTCATTATTTGGTACCAAATATTACTAATTAAAACACACCACAGACCTTGTTCTTTTCTCCAAAAAATCGACGCCTTCAGTTGGATCCATCCATGACGCTTTCCCGCTTCAGGTGGCAATCTCCCCTCTTATAACTATCGGGCGATAATTATTATTTGGCTTGATTTTGTTTCAAAAAGATTTGTCTTTGCACTTATTTTAATTATTAGTTACTTTTCATATTTCTGATTTATACATATTCACACTTATTACTTGAAAATTTTTATAACAAAGAACTGGATCACATTCAATTTACTTTCTGCTTCTTCAGTTACCAACACCTAACTGACTATCGCGGGCCTTTTTATCCGCCATAACCCTTCCTATTGTTTATAACCGGAAGCTGGCAATGTTCTAGAAAAATCTTTGATTATTGTTCACCTGTCACTTTGTTTATTAATGTTTTTATTGTTTTTCTGACTTAAACTTGTTATAAAATATTGTTTTTTATTCACTATAACCTTATCGTCATTGATTCAATTCACTAACATTTTATTATTATTGTTTTTTCATGTTATTGATTATTTGAAATCTTTCGATTGGTCAATGCAAATATATCATTTTTATACTTCCTACAACCTAAATATTTACATAATATACATGGATACAGTTCATTTCTTATTTTGTTTGATATTATTTTATCTATACATATAAATTAGGTCGGTAATCATTTATTTTTATTCTTATATTTCATATTCAAATACATTTTATGTTGGAATACTTGTCTCAACTGTTATATTTCGTATTGGTTTGTGACATTTCCTGTAATTACAGTTTTCTACTTATATTATTATATTTCCTATATACTTTTATGATTAAATATTGTAATAAATACGGATATTCAGAAGAATAATTTTATTGTAGAAACTTTCAGAACACGCGGTAAGACATATTTTATTTTGAATCATAATATTAAATGGAAACACGACCCACGTTATGTTTAATAAAACAAATACGAAGCCAAAACAGAAGAGAGAAATACTGGGTCAAAGCAAAATGATTGTTTTAAAAACAAGGATTTCAATAACATAAACTAGCACGATTCAAAAAAACAAAAGTTGTTTTTTGCAAGTCGACAAAAACCCAAGAATCAATGTCGGGGGAAAACAAAAAAAGGAGTGTAGACAGATCAAGAGCGGCAGTGGGTACCGGGTGCGAACGGCGCGAAGGGAAAGGTTTTCCCTTGCTACGGTAACTAGTGTTTTAGTGTTAGCGGTACGAGAGGTAGAAATTCTCACCGTTGTGTTAGGAGGTGATACTGTCTCCTACTTCGATACACAAACGGTAGATTTACCCTCTACGCTAATTGCCTTTCAACCTAAAACGTTTTCGTTTATCGGGTACGATACGTAGCGACCAAACAGATAGAGAAAATCAAGAAATCTCCCGACGTGACGGAGGAAGATAGTCAAACAGTAAGTTTTTGAATTAGATTTCGATTGGGATAAATTTCTTTTATTAGTGATATATATATTTACTCGTTATTGGTCGAGCTGGAGTCTGAACTTGGGAGCATAAGAAAATTTCTATATACCAGGTGTAGCGATAGCAGATATTATTTATTTGATTTGTTTTATTGTTGATTTTCAAAGAGACGGGACACATCTGTTCACTCTCAGATTGAGTTTTTTCGTCCTAACGAACAGTTAATTTACCGTGTGTACTGAAATAATTTCGATTTCCAGAGTTTCGCCAACCTGACACGAGTTGGGTTTCATTTTGTTAAGTAGGAGATTATCATATGTTGAGTTACGTATTTTCTCTTCCACCTCGAAAGTAGGAAATAGATAGAAAGTTAGGCAAGGTTAATTTTGTAGGCAGTAGAAAAAAAAAAGAAACAAAAAGGCCGGAGCGGATGCTTGCCATATTTGCGTGGGTGTCAGCGAACTCTGGCTGAAAAGTAAATTGATTGTAGAGAACCTTTGTTATCAGTCTTTCGTTCAGCCGTAATTATAAATTATAACTCGATTATATTTTGCCAGGGTAAAAGCATAAATTAACATATGTAATTAAACTACTGGGGAATTTTGCAACTTGGACCGCCAGTGTCGATAAATAATTTAAACTATTTCATTAGCTCATCAGAATTTCTGTATAGGACAAGAATTTCACTTTCGTTTTGAAGGTCAATGGCGACCTGAATCGACATAAAGTGAAACGTTTATTGTGGTTAAAAGCAAATTTACACATACGATTTATTTGTTTTCTCGTCGCAGGGGAATAGAAATATTGAGAAACGAATAATAATAAGCTACACTCTTCTCCCGCAGTTGTTGTAAAGGTCCGAGCTGATAACAGGGATAGGCTCACTGCCACCTCCGGAAAAACGGGAACTCCGTTCATAATTATCGTTTTATACAGGGGTAGGAATAAGCAATGAATAAATTTTTAGACAAATTTTATGTATAGGTAGAAACTATAACGGGGAATTTTGGGAACTGAGTCCTTCGGGATTATTGTTAGGGTTAAGTATGCATAGCTGTATCTAAGGATTTAGAAACGTTATTTTTTATTATATATGTATCTTTTATAACTTGTTGGCTCTATATTATTTCACCCAACTCCCCTACCCCAACATTTCCCCTTTGGAAGTGTATTAACGTGGACGTGCGACAGAAACGAGGAAGACAGCCCTGTCCTGGCAAAGGAGGATACATCCGTTTTAAGACCAGGCGAACCTAGCTAAAAGAAATCGGACTGGATTGCCTTGCACGCTCAGCCGCTCTTTGGAGGCAGAAATTGGCAACAATCTAGGGTCGGGATCAATAGAGAGCGGCCAAAAGATAGGTAGGAAATATTTCTCTTTTTTCTGACCCATATTTTTAGTACATCTAGAGCAGCGGATTTTTTTTCAGGAGGATAGATTATTACACTGATTATTAAGTTTTGTTGGCTAAAATTATTACAGTTACAGGTTAAAATAAATAAGGGTCTAGATTTTATCAGGGTCGACATTATTACAGTGGTGACAGCGGTTTTTTTTTGTTTTTTGAGAATCAACTCGGTACCAAAGAAGGGTAGAGTTGTACATCTGGTGACAGCGGTTCACGTACCATCCCCTATTGGAACAACCTCACCCAGGGAAGGTGACAGCGGTTGTCCAAAAACCATTTCTCTCCGAGAGGTATATCCGGTTGTCTGGAACCACACCCCACGAGCGGTGACAAGCGGTTCAGCTACCCTACCTAGGAGGGAGAAAAATCGGTGGTCGCAACCAGGATCTAGTATAGCGCAACAAAGAGCCTACGGGACCATAGCTTCCGCTAGATCAAGACCAGTGTGCGTGGTGAAGAGCCACAACCTACACGAGGTGTCACTGCGGGCGCAGAACACACTGGATCTAGACCAGAGAAGGTCGAGAAAAAATCCATACATCAGATGAAAGGCGTAATACCGATCTGAGGTGAACATGCCAAACGGCGTAAGGTGGAATACTTCGGCCAACTAAGTATTGACAACGGAGTTTTTCTAACCAGGGTCTAGTAATTGCGCAAAACATAGCTTCCACTAGACCAAGATCAGTGTGCGTGATGAAAAATCACACCCTGCCAAACGGGTAGCACAGCTCCTACAAATCACACTGGATCTAGACCAGTCAAGGTCGAAAAATAATCCTACTCAGCAATCATCGACTGAGTTGATTTCTGCTTCACCATAAGATTGTATAAATATAGTCTAGAGTTATTACATTTACATGTTAAAAAAAATAACATCTAGCGATTATTAAGTTTTAGAGTTGTACATCTGGTGACAGCGGTTCCCCGATACAGGGTTGTTCGTTCAAGTCGTCACAGCGGTTTTCCGATACAGGGTTGTTCGTTCAAGTCGTCACAGCGGTTCTAAAATACAGGGTTGTAAGCCAGCAGGGACGCCAGTTCTTCATCCAAGACATTCCTGTCAGGCCAAGATCATATGCCAATCTTGCTACAGCACAAGAGAATACAGGGAACGGTGAAGCTGTACGGTCTGTAACCAGAGGCTGCAATAGGCAGGAAACGGGGCATACAGGAGGGTAGAAAGGCTGGAAAATATCGAGAGTTAGCCGATACTCCTCCACCATCATCTCAGTTATCCATAGGTATAACAGTTGTCTATGAGAACAATTATACAGCATTTTGCTACAAATTAGTCCAGTTGTCATTCCGTCATACAATTGATTTTTTTTTTGTTTGTCCTTTCGTCTTCAATTCTTTTCATTACAATAAATCATAATTCCTGAAACGACGTAAGCTTCAATTTCACAAAGGGGGAAGTTAACCCATCCTCAAATATCCTATCCGTGCACCAAAAGCTATCCATTTCAGGCGTCGTAGAAGCCAGAAAGGTAGGAGTAATATAAGTTTATAAAATTAGAAAGCTTCAGTTAATAAATAAAAATAAAAATAACCAAGTTCAGACAGCGTTATGCCACTCGATTCGCAAAATAGGTTAGGTACAAGCAATCAAGGTGGACCAGAAACCACGGGAGACACAAGCAGCATGCCGCCCACACTGAGGGTAGCACAGGCGCAACCATTAGGGGTCATAGCGGCGACTTTAGCCGATTTCACAGGTAGAGATGCGGCTAGATACATAGAAAAACTCGAATTAAGGGCTAAATTAGACGGGTGGACGGAAGCAGAAACACTAACATTATTGAAATTTAAACTTGCGGGCGTAGCACACGATTTTTTCAAAGCGGATCCTAGGCTAGACACAGTGTCATATTCGGAATTTAGAGAAAAACTACTACGGAAATTTGTACCAACAAAAAAGGAAAGCAGATTGGTGGATGCAATTGGTGCAATGCTACCAAAGACACGATGAGGACGTAGCGTCGTTCTGCACCAGACTAAAATTAACCGGGAACAAGATACTAGAAGAGGATATAAAGGGCGCAAGTAGGGAACAAATACCAAACATACAAAAAAAACATAATTCGGTATTAATAAATCAATTCAAAGTAGGGTTGAGAAAAGACTTATTAAGGGAGGTAGGTTTTTATATTTTACACAAAGACGACATGACATTAGGAGAAGCAGAAGAAATAGTTAGTTGTCAGGAAAAGGCGGTAACTATGACAAGCGGCAGAAACAATGGCCACAAAGTCGCATTTATGAGTGAAAAACTAAGGTGCACAACGTGCGGAAGGTCGAATCACACTTCGGAAGAATGTAGGCAGAACGCGAAATGTTTATTCTGTGGCAGACAAGGGCATTGGATGGCCAATTGTAGGACGAAGGAAGCAGAAGAAACAAAAAGGGAGACAAGATGCCAGATTTGTAGAAAACAAGGACATGGGGCACCGGATTGCAGAGAAAAAGGGAACGAACCAACAAATACATGCTACTACTGTGGGAAACAAGGACACTGGGCAAAAGAATGTAGAAAGAAAATATTCGACGAAGCAAACAAACGGAATAAAACAACCTCTAAGTACAACAGATGCAACGACGAAAAAGTAAGGTCATGGAAAACGGAGAAAACTAGGTATCACGGGGAAAACCAGGAAACACAACAAGGAAACTACAGAGAATATAACAGACAAAGAAATCAAAGGAAAGAGGATCACAAACAAGAGACACAGAGGAGGTCCCAACAAAATAGTTTCGGGAACTACGATAGAAACGGACGCCAAAGGAACGATAATATAAGAGGACAGTCTGAAGAAAGAGGACACACAAGTAACAAAGAATGGACGAAACATTTAAACTAGTAAGGACCACAGTTAGTCCCCGGACAAGTGGCCGAGCTAATTACGCAGGGGAAACAGATTTAAATAAACCACAATGGGATCAAACAAACCAAGAAGCAACGAATAAGGATAAACCGAGAATGGAAAAAAAGGAAAAAAAAGAAACAATGTATCACAATGATGCAATGTCAGTAACAAACGAGGACGCCCCATATATAGTAATGTTAAGGGTGAATGGTATGAACAGACTATGCATGATAGATACAGGGGGAGCGTACTCATTAGTAAATAGGTCGATAATTGCAGAGTGGGAATTAGACACAAGAATCATAAAAGAATTTACTCTAAAAGGGATAACAGGGCACACAATACAGCTGTAGGGATCGACGAAATTGGCGATAAGCACAAACGGAATGAACTACAACATATACGTAAGAGCCATCGCAGCAGAAGACGAAATAATGGTAGAAATACCAGTTCTTTTAGGAAGAGATTTCCATGAAAAACAGAAAGCAATCATATCATACAAAGGAGAGCCTTCATTAGAAATATGGGAAAGAAGAATACCATTGATAAACGCAAGGCAAGTTGAGAGCACAATAAATAACGGCAGAAGCACGGAAGTAAATGGCCAAGTTGCAACAGTTAAGGAAAAACCAAACACTACCGAAAAGAATAATTGGCAGAAATGGCTAGGAATAGTGGAAACAATGTATAAAAGAAGGGACACAGAACACAGAACAATGGAGAAAAAAGAGAAGGTAATGACAAGGGAAAATAAAGCAAAAACAAATCAAACAGACAAACAAAGACATAACGGCTACAGAGACGAAAATATAGAACTATACAGAAGGAAGAAAGAAATCGATACAAAGAGAGAAAAAAGTCAGGAAACAAGAATGAACGAAGAAATATACGGACACATAGAACAAAAGAAGAATAGTACAGAATCAGAAACATGGAAAAAGAAGGGAAAAACAGAAACCAGGGAGGAGAACAAAGGAATAAAAGAAACAATAACTAACAGAAACTTCACAGATGTATACATAGAAGATAGCATAAGTATACCGGCACTAACCGAAGTTCACACAATTGGGACACTAAAACACACAATAAAAGGAAACACGATTGCGTGCGAAACACAACACAAAGGACCAGAAGCAATAAGACTGGCAAATAGCATAGCAAATAACGGAGAAAAGATTCCAATTAGAATAATAAACACATCAGCACAAGAAATACACCTAACAAAAGGAACCAAACTAGGGAAAGCATATGAATGTGCAGAAGACACAGTACCACAAACGAAAGCACAGGACAAGATCATGGAATTTGACATCAGAACAGATGAATGGATCAGAAAAAATTTTGAACTAGGTCATATAGATACAAGGTACAAGGAAGAACTAATTAAGTTAATACAAAAGTACCATCATTTATTCACAGATGACGACGAAATTCTAACAAGCACTACAAAAGTCAAACACCACATAACCATAGAAGCAGGAAGCCAACCAATATGCAAAGCTCCATACAGAATACCATATTACCAAAGAGAAGTACTCCAAAAAGAAATAGATAGGCTACTAGAAGCTAAAGTAATCAGGACATCATCCAGCCCATGGTCAGCGCCAGTAGTATTAGTGGTAAAACAAACACCCGAAGGAGAGGAGAAAGTGAGAATGTGCATAGACTACAGAGGACTAAATGCAGTAACAAAAAAGGAATATTACCCTCTACCAAACATATCGGATCTACTACAAGGCTACAAAGCAGGAGGAGAAACGTTGTTCTCAGAAATTGATGTAGCAGAAGCTTATCACCAAGTAGATATGAACGAAGAAGACATTTCACTAACGGGATTTAGCACATATCAAGGCCACTACGAATACACCAAAATGCCATTTGGACTGGTAAACGCCCCAGCAACTTCCCAAAGATTCATGAATGTAACCTTAAGAGGCTTTACGGGAATAAAATGTATGGTTTATTTGGACGACATAATCATATTTAACTATGCAGGAAAAAAGGACCATTTAGAAAAATTAGAAGAAGTATTCAATAGATTAACAGAAGCAAACATTAAACTCAAACCAAAGAAATGCAATTTTATGTTGGAGAAAGTAAAATATTTAGGACATATCATCTCACAAGAAGGAGTAGCTCCAGATCCACAGAAATTGGAGGCAGTACACAAATACCCCCTACCAAAAAACGTAAAAGGAGTAAGAGATTTCTTAGGGCTAGTAAACTGGTACAGATGGTTCATACCGAACATAACCGAATTAGTAGCACCACTAGTAAATCTAACCAAAAAAGACACACCATTCAAAATAACAGAGGAAGTAATTAGGGCAATGGACTCACTAAAAGAATCGCTAACGTCAGACAAAGTTCTAATCTTCCCAGACTTTTCCAAACCGTTCATCGTATCGACAGATGCATCGAACATAGGCGTAGGAGCAATATTAAGTCAAATAAGGGACGGTAGAGAAAGACCAATAGCGTATGCAAGCAGGACACTAAGTAGAGCAGAAACAAATTACTCAACGACTGAAAAAGAACTTCTAGGTGTGATTTTTGCCATTAAAACATTCAGATGCTACATTTACGGGACAAAATTCACAATCATCACAGACCACAGAGCATTAAAATGGGTACTCACACTGAAGGACCCAAATTCAAGACTAACACGATGGGCCTTAACCTTAGCCGAATACAACTTCGAAGTAATCCACAGAGCAGGACGGAAACACGGAAATGCAGACGCGCTAAGCAGAATGTTCGACAATACGTGCAACTACATAGAGACGTCATACAAAGATTACTTACAATACATAACGGAAAAAGAAGTGCCAGCAAAAGACAAAATATTAGAAAAAGAGGGAAAGTTAGTATCCATACAAGAAGAACATTCAATAGTACTATTTACAGCCAAAAATAAGCCAAACCAAGATCCATTGATAAAGGAAATAGAAGACACATATAATTTACCGGACGTCGCATAAAATCGAATAGAAGAAATTAAAGAATGGGACACGTTGGACGCAAAATTCTACATAGGGGTAAATAGAGCAGCGGTGAAAGAAGAAACCTCGTACGAAATCATGTGGGGCATAATACAACAGTTAAAGACACTATGCGAGGAAAACAAAGAAGAGAGTATAACCTTCATAGCGAGCAAAGACCAAATCCCAGGACTTTGTTGGGACGAAATTACTAAAATGATCCAATTTACATTTTACAGTATACCCACCAAAATAATCATTTTACGACCAGTTAACGCAGGGGAAACAAAAAAAATTTACGCGATAGAAATAGAAGAAGGTTGGGAGCCAATATGGGACAAAGACATGCTGAAAAAAGCACAGAAACGAGATGAATTCTGCAACAACACCTTACAACAAATGGACAAGGACGAAGAAACAAAAAGAAAATACTACATCGACAAAGAAGGTATCTAATATAGACAAGAACAGGAAGAACATAGAGATCAACTAGTAATACCGAGATGCTATATCACCAAAGTGATAGAAGACTTTCATGACTCACCCATATACTGCCATCAAGGACAACATAAAACATTATTGGCGATAAGGAGACGGTGTTTCTGGCCAACGATGAGAACAGACATAATAAACTACTGCAAACAATGCGACGCATGCAATAGACGGAAGACTTCACCCCACTTCAAGAAAGCTCCATTACAAAAATTTACAAAGGTCACAGAACCATGGGAAATAACCTCTATGGACATAGTAGGACCACTGCCAACCTCAAGCGAAGGAAACAAATACCTACTAACATTTCAAGACCATTTTACCAAATACTGTGAAGCAATACCGTTACCAGATCAGAAAGCAGATACAGTAGCAAGAGCATTCGTTGAACAAATAATATCAAGACACGGTACACCCCACAAACTGTTAACAGATAGAGGGACAAACTTCATGTCAGAACTAATGCAGGAAACATGCAAGTTACTAAACATAAAGAGGCTACACACGGCAAGTTATGCGCCAACGACAAACGGTCAAATAGAAAGATTACACAGAGTACTGAAAGACATGTTAGCACACTACATAGCACCAGATCAACGAGATTGGGACAAATGGATACCATACGTACTTATGGCGTACAGAGGAAGCGTACACACTTCAACAGGATACAGCCCATATTTCCTATTACATGGAAGAGACCAATCACTACCATTTGAAAAATTCATCACACCGAAAAGAATCAAATACGACATTGACAACAATTATGTGTCAGAATTAGAAGCTAGGCTAAGTCAAGTATACAAGACAGCACTGAAAAACACAGAGAAAGCAAAAGAAGAAAGGATAGCCAGATATAACGAAAAAACAGCATTAAGAGAATTTGCACCAGAAGATTTAGTATACCTACTCGACATAAGCACAAAAGTAGGAAAATCGAAGAAACTACAAAACCAATGGACAGGACCTTTTGAAGTAAAAGAGAAGGTAGGACCGGTTACATATCAAATAATTTCGCAAAAAGGGAAGAAGACACGAATAGTACACATCAACAGATTAAAAACATACCACGGAAAAATAGAGGACAAGGAACATAAGATACTTCAAGATATAGTGAACTTGGGAAGTATAGAAGAGTTAGAGGAAACACACGAGCAGGAAGAAAATGAAGTAGACCCAGGGAAAGTAGCAGCACTACCATTATGGTCAACGAACGAGAATCTACAACCACCAAAAAATAAGCCACCATCCCAAACCAGACATAAAGGGAATAGAACAGAACAAAGACCACACTTCTCACTACGACCTCCACCGGAGATAAGACGATCCGCCAGAGTGAGAAACAGGATACCAAGTGCACCCAGTTACACAAAAACATTTAATGCCGAAAGGAGAAGAACACGGAATTCAGGACAAAGACATACGACTAACTATAAAAGAAACAAGACCAAAATAAGTACCAGATGGATAGCGATGAGCTTGAATCGACGTAACTAATACGTTAAAATCAAGTATACATGTATATATTAGGTTACATTATTAAACTAAACAGATTTAAGGTTCAATTCATAGGTTAAACCAAAGTAAGGGGATAGGAATAATTAAGTAAGTTAGGAATCATAACAGAATAACGAAATATAAGACCATAAGGACACTATAACTAAGTATATAGGCAAAGGATGCTAATAGTACGATTTAAGTAAATGATTTCACGTAAGTAAATCTTTTTCAATTCATAAATACAAGGGGACTACAAAAGTAATGAAATATAGAAATAAATAAGTGGGAAACAAACTCACGGGTCACAAGTTTAAAGATTTCTTTTCTTCTATTCATTGACAGTCCTAAAGAAGTGTGAAGCTCGGTCAAATGAGGAAATGTCATATAAATATGACAAAATGGTAGGTAATCATAGTATTATAACAAAGAAATGTTTAAAAATGTTTGTAACAAAGATAAGTTGTATTAACGATTGTAAATTTAAAAAAAAATGTTTTTAGGATAACAAAACCAAAACAATGGCACGACAAAATACTATCCTGACCTGGGTGACATTCGTCATGTGCGGGCTACATATAGTAGTTGGGCTAATCGCGTATGAGTGTTCGCACCCCAACACAAATATCACAGTGTTATCGCTAAAAGATATACAGAAGTGTCCGGAACCAGAAAAAACGTACGCGAGTGAAAAAACAGACATACAAAAGATTCAACGAAACGGAATAAAAATGCAAAAAAAAGTATGGTCATGCGTAATAGAAGTCACAAAATTCATGTTCTACTGCGGAATGCACAGCCACACATCAGTCGTCAACGAAGGACTATCAACCTACATCCACAAATTGGGAGCAGAAGAATGCAGAAACACCCACAGATATAAACTAACAAAGTTGTACCAACAAACAATAGACAACATACTAATGAACGGTACTACAACAGCGTCAATCAAAATAGGCGGCACACTCGACAATATGGGAACATGTAAGGGTATCACATACCAAGAAAACGGCAGAAGTTGGAACGACGTAGTGATAATAGCAACAGCCAAAATAACAACCAAAGACTATCTAGCTAGAGTAACGCTAGAAACGAACGAGATCCACTTACAAGGAGAAATAACTTGCAAATTCACGAATGGTTACTGCTTCGACTCCACGGTAGGAGAATCAACATGGTCCAGTTATGAGCCAACAACATGCGAAGACCATCTGAGCCAGTTATACGAAGGCATAGGCAACAGAATCACAAACACAAAAACACAAGAAAAACTTATAGTAATCGAAGAAAAAGACAAAGTATTCGCACTAACATTACAAAAAAGAAACATACTATGTGGAATAGAAGTATGGCAAACAGAACACCCACGAATTGTCATAATACTTCAAAACACACAAAAATTACATCCGACAATGCCAATTCTAACACAAAATGTCGATCTAATGAATTATGTAAATAGTAAACTACTCTATATCGAACAAGCATATAAACGAGACGTAAACATGCTTTACACAGATACAATACACCGAAGATGCTTAACGAAACGAGAAATACTCAAAAACAGACTTCTAATGGCACATACACTACCTAATGCAGTTAGCCAACTAATGGAAAATGAGCCTGGACACATAGGCAGAGTATTAGGCGAAGTACTTTATATCATAAAATGCATACCAGTAACAGTCGAGATAAGACGAACAAACAGATGTTACAACGAACTACCAATAAAGGTAAACAACGAAACAAAGTTTATGGCTCCACTAACCAGAATAATACAAAACCACGCAGAAGAGATAGATTGCAATAACATGATACCACCACTTTATTTTATAGATGATCAATGGATAGGTCTAACGCCACATCCCACAATAGCCAACCAACCAAAAACGATAAAAGTAGAAGAAGAAATTAACCTCCATTTCGACCCCATTCAACCACTAGGAGCGAAGGGTCTGTACACCCAAGAAGAAGTCAACGCAGCACAAAGAGCCCTCACGTTCGGAACAGAGAGAAAAGCAGTAGAAGACATAATTACTCGCAGAGCAGCGGGAATGAATGCCAATAGTCAAGGCTACACCGTATCAAACATATTTGATACAAAAGAAATCAAGAACCTCGCAGAATCCACCCTAAAACACACATGGGCATGGTTCACAGAATTAGGTTCAGTCATAAGTGGAATAATTGGAATATATTTTACATTCCAAACCATCAAATACATAGCAGGCACCATACTAAATGGAATTCGTATCCACCAAACAATAGGATGCAGTATAGCACTAATAGGCAGCATATGGGACTCCCTAACGGCATGGATAATTCACTCACACCAGACGAGGAAACCAGAGGAAGAAACAATAGAGATGGACGAAATAACGCATTAAGAGACGAGCCACCCAAGGTCACAGCATTGGACAGACAGAATTCGCCAGATGAACGATATACTGAGCAGCAGTGTCGCGAGTGTAAACGGTCGCGACCTAGGTCAAGGATAAAAAGGGCAATAGCGAAAAATTGCCAAATACAGTGCCGATCATGAATATTGAGAAAATGTAACATAAATATGTAAAATGTATAAAATTGTAACATTAATTTTAAGGTTATAGGCCACTAGTGTAAACCGACGGCCACAAATAATTAAGGGTAAAAATAGTTAAGCAATGGGTTTTGGAAAAATAAAAAAGGAAAAAAAGGGAGGTCGCAATACTTTTACAAAGGGGGAAGTAATGTAATAAATACGGATATTCAGAAGAATAATTTTATTGTAGAAAGTTTCAGAACACACGGTAAAACATATTTTATTTTGAATCATAATATTAAATGGAAACACGACCCACATTATATTTATTAAAACAAATACGAAGCCAAAACAGAAGAGAGAAATACTGGGTCAAAGCAAAATGATTGTTTTAAAAACAAGGATTTCAATAACATAAACTAGCACGATTCAAAAAAACAAAAGTTGTTTTTTGCAAGTCGACAAAAACCCAAAAATCAATGTCGGGGGAAAACAAAAAAAGGAGTGTAGACAGATCAAGAGCGGCAGTGGGTACCGGGTGCGAACGGCGCGAAGGGAAAGGTTTTCCCTTGCTACGGTAACTAGTGTTTTAGTGTTAGCGGTACGAGAGGTAGAAATTCTCACCGTTGTGTTAGGAGGTGATACTGTCTCCTACTTCGATACACAAACGGTAGATTTACCCTCTACGCTAATTGCCTTTCAACCTAAAACGTTTTCGTTTATCGGGTACGATACGTAGTGACCAAACAGATAGAGAAAATCAAGAAATCTCCCGACGTGACGGAGGAAGATAGTCAAACAGTAAGTTTTTGAATTAGATTTCGATTGGGATAAATTTCTTTTAGTGTTTTTAAATGAAACTCAAGGTCTCTAGTTAATTCCACAATATAATACAAATTATTGAAAATTCTAAAAAATTGACAATTGTTTCGATAAATCAATATCATCGTCAGAATGACAGAAGTTACATTTCATTTTATGCCTACCTGATGTTTAGTAGTTATATTTTTGGCTAGACCAAGAAGTAACCTAACTTGTGATTGGTTTAATATATGTTTATAGAAAAAAGAAGAAGATGTGATATTACAAATATTGAAGCTTAGATATTATTAGCCCTATGGTGATATCCTGGATATCATTTTTCCAATTAAGATCAGTATAACTGTGCAATGATATAGAAAACCAGGAAAACTATATCTGCTGATCTTTACAATTATCACTTAATAAGACAGTTTATTAGTGGAGAATTCCCTAGATTTAACTGTTCATTGACAACTTCATATTGTGGGTTTCTTAAATGTCTTCTAATTTCCAGTTCTTCAAGGAAATCCAGTTCTTGTTTCTTTTCACAAATATGCAGCACTTCTAGTTCTGTGTTAGGTGTCAATGAATGATTGGTGTCAAGTAGATGTTTTGCGTAGTGAGATTTATCTGGTTGTTTTAATCTGTAAGCTCGTAAGTGCTCACTGTATCGTATTTCAAAATTCCCAAGGGTCTGACCCAAATAGACAGCATTACATTCTGGACATTGGAGTTTATATATACCTGACTTCTTTAATAGTGGTATTTTTGTTTTTACATTTAACAATTTTGTACTAACGTTACTTTCTGTTTTAAAAGAAATTGTTGCATTTGTTGCTGAAGATATTATCTTTGAAATATTATTAGAAATATTTCCTGCATATGTGATGGTTTTATAAGTTTTAATTTCATCAGCTTGTTTAGGATATATTAGTTGTAATGCCACTTTTTTCTCTTTTTTACTAATTAGTTTATTTATCATATCTAATGGATAACCGTTAGATGTTGCTATTTGTCTAATTGTATTAATCTCTCTATCAAAATTACATTTGTTCATAGGAACTGAAAAAGCTATATGTATCATTGAATTATATGCTGCTAGTCTGTGTGAGACAGGGTGGCTAGAATTGAATGGAATTGTCACATCAGTCTGTGTTGGTTTTCGGTAAATTGAATAATCAAGTACATCATTAACTCTTTGAATTTTTAAATCAAGAAAATTGATTGAGCTATTTTCTTCAATTTCTAATGTAAATTTAATTTTCGGGTGTAAATTATTGATGTGGTTGAAAAACACATCTAATTGTCGCTCACTACCCATAAAACAAGCTAATATGTCATCCACATATCTATACCAAAATAAAATATTTTTCGAAATATTACTTTCAAAGATCTTTCTTTCTAAATTGTCCATAAAAATGTTTGCTAAAATAGGTGATATAGGGCTTCCCATTGGTAAACCTTCATTTTGAATATATATCTTATTGTCAAAAGTGAAATAATTCTGATTAATGCATACATCAAATAAATTAAGTATATCTGATATTATTCCTGGATTAATATTTTTATCTTCTAGTAATTTTCCTACAAGTATTAGACATTCTTTAGGAGGAATTTTAGTAAACATATTAGTTACATCGAACGATATGAGTTTATAGTTATCGTGCAAGTGGATTGATTTCAACTTTTTGATTAGTTCTATTGAATTTCTAATTGAGTACTGAGATTCATATCCGTAAGTATTGAGTATATTGTTGAGCTTTTTTGCCAATATATTATTAGGAGCATTAACATAAGAGACTACAGGTCTAATTGGTTTCGTTATTTTATGTAATTTAACTGTTCCATATAATTGTGGACAATGAGGATTCTTATGTATGATAGACCTCTTTTCGTAATCATTTAAAAGATAATTTGAATTATTAACAATATCCCTTACATTATTAGAAAACTTCTTTGTTGGGTCTGCTTTAAGAACTTTTACATCGCTGGATTCTATAAAGTTATATACTTTGGAATTGTAATTTTCAGTCGTCAAAATGACAGTAGCATTCCCCTTATCGGATTTTGTAACTGTTAGGTTATGATTCTCTATCTTCTGTTTTATTGCGTTTAAAACTGAAATGTCATTTTTTGTTTGACGTTTAACTTTTGAAGGTTCAATAGTTTTGATTAAATTGGCAATTTTTAATTTCTCATAAAGAAAATTATTTGAATTAGATTTTAAAGCTATTTCTGACTCTGTAGCTATAATTTGTTTAATATTATTCGTAAATTTAGGTGGTATGCTGTACTTTAAACCTTTATTTAAAAATTCTATTTCACTATTTGTAAAATTAGTGTCTGAAAGGTTTTCAAATCGTGGTGCAAAGTGTGTTGGTATGTAGGTACTTACAGTTTCATGATGTTTTGAGTATTGAATTTTATGTTGTGTGTGTTCAAGATTCTGTAGCTTCTTTTCTTGTTTCTTAAATTTCATATGCTTCATAGTGCTGATATTTTCTCTAATTTTGTCATCCAAACAGTCAAATTCTACTGGATGTAATTGGAATGTGAGTTCTGAATGTAAAACTTTTATGTAGTTGTCTAAGGAGTCTCTAACTTTGAACCATTTCTTACATTCAGATTTTATCCAAACTCGTTGAGCACATTTTATAGCTTTTTGTGCTTGTGGTGTTTTAGTGTGACATTTTATATTCACATAATTTGGTATTACCTTTTTTCTAAGGCATTCTTGGTTAAACCAAATGTTTTGTGATGCTTTGTAACGTTTTTGTAGTAACTTCTGGTACAGTCGGGTCAAATCTTCTCTCGAAGATTTTCTAATGAAATTGACTGTCTCGACCCTTACTTCGTGGAATATGCTCATATTAGTGTTTTTAAATGAAACTCAAGGTCTCTAGTTAATTCCACAATATAATACAAATTATTGAAAATTCTAAAAAAATGACAATTGTTTCGATAAATCAATATCATCGTCAGAATGACAGAAGTTACATTTCATTTTATGCCTACCTGATGTTTAGTAGTTATATTTTTGGCTAGACCAAGAAGTAACCTAACTTGTGATTGGCTTAATATATGTTTATAGAAAAAAGAAGAAGATGTGATATTACAAATATTGAAGCTTAGATATTATTAGCCCTATGGTGATATCCTGGATATCATTTTTCCAATTAGGATCAGTATAACTGTGCAATGATATAGAAAACCAGGAAAACTATGTCTGCTGATCTTTACAATTATCACTTAAGAAGACAGTTTATTAGTGGAGAATTCCTTAGATTTAACTGTTCATTGACAACTTCATATTGTGGGTTTCTTAAATGTCTTCTAATTTCCATATCTAAGCTTCAATATTTGTAATATCACATCTTCTTCTTTTTTCTATAAACATATATTAAGCCAATCACAAGTTAGGTTACTTCTTGGTCTAGCCAAATATAACTACTAAACATCAGGTAGGCATAAAATGAAATGTAACTTCTGTCATTCTGACGATGATATTGATTTATCGAAACAATTGTCAATTTTTTAGAATTTTCAATAACTTGTATTATATTGTGGAATCAACTAGAGACCTTGAGTTTCATTTAAAAACACTAATATGAGCATATTCCACGAAGTAAGGGTTGAGACAGTCAATTTTATCTTATATATGTTTTTACTAAATCTAAATGTCATTTATTGATCAATCATCGTAGCACTGTTGATTTTATTATTGCCATCCTATTTATTCTTTAAATATAAGCAGATGCTTTGGGTGTCTAAACTTCCGTGTAGCCTTACGTTATTTTATTGATCTTCGTTTGCTTGTTAGGTTCTGTCTAAGGTTGTTTTTTTGAAATACAGAATTATTTTAAAACTGTTTTACTAATAATTGTTTATGAATTCTTTCTATATTTATTTATTTTTCTCTATGATTATGCCCATTGATTGTAATTGATTATGTTGTTATATAGATATTTTATTAATTTTGGTACTTTATTTACAAATTATTTTTATTGATAGATATTTTTATTTTATATTTTATTGAGATTCTATGAATGTTATATGCTCGTTACATCTACAACAATATATATACATATATATATATATATATATATATATATATATATATATATATATATATATTTGATTTTCTTTAACCTTTATATATAAATTTTTTTTCCATTTTTCGTGGGCATCAGGTTAATAGTAAACCTGATGCCCACGAAAAATGGAAAAAAAAAATATATATATATATACATATATATAACAAAAACAGAATTAGCCGGCATATCACGCAAAAGAGGTTACAGAGAATGAGCGGTAACCGTAGACATGCATGTTTCTGGCTCATTAGCCTTCATCGGTACGGCATAACCAAGAAAAGGTGTACAACTTGGGAGCAAGGATGTTAATTGAAACATGAGAAAAGACAAACAACGGATTTGAACAAGTTAACCAAACGCACATTTGTGCCTTCAAATGGAAGATCCCGAGTTTTCAGGACAACAACCAACAGAGACACGGCGGCGTCTATAGCTTTCCTGTCTGAACCTTCCGACCCTGTATATATATATATATATATATATATATATATATATATATATATATATATATATATATATATATATATATATCACTAAATATATACTAAAATATCACTTGTTCTCATTAAAAAAATATTAGATCAGAGAAACTTAAGTGAAAAAGAAAGGAGTAAATGTTGTTTGAACAAGGATAATTTTTATTTCAAGATAATTGTTGGACGTGAAGTATATGTAATAACACAAAATTTGGCTATTAAGTTATTAAAAGAACTACATGAAAACGATAATCATATAGGAGTAAGAAAAACACTTGTGATTTGCAGAGAGGCTTTCATTTGCAAGAATGGTTTAAAAATGTGTAATCAAATAATTTAAGCTTGTCAATTGTGTCAATCTGCAAAGGACAAGAATCACCACGATGAGAATATAACTAGATCTATCATTACTAAACAATCCTTACAACTGATGCAATATATTTCATATCCAATTTAACACCGAGCAAGAAAGGAAATTCACACATATTTGTGATGATTGATCATTTCTCAAAGTATACCGAAGGCTATGCTTGTATAAGAACAAATAAAGAAACAGTGAAGGAGTGCCTAACAAATTTCTCCGTACAGCATGGATCACCACAAAAATGTCTGATGAACAATGCCACATATCTAAATAATGAGAATTTTAAGAGATGGTTGAAATCTTCAAACATCCAACCTTTATATACCTCTGTAAGACATCCTAATGCCAATCCAGCAGAGGAATAATAAAAGAAATTATCAAATATCTAAGAATATAAGTTCATCATGAACATAATTTGTGGGGAGAGAAACTAAATAAAATAATAGATTGTATAAACAACATACCAAGTGGAGTAACACAACGAGCACCTATGGAGATTATGAATAATACTCCAGCAAATAGACCTTGGATAAACTCAATAGAACTCGAATATGAAGAAAGAATGCACAGAGGTATGTTAAAAAAGGTATTGAGAAAAAAAAGGTATCTTTTAAGAAACGGGAGTATGTTTTACTAAAAGCACATAGGAAACCTATGAAGAAAGAGAACAAATGGGAGAAGCTACCACTAATATATTATGAAGGTCCATATGCAATAGCCGATGAAAATGGAATAAATAGTTATACGTTGCAGTATCCTGATAGAGGAAGAAATCAAGGAATATTTCACGTGACACTACTATAACACCTCACCCTAATGGAACCTTGATAATAGTTAGATAATTCAAGTGTATATGTAAATGTTTATTTATAGGAATAGAGTTTAAATGCATTATTAGGATAGTATTTTAGTTAACAGAATACACTTACACTTTTATGTTTATAGTAAATACATAGATGGAAATTGAACTGTTTTATTCTTGAATATTTTAACAATATCCATCAAATGAAAACATATCTTGCGTAATATAACGCTTGATTATTTTTCTGACTATAGGTAAGATACACTTGATTTGAGGTTTAAAAAACAAAATATAAACGAGATATGACTTTTAGCATTTTAAACAATAGTGTTTAAAGAGTCGTTTTGAGCATATCAAACCCGTGTTCAAAATGCAGTTTTAGTAACGGAAGTGGAAAAATACATTTTCTTTAAATTGAAACATTTTTTTAAATGATTAAACTTTTATTTTAAATAATTTTCATTCCTCAAATGCAAAAAAAACATAAACAACTTTAATTTAAAAGAATATAACATTAAAAATATCTAGCTACTGCGGTATATATATCTAGGTAAGTAAATAAAACTAAAAACAAATGTTAGATATGTTTAAAGACAGTATTATAGAAAGATGTAACACAAGAAATATAAATCAATAAATTGTACCGAGATAAGCGACTCTGAGAAATGTAGAAGTAATAAGACGCATAACGAACATTAAAGAATTTTCAAAAATGGATTTATAACATGATTTTTCCTTTGGATGAAACTTATAAATGAAACTTGAAACTAAAAATAAACTACGAATTTATAGTATTATAAATAAATAAGAACTAATTGAAGAGGATACTGCAATACAGGGTTCCAGAATCATCTTTGTAACAGCGACCTGAAATAGAAAGAAATGTATTATTACTAAGGGTATCAGATAGAAACCACCTTTCGAGGGACCATATGTGGTGGAAAATGAGAATGGAGTAAATAGTTATGTTCTAAGACATATAGAAAGTAATGAAATAAGAGGTGTTTTTAATATAAAAGATTTATACAAATACAATAATTAATGAAGAAGTTAAGAAAAATAAAAAAAGAAGGAATTTTGTAAATATTTGATGTAAAATTTGCATTCATAAAATGTTTCCTTACATAAAAATTTGATAAACGCAAAATTTAGGGGATGTTAACATAGAGTGAAACCTGCAACACCCTGTATACAGAATTATGAAATTATAGACTACATACTTCAAGTAATTGAAATTTTTGGAATTTGAATTTTTTCTAAAATGACCTAAAAAGGAGACAATCTGTACTATTTACTCTATTTACAATAGAGAAAGCATATAAAGGATCTAACTATATGATTATAGAGAAGAATTCAAATAAGCTTTATAAGAATATAGGTGACATAAAAACAACTTCCATATTTAAAAGAGAGAATTTTAGAACGTTTGTTACATATGAATGAAAATAATAACCCATTGTTCTTATTGTCAAAGTAAATTAATATTGTGGTTTGTTTTAAAGAAGTGAATATTAGGGTTTGAAGGAAGTTTTCAAAAAGATTATATAAGTATTTAAAATATGTGAATGTAGGAAGTAAATTGAAAACACTAACTCTATGGAATATGACATTTGTTGAACGATTTGACATTCTGAATAAATACTTTAGAAAATAAGAATTGTCATTTAGTAAATTTATTGAAATACAATTTAAGGGAGAAATATATGGGTTATGATCGTTCAAGAGGCTCAAATCAGAATGTTTTAAAATGATGGATGGACAATGCACTATTTGAAATGAAATTTTTCAAAAAAGAATTTTGATAACCAATTTTGATTGGTAGAATGCATTTAAGATATTTTTATCAGCGACAAGTAGATTGCTAATAAGAATAAAAAAATTGAATGGGAACAGTTTGTTGATTATACAGTCTATTGACTAGGTACTTTTCTTTTTCGGTAGAAATTTTTAGAAGAAGCAAAATTTATTGAGAAAAATTTTTAAACTTTTAAAAAAACAACAATTTGGCATTAAAAATTAGAGAAAGAAATACATTATACTTGAAAGCTAGTCAGTGATATATTTAAACAAGCAGAAGTACACATTATAAGAGGAAAATTGGTAATTATATTTGAATACTAACCATAAAACTTATAGATGTAATTAAGTAAAATATTGTATGGTGGAACGGTGTCTCCACCATACCTTTTAGATAGCTTTGGATTATGTGATTTGATTGAAATGTATTGATGTGGACGAAATGTAGCACTGTTTCTGGACATTATGCAAGCTGGACAAATGGTATGGTACTTTATACTCGGCCGGACCGTACTCCATGCAAGCGGGAGTTCCTCAAGGCTCAGTATTATCACCTTTGCTATACACCCTATTCATTCATGATCTCCCAACATCCCCTCAATTGTTAACTGCTATGTATGCCGACGACACTTGTTTTGTAGCTACAGCACAGAATCAAGAACACGCATTAGAAACTGTACAAACACACATAAACACAAAAATCATTCCATATTTACACAATCAAAAATTAGCTATTAACGCCTCCAAATCAAAGTATTTATTACTCAGGATAATAGCTAAAAAACACACTTCATTACAATCTCAGCTTTGCGTAGATGGGCAGAATATTGAACCAAGCACTACCCTGAAATATCTAGGGTATACTTTGCAAGGGAACACAAATGCAAATGCACATATTTTGCAACAGATACGCAAGGCCAAGACTGCAATGAGTAAGCTATACCCACTCATATGCACACATAGTAACCTCACAACACATAACAAGATACTAACATACAAATACATCATTAGACCCATACTGACATATGATGCTCCTGTTTACTACAACGGGACAAAACATAATTTCCACTCCCTGCAAGAGGTTCAAAACAAGTGTCTGAGGATGGCTGTTAAACACAATTGCTACCTCAGACTACCCAAAAACACGTGGTTACATGACAAAGCCGATACGCCAACTATTAAAGACTTCATAAACAAAATCTCATCAAATTTTTACAATTATTGTCTGCCAGAAGATCTTCGTAGAAATCTCACAGACGCTAATCGCGCAGGACACATCCGAGATAGCGGGTGTAGGCTTCTGCATGGCTCGTTAATTACATAACAAGATCGTTCAACTCCAAACCTATAATATCTCACAAAGTGTAAATCATTCAAACAAACAAATTTAAGTAAAATCAACGTTAGTCATGTTGCCGTCTCGAAAACTAAAACCCCATAGCATTTTTGAAACTCCGTTTTTTAGCTACTTTTCAGGGATAACCTAGCCGAAATATTCTAGGAGTCACAAATATTCGAGGTTCAAAGTTGTTGCATATAGTGAAAAATTATGGATAATGTCTGCGAGCAAGGAGCCATGAACCCCCCACAGGACAATCACAACAAGGAGAAAAATGGCCTGGACATCGGCGTGCATATAAACGATGATTTTTCTAATTGTTGTTTTGAGATACCAATACATGAATAAAGAATATTTAAAAAAAAAACTATTTCTTATGTTTAATATAGGGTATTGAAACAAAAATAACGAACACTGTAATTATATATTATCAAAATTGTGATGGAAATCGGAAAAGAAATACATGTATCAATATGAACAAATTTAAAATCGAAATAGTAGTGTGATGATCCCAAAAGACATTATCATAAAAGGGCATTATCAAAAGAAAAGACATTGTTAATTTCAATGTGGTCAGCGGGCATTGATCTATTAAGGTCAATCAAACACACCGAAAGCACGTTCATTGTAAAATATGAATATCACATTCATTTTGAATCCGGAAGGTCATGAATACGGGTAACTGACACATTCAATCGCACACTTCCTATAAATAGAGAGTGTCGACAAATTCAGGATGCTTCATTATTATTATTTTGAATAGTACAAATGTATGTATCGTGTATGTATAATTTGTGTTAATAATTCTTAATTATATTCATCCCAGTGAGTTTTTAAATGATGTTATTTATTCAACCCTTAACGAATGGTTACGAGGTAAGTGTTTCTCCATGGTTTTATGGTTGAAGTAGTCTATACGTGGGGCACTTACTAAGTAACCACCACAGTAGAACAGTCAACTAAAATCTAATAAACGCAATAAATTGGTACCTTTACGAAAATATGATATGTTTTAAATGGCCAAATCATGAAATTTTAAATTGGTTAACCAATAAAAAGACGCACCAACCTTCACAGAACAATAGTTTTTCCTTGTCACCAACAATCTCCAGTCTGCTATAACACCACGATTGTGTTATTGTGTCTACTGCTTTTCCTTCCGCTGGACTTCGACTAGACACCACTCCTCCAGGTAAAATCTTGAATTCCTTGTTCTTAATACACTTTATACTATTATTATCTTCTCTTCTTTCACAATCTGGTTTCATTCTTTTGAATATCTTTTTAAATGATACTATCTGGTATCTTTTATTATTCTACAGCCTTTATTTTAATAATCTATTTTAATTACTTGTCTTATGTTGCTTTATTTATCTTTCAAATCTTCTCAAATTATTTCATTAACTTCATTTGACTTCTTTATATACTTTTCTTTTAATTATATGGCGACTAGACTTATATTTCCTTAAAATTTTAAATTTTCCTTAACATATGTCCTCCCTCAACACTAACACACCACATACTACCGCTCGCTTCCAAATCAACAAACTGTTTCTTCTTCCCGTTGTCATGGACAAAATTAATCATCTAACTAGATTTTCCAACAACTATCTACGTATCTGAGGTCTTTTTATTTAATTTCATATCTTTTTTAACTACATTAGGATATTTAATGTTCTTTTAATTTCCAAAATAATTTCATCTACTGAATTAAAATTCAACTTCTCTAAAAACTATCCCTATTTATAAAAAAACCTCTTAATATGTATTACTTCTCCATTCTCATATGAACAAATCTACAAACTAATTACTCTTAAATACATATGCAATCCTTTTCCATATATCTCAGAATTCTTTCACAATTAGAGTTCAATATAAACTCGGCCTGAAATTTCTATTTAATCAAAATATTTGTGTGCTGTTTCTCGTCATAACGATAAATATACCCATCAGAAACACATAGAGTTCCATGCCAAAAATATTCTGTCGCTAGCATTCCATGCTTTGAAAATAGTTTTGACATGACAGTTTTCTACGTCATAATAATAATAAAATCTCACAAATGGAAATTTTGCTTCTAAATTCTTGTTTAATCGTATGTATTATAATGATCTAAATATTTGCATTCATTCTTTTTGGGTTTTCTCTCTTTTGTATAATCTCTATGAGGTATATGCCAAATTTACAACAGTATATTTTATCTAATGAGAATTTGTAGCCTGATATATAAGTATGAGTTGATTTATTTTATGAAGTATTGACATAATGGTAAATATTTTGAATAATATTGTAGTAATTCAATATTTTTATTAAATAAATGATATCATAGGTATACATTCAATATTTAATTCACTTTAACTTCATTCATATGATGAAAAATAAACAATTTCCTATGTTTAACTATATTACGATATTTAATATTCTTTCCGTTTGCAATATAATTTAATCTACTGAATTATTGACGAACTCCAACCAACTTCCTGCTCCACAAACACTAAATCCTCTCACATCTATACCTTCTAAACACTTCTAGATGGGGTGATGAGTTCAATATATTTTTGTTTTGTTAGGAGTTTCTAGTAACTCACAAATATCAATTGAATTTTGATCATTTCTTTAACAAATGAATTTTGAATTACTTTCAGTTTTATCATATTAAAATTTTGAATGGATTCAAAACATTATCTATGATAGATACAAATATCAAAATAAAAATTAGTTGTTCAAATATTTGGATTTATTCAAATGTAGTCGTTCAATTTCAACCCTGCGTAAGATAGGGACTTTTCTCATTTTCGTGTACACGTCAAGACACGGTACATGTGCGCCGTGGGTGCCGTATATCTCAACTTTCCTGATTATGGGAGAAGTAAATTAAGATACGACTGAGGGTCGAAGAACTTACACCGCAGGAAACGCAGTCATGGAGATGTGAAGCGCAATTTTCGAAAGTGCGGAATAGTACAATATCGTAGGATATTGTATTGTCGATAAGGCCTCCCTAGTTAATTCAATAATTGTATGCGAAGGGGTATATATTATACAACAATGAATTCGTCTGTTGAGACACAATATTTAGGAGTAAATAATTTTACGACTTGACAACTATAGATATACATATTTTGTTGCATCTTCTCGGGAGATTAAAGTATAAATTAAATTTTTTGTAGGTTAGGTTAATAGTCGGAGGTGAAAGTCAGGAATTATATTTATAAATTTACTTACATTCTAGTGCAATAAAAGGAGGGATATATCACTGTCGCTTTCCTACACTTAAACTAAATATCGATAAAAATGTCAATTCTTTTCTTTAAAATATCACTCATAACTTTTTAGTTTCCTGACAATTGTTCCATAGCTCATTCCACCCGAGAAGACACGGGCGTGCGAGTGTATTAGTAAAACTTCAGAACCTACCGAAATTAATTTTTGGGGTCGCAATAGGCATCAATCGATCGTGAGAGTACCTCCCTACTTACCGGCGTTTTGTTTTAAATTCTCAGTCAGTAGTGATTTGATTTTGAAGATGGCTGCGTTTTTTGACCGTAAGAAGCGTTCAAGTAAGAATCTTTATTGTGTTTTTTGCTCAGTGCTAAACGTTGTTTTTCGTTTATTATGTTGTAAAGGTATTGAACAACATATTGCTACTTCATATTAACATTTATCTGTTAAAAGTTCGGAATAAATTTAGTCAAAAATTTTAGTCGCACGAACGTGATACCTTTGTCGTAAATTGAAATTCGGGTAATATTTTTTGCTGGAGTTTTTTATTGTTTAGTAACTGAATAAATTAGTTCATCCTTTTCGATTTCAGGACTTAACTTGTCTGAATTGTCTCAAAATGAAATTTAGGAGATATTGGAAGATGGAACTAATTCCGATATTGATGAATTCCATGACGAAGACATAGAAACAGAGTCGCGCCTTGTTAACACGTTAACAGACTATGACAACGTATCTGAGAACGACACTGATAACAGATCTAAGAGAGACAATGTCAACGGATCTGAGAGAGAGAGATGATGTTATCGAATCTGAGGGGGATTCCTCAGATGAAATTGTCAATTCTGACATACAATATCCATCAAGGGTCCAGAAACAAAAGCAAAAACCGAAACCCTGGAAAAAATCTCATTTTATGAGAAAGAACATGACTATCCAGTATTACCAAAACAACCAGTTCGACTTCCAACGGAATATTTTCGGGATTATTTTGATGACACATTCTATGAGGAGGTCGCTAGATGTACAAATCTTTACTACATGCGTAAAACAGGAGAACAACTTAAAACAAGCTATAATCGTACTCAATAGGTAAAATTTATAATGAAAATAAACGGTACTATTGAGTTTCTTTCAAATTTTCTATGAGTAAAATTATATCGGATATGTTGTTTTGTCTGCCACCCGGCAGACGAGTACTCACGACTAGCTAAAAACAGTGGAGCAGGACGGGGTCTCTAATCTAATACTACAAGAAATTAAATCTGGGCGCAAGACAAATTGAGCCCTTGAGTACTCAAAGTAATCACGATAGAAATTGCCAATGCTCACCAAAATGTCATTTAAACACTGAGACCAATATAAACCCAGAATAGTATTTATCAGGCATAAAAAAAATACAAGCAATTTATGTTTCAGTTAAATAAAAAAATATGTACATATATATGTATGTGCCCAATTTATTCACTATTTTATAAACCACAGAATTGAACTTCCAGCTATATAACAATGATAAAAAAAAATAATAATAATGGGTACTCTCACCTTAATTATTGATAAGCAAGTTATTCTATATTACAATAAAGACTTCAAACAAAAATGGATCACTATAAGCGCTGGCAATAAATATTGGTAGCATACAAGCAAATATAAAAAGAATATAGCTGATCATAAAAAAACACTTCGCGTGAGCTCAAGCGCAGGTTTTATGTATTTGTAGATTATAACAATAATTGAATTACTCGGTAAAGTGAAACCAAGCCGCTATACTACACCTCTAACAAATTGTATAAATATGTACCACAACTAGAACGCCTAGTCCTAATGCTAGAGCAAAAAAAGAGTAGGTAAACTATTTCGAAAACATATATTCGAAAAGAATAATCCAAATGTACGTCCTTTGGTTTTCTTACGAATATAACGTCTAATAACAAAATCTCGTCATTCAATAGAAAGTTAAGCGCAATATTAACAACAAATATACGCAACCTAAGCAAAATATACAAATAAAGTAGGGTGATAGTGGCAACTAAATATTTACTAAAATATTCAGTTGGATTCAAGTAAGCAATTAGAATCAAAGATAAGTTTATGCAACTTGCGTGTATATCCAGCGATGGTAGATCACCCTGTATTCTACTACTGTCAATTTAGCGTAATAATTTCTTTTAGTAATCCAGTAAACCAAAATAGGTCTTTTTAGTAGCAATTGAGCTCGAAATGGCATACTATGACATCATATCTGTTGGTACACTGTGCATCATATCTGAAACTAGATGCGTGAACAAACGAAACCACGAAAAAAATGAACAAACCTATGGCATGCAGCCTCATGGCAATTTGAGGTTAGGATACCACTATACCTGAATATAGTGTAAACTTCAAATTTTTTCCATGCTAGAACTAGTATCGGGATATATATTTACCCTAAAATTTGTCTTCAATCACCAATAAATAAGTTATTTGGTCTATTTTAGAAAAACAGTGGCGATGACACGAGTCCTTTAAACGTAGTACGGAAACTAACCAAAACAATTGATGGTTGCCTATTGTGCCAATCCTAGTTTGATTATATCAGAAAAGATGGCAGTGTCCCAATAACCAGTATGCCGCAACAACTGAATTTCTCCCCAATTCGCAAAAAGAAGTAATTAATTCAAGGATATATAGTAATAATCTATCTCTATTCTAGTAATGATATTTTAGTTTTTCGGTATGAACCAATTAATTATTTATAAATATTCAAAACAGACATAAACACTGAATACAAGAAAACTAGAAGCACCATCAGAAAAACATATATTTCCGCTTACTTCGCATCTTTCCATCTAGCATCCTCAATTTAGTAAATAATTTCCCTATGGGTATTTGTTCCATCTTCCCGGCTGTTTTTATAGGAATAAAATAAAAGGCAGTATTCTCAATGTATTCGTGTCATTCGACTCGACATAATGATTAAATAATAATAATAGAAGTTTATTCAAGGTGATGTAGTTGAAATAATAATGAAACTCACAAAACAAAACTCCTGCTTCGACGATGAAAACAGGAAATTATGAGTAGTTTGCTTCTTTCGATTTTCATTTAGTTACCTTTAGTTTCTACTTTTCCGCCCAACCTTTCAATATGCGAGAAAAGTATTGTTTTACCCCAAAAAAAGTTGGAATTTTGAAATTTTTTTTTTGAGTTATTTTCACGTTTTCCATCAACAACAACACGAAAAAACGGTTTTTAGAAAAAAAATCCTTTGTTCATATTGTCGTCGTCGTCGTCGTTGTCGTCGGCCACTTTTCCTTACAATTCTTGTTAGCACGATACAGCCTCCGGAGTGCAATAAGTCAGCAATTTTATGATTGAATATTGTTCAGGAAGTGTCACAGATGAACCCTATTGATTTTCAGTTCACCAGAGCCAGTACAACGGGTGCTATGGTACTTGAAGTACGACATTTAGTCATTCTTTGCGAAATTTCAGTTGGTTAGCACGATACATCCTCCGGAGTTCAACAAGTCACCAATTTTATGATTGAATTTTGTTAAAGACATCTCACTGATGAACCCTATTGATTTTAAGCTGACCAGAGCCAATACAACAGGTGCTACAGTACTTTAAGTATGATATTTTTGTCATTTTTGGAGAAGTTTCAGTTTGTTAGCACGATACTGCCTCCGGAGTATATACAAGTGATCAGTTTTATGATTGAATATTATTCAGAACGTTTCAAAGATGATATTGATTGATATTCAGCTCACTGAAGCCAATACAACGGGTGCTATGGTACTTGAAGTACCAGATTTTTATTATTTTTGGAGAATTTTCAGTTTCTTGGCACAATACAGCCTCCAGAGAGTATACGATTGATCAATTTTATGATTGAATATTGTTCAAAGTGTCTCACAGATTTACCCTATTGATTTTCAGTTGACTGGAGCGAGTACAGCGGGTCCTATAAATCCAGATATACTAAATTTTTGGTTATTTTGGGAGAAATTTTGGTTTGTTAGAATATTGTTCAGGGTCACAGATGCGGAAAAGTTAGTTTTAATCTTTAAAACTATTTATTTTTGTTTGTAGTTGATTCCATTATTCTTTGAAATCAGATCCATTCATAAAATATTTTCATCCACTCACAAATTCCTTGAATCTTTTAACCGTTCTCCCGATACCCTCTTCTGCTATTAATAAACAACCGTATGATTTCTGTCACCGATCATCTTTTTTTAAGAACTCTACCTTTTTAGTAAGCTATTGATCGTTTTTTGAAGATCCGAATTTAATCTAATTATAAATATGATAATTTGGTGAGTTTTTTTACCTCTCTGTAGGGTGTCTTCTACGTTAATGCATTTGAATGCGCTGTGATATTGATCAAATTAGATTTGTCAAATGGTCATTTGATGCTATGGAATTGAGCGCATTGTTATGTTATCGTGTCTCACCGCAAACAGGTTGATATTAATAAGAGCTGTTCAATCAACTCAAACTAATAGTTCAAAATTACGATTAATTCATGATTGTAGATATTGAAAAATTTTCTGGAAATAGAAGATTTGAGCAGGTGAGAAGTTTTAGTACGTCCTCATGATGATATTAGATGAAGAAAAAGTTTAACAGAGTCTTAACCACGGGAACTCCTAGTACTATTGGTATTAAATAAGAAGAAAATAGATTGGAAATAGTGGAGTAGAGGATTGAAGAGATGAACATTAAGGAAATGCATAAAATAAGTTTTATGAATGATTGATTACGGAAATAAAAAACGACCACAACAGGAAGTAGCTCCCCTATTTCTTGAGAAATTTCCAGATTTGTTGTGTATATCACAAGGAACAATTAGTAAAATAGAGAAGCAGTTTCAGTACTTTCGACATGTGAGGCAGATTTAAAAAGCAGCTGCCAATGCACCGAGTCTTCTTCTTCTTCTTCTTATACTTCAAGAAGACCTTAAGGTCTTGTAACGTAAAAATCCAGTCAAACATTGTGTGCCGATGCACTTATCCCTATTGGAGATAGATCGAACTTGTTGCCCCGAAAACAATGTTAATATTAATCATCAAGTTACCAGCTCATGGGATGGCCGATATATGCCACAAGGTGTTTTACTCGCTAGACTTCAGTCGAAGAAAGGAGGTCCGTATATTGATAACGAACTAGAAAAACCCAAGGCGCCAGGTAAACCGTACCCGAGTAAATACCACAGATTAATTACCTAACCAGAGTTTACCCCCAATTAGGAAAATAATGAATAAATTTAACTTCGTAACACAACTCACAAGAGGAATGGTTTATTTTAGTGGTGGATAGGTCTGATACAATTTTAATGGTTTCAGAACTTTTGGGAGTAGTTTTTCCCGCAGTGGATACTTCAAGTCCTTTAACCTTTACTATACAATATAGTCCTTGCCGACTAATTAGGTATAAAACCACGAATATTGGGGTAATGGCAAGTTGATTAAAGAAAACTCTTCTTACTGTTTTTCTTCCAAGCTTTCGAAAACGTTTATTTCCATTATCAAGGATAAGTAAATTGAGATTGTTATGAATTGGTAAACATTTTTTTTTGCAATCATAAATCATTTTGACAGATTCATGAATGTAAACATTTTCTTTATGTGCTAAAATGTTTTTGAAAACATAAGGAAAAAATAGGTTATATTTGTAATATAGGTTAATAGTTATTAGAATATTCTTCTTTTATTATATAAAATTCAACCTCAAATTATTATACATGTCATCTTAATAATTTATTCATAATTACATTTTATTTAAAATTATTGAAAAAATTAAAATCATTTACCTAAAATAAAATTATTTCTAAAAATCATCAAATTTTATTTATATAGTTTCAATTATGTATGAGAATTTGAAAAAATAACTAAATTTCATGAATGGCACCATAGGATTTCTTTTTCTGGGGTTATGTGAAATCGAGAATTTATGGATTCTAGGAGAACAGGGTCAGTTACCTGAATGAACTTAGGGAACACATTCTACAAGTCTGTATGGAGATAACACCTCAAATACAAGAATTTTATAACCGGCTCGGTCACTGTTTACCTAAAACCGGAGGTTTATTCGAAGTTTTCCTTAATTTTTTAATTTATTATGTATTAGGATATTACTTTTATTTAAAAAGAATAGGTATTTCCATTAAAATTCGCTTTAAGTTTATTATCGAACACTTTTTTAATTTTTACTGTGTGTATTTACACAAAGAGTTCGTTTCTCATTTGAAAAAAAACGTAAAAACAGTAAAACCATTTTTATTAATACAGAAGGCGATTCAAATGTTCGGTCGACATATTTCCACGTTTGCCTAATCTCAAAAAGTAAAGCTTTTAACCGCTTTCAAACTGAAAACTAGAACAATTTCCAGCATTACAATAAAATGTTTAACAAATAGATCGGATTGATTATCTTGATCTGTTACAACCTCTCGAAGTATCATAATTAAAAGCTCCTTATAACTTGTTCTCGTGTTAGAATGATGCATGTTACAATTCTAATAAATGGGTAGTTTCTTTTTTCCTTCTTCTGGTGAAGCAGTGATTAACCCAGCCGATGTTGCTGACTAATCCCACCGCTGTCACCACTCTAATGAATGGGTAGTTTCTTTTTTCCTTCTTCTGGTGAAGCAGTGATTAACCCAGCCGATGTTGCTGACTAATCCCACCGCTGTCACCACTCTAATGAATGGGTAGTTTCTTTTTTCCTTCTTCTGGTGAAGCAGTGATTAACCCAGCCGATGTTGCTGACTAATCCCACCGCTGTCACCAGTGTAATACTTCTCCGTTCTTTCCTGTTTGTATTTGTTCTTATGATGACCACCGACCGGTATTATCCTGGAAAAAGTAATCGAGTCGGAACTATTCTTATCCAACACCAGTGTAATGAGATCGGTAATCCTTCGGGTTGCCTTTTTCTCTGTTGGTAGTGACCGGAAGGCCCTACACTCCTATCCAAAGAACAAAATCGTTGCAGCGTGCTGTCACCAGTGCCTCGCGGCACAAAATTTAGTACCAGGAATCTCCCTGCGGGATTACCTCGAGGGAGGGGTTGTTCCTGGCTCGAGCGATCAAGGTCGTCGTGGGGCCCCTTGGGCTTATACAGTGTGCCAAGCCCGAGTTCGTAATGCAGGTTGAGGCGGCCGGTCCTATTTGGCTGGTACGGGAGAGGTGAGGGTTGATGTTAAGGAAATAAACTGAAAGGTTAAATATGTACAAGCATATATTACAAAAGGAATATTAAAACCATATACGAAAGTTTTGGCAATCGAATAAATATAATATACACGGCTTTCTCCTGATTTTTGGATAGTCTACGCGATATAAAATAAATAAATAAAAAAAAACAAAGTAACAAGCGGAATGTCTTTTTGGTACTTAACCTGAATAAGTATGGTACCCTATACACCTTTAGCGATAATTATGTTGGATATCGTTCTCAAAAATTAAGGCAATAATTAGAAATCAAACGAAACTTTATGAATCAGATCAAATACGATATCTTGTAAACCCTATACCTATATTGCCAAAATTTCTGGAAAACGAATTCCGTGAAATTCAGTTAACTGGTACAATATAATAAAAGAAGAGAAAAATTTATATCCCCTATTTTCAATTCTAATTACGTTTCTCGAAGGAAAAAAATAGAACACAATCAATATCAATAAAATTCAGAAGATTTACTTATGATGTATCTGGATGTCCGGTAATATGACTGAAAAAGTTATCAGTTGATACTTTAAGATAGGACTAAATATGATCCCCTATAAAATATAAATATCGGTGCGCTATTACAATTAATCAAAACTCTAAGATAGGACTAAATATGATCCCTGGTACAATATAAATATCTGTGCGCTATTGCAAATAATCAAAACTATAAGATAGGACTAAACATGATCCCTGGTACAATATAAATATCTGTGCGCTATTGCAAATAATCAAAACTCTAAGATAGGACTAAATATGATCCCTGATACAATATAAATATCTGTGCGCTATTGCAAATAATCAAAACTCTAAGATAGGACTGAATATGATCCCTGGTACAATATAAACATCTGTGCGCTATTGCAAATATTCAAAAAAACATATATAGGGAAATTGTCCCTGAAGATAAGATAATACCTATAACTGTTCAGATTCTACCAGTAGATGAGGGGCGCCGATATATATGATACACTAGATATGACCGAAAAAGAACTGTGGGGTCCCTTACCTTTTTTGGGACACCCGGTTAAATCAAAGAAAATATAATACAACAGATCAATACAAAATATAATAAAATAATTGTACGTTAAAAACATACGTTTTGGAATATCACTAGTCACAAACTGCACAATATTACTGTTATGGGGTGAAGGGACCGTCAGTACTTAGACTGGCCTCTTCGGGGAGAGATACTTTCTCTCTCTCTGCTTTGATTCAAATTTTCTCGTTATTTGTTCTAAATTTCACCTTGTGTGAAGGTTAGTTTCCTATATCATTATTTTTTAATTTGTAACGTACTAGTAAACAAATCATGAAACAATCGTCATCTGTAATATGTTGTTAACTTCGCAATAACACATTTTGTTTGTATCAATTCTTTCGTTGAGGTCAACAGTTATAAGTTATTTCGAATTAAGAAAATATTTGTCTATATAGGGCGTTCTTAAAATTTTCTGTGTCATATCTCGTGTTTATTACACAATCAATATAAATGTACAATTGAAGCCGGCAACATTAAGTTTAATTCAAATCGTTCAGTGAATATTTCTTTTACTATTTCTGATATTCTGTTAATACCTACAATGAATTTATATTTGCAACACATTGTCGTCGCTTACGGACATGTGCTTTGGTACGTTTTCCACTTTATGAAATCCTGTTAGAGAAGAATAGTAATACACTGAAATTATATTTGTTCCTTTTTAACACATTGTCGCTTGAGCATCTGTGACCAAAGAAGATTCCTAGTACTGTATAAGATGCATCAAAATAAAAACATGAATCTTTTGAGCTTTCGAGAAGTGGTTATTATGAATCTGTTCAATCACTCAGTAGCTTTTCAAGTGGAAAATGAGGGAAAAACTGATCACAAATACCACTTTCTGGAGCAAAATCCTCCTATTGAAAAAGAAAAAACCGCAATGAAGACATGTGGTCGGTGTTTGCCCTGATAAACTATGTGTATATCTTGTTATGCAAACTAAATTTACTTAACATATTATAACATGTTCTAACATATCATAACATATTATATCATATTATATCATATTATATCATATTATATCATATTATAACATATTATAATATATTATAACTTATTATAACCTGTTTCTTTTTCATTTTGAATAAACAAATGATGTTTTTCATTAGCTTTTAGTTGGATTTCTTGGTGTCCAGTAAACTTGCCAGCGGTCTATTTAGGGGAAAATCGTACCCATGCTCCGATATCCAGTTTACTAGACTGCTTTATATGGCTCTAAATATTACCAAAGTCTGGTTAGAAAGGATAAAGTCTTATTTTTATACTTTAAAAACAATACATAAACCAAACGTTACAGCTGGTTTCTCAGATGGGTTAAGACGTTTTGACCGTGGCACTCAACATGTTAGGGAACGAAGAAACCTTTCAAACGATATAGAAAGTAGTTCATCGGATCGGAATATACTACAAAAATTGAAAAAAATCAGTAATAAGTTATAATTAATGTAATTAACTGTCTCGACCCTTACTTTGTGGAATCTACTCATAAAAGTGTTTTAATTGAAACTCACGGTTTCTAGTTAATACCACAATATAATAAAAATTGTTGAAAATTCTAAAAAATTGACAATTGTTTCGATAAATCAATATCATAGTCAGAATGACAGAAGTTACATTTCATTTGATGCCTACCTGAAGTTTCGAAGTTATTTTTGGCTAGAACAAGAAGTGATCTAACTGGTGATTGACTTAATATATGTTAATAGAAAAAAGAAGATGTGATATTACAAATATTGAAGATTAGATATTATTAGCCCTATGGTGATATCCTGGATATCATTTTTCCAATTAAGATCAGTATAACTGTGCAATGATATAGAAAACCAGGAAAACTATATCTGCTGATCTTTACAATTATCACTTAAGAAGACAGTTTATTAGTGGAGCACTCCCTAGATTCAACTGTTCATTGACAACTTCATATTGTGGGTTTCTTGAATGTCTTCTAATTTCCAATTCTTCAAGGAAATCCAGTTCTCATTCCTTTTCACAAATATGCAGCACTTCTAGTTTTGTGTTAGGTCTCAATTATTGCTTGGTGTCAAGTAGATGTTTTGCGTAGTGGGATTTATCTGGTTGTTTTAATCTGTATGCTCGTAAGTGTTCACTGTATCGGATCTCAAAATTCCTAAGGGTCTGATCCAAATAGACAGCGTTACATTCTGGACATTTGAGTTTATATATACCTGACTTCTTTAATGGGGGTATTTTTGTATTTACATTTAACAATTTTGTACTAACGTTACTTTCTGTTTTAAAAGAAGTTGTTGTATTCGTTGCCGAAGATATTATCTTTGAAATATTATTAGAAATATTTCCTGCATATGTGATGGTTTTATAAGTTTCTATTTCATCAGTTTGTTTAGGAAATATTAGTTGTAATGCCACTTTTTCCTCTTTTTCATTAATTAGCTTATTTATCATATCTAATGGATAACCGTTGGATGTTGCTATTTGTCTAATTGTATTAATCTCTCTATCAAATTACATTTGTTCATAGGAACTGAAAAAGCTCTATGTATCATTGAATTATATGCCGCTAGTTTATGGGACATGAGGGGATTGGAATTAAATGGAATTGCCACATCAGTCTGTGATGTGGTTGAAAAATACATCTAACTGTCGTTCAATTAGATGTATTTTTCAACCACATCAATAATTCATACCCAAAAATTAAATTTGAATTAGAAATTGACGAAAATAGCTCAATCAATTTTCTTGATTTGAAAATTCAAAGAGTTAATAATGTACTTGATTATTCAATTTACCGAAAACCAACACAGACTGATGTGGCAACTCCATTTAATTCCAATCACCCCATGTCCCATAAACTAGCGGCATATAATTCAATGATACATAGAGCTCTTTCAGTTCCTATGAACAAATGTAATTTTGATAGAGAGATTAATACAATTAGACAAATAGCAACATCCAACGGTTATCCATTAGATATGATAAATAAGCTAATTAATGAAAAAGAGGAAAAAGTGGCATTACAACTAATATTTCCTAAACAAACTGATGAAATAGAAACTTATAAAACCATCACATATGCAGGAAATATTTCTAATAATATTTCAAAGATAATATCTTCGGCAACGAATACAACAATTTCTTTTAAAACAGAAAGTAACGTTAGTACAAAATTGTTAAATGTAAAAACTAAAATACCCCCATTAAAGAAGTCAGGTATATATAAACTCAAATGTCCAGAATGTAACGCTGTCTATTTGGATCAGACGCTTAGGAATTTTGAAATCCGATACAGTGAACACTCACGTGCATACAGATTAAAACAACCAGATAAATCCCACCACGCAAAACATCTACTTGACACCAAGCATTAATTGAGACCTAACACAAAACTAGAAGTGCTGCATATTTGTGAAAAGAAACAAGAACTGGATTTCGTTGAAGGATTGGAAATTAGAAGACATTTAAAAAACTCACAATATGAAGTTTTCAATGAACAGTTAAATCTAGGGAGTTCTCCACTAATAAACTGTCTTCTTAAGTGATAATTGTAGAGATCAGCAGTTATAGTTTTCCTGGTTTTCTATATCATTGCACAGTTATACTGATCTTAATTGGAAAAATGATATCCAGAATATCACCATAGGGCTAATAATATCTAAGCTTTGATATTTGTAATATCACATCTTCTTCTTTTTTCTATTAACATATATTAAGTCAATCACCAGTTAGGTCACTTCTTGGACTAGCCAAAAATAACTACGAAACATCAGGTAGGCATCAAATGGAATGTAACTTCTGTCATTTTGACGATGATATTGATTTATCGAAACAATTGTCAATTTTTTAGAATTTTCAACAATTTTTATTATATTGTGGTATTAACTAGGAACCGTGAGTTTCAATTAAAACACTTATATAATTAATGTTTCTATTCATATCACTAAATAGGAAATATCTACCAGTTTTTAAAATACAGCTGGTTTTTCTATTGAAATTTGGTATTATGTATCTCATCAAAAAGTGTCGATCGGTATCAGATAGCTCAGTTATTCCTATGAATTTTCAGTCGTCCTTCGTCCATCAAATCTGCCGTCAAAACTCTTTAAGTTTTTATCGATTATTTGAAAGAAATCGAGAATCTTACTATGAATCGAGAATGAGGGTGATATCTGCTGAAGAGACAAATTTTGCTAATATATGCGGAATTATCGTTGGAAATTGCTTTTTCTCCTCTCACATGAGGGAATTTGTTCGAGGCACTAGTGATATCTTCCGAAAAACGTCATGCTGCTTTTCCATATTTATTTTCATTCGTAATGGAATTCGAGAGCACAAATACTTGTTGCGGAATTATCATCAATTCTCCTTCTTATTTTTCCTCTGTTATTCTTACAGAGTGTCGATTGAACGAATGATTTTATTCTTTCAGTCATTTAGTACATTTTATATGATTTAGGGAAGTTTCGTATATTTCTGGTAAACGTTGGAGTTATTTATTCATCCAATTCATATTTGGGTGCTTTGTTTCTAATCCCTCTCCTGTTTTGGGCATTTGTGTATTGGGGAGAAATATGGTTGAATATTTTAAATGCAAGCTAAGTAGTTGAAAATCGTCAATTAGGCTAAAACCTCTTACCTTGATAGGATTTACGATTTTTTAGCTTCGAATTACTTTGCTGGTACCCTCCTGTTTCCTTTTAAGTGGACTGTATTCTTGTTGGTAAAATTGCATTGGATTGAAACAGCACAATGAGAAAAGTCTATATAAATTTTATGTATTATACTGGCGAGAGTTCAAATTGAGTGTCTTTTCAATATCGAGGTAAATAATAAAATTGAGAATACGTGCATTCTACAAATATACATACACGTTTTTTGTCAGGCGAGTAATATCGCCGTATCCCGTGAAACCTCCAACGTCAGCAGATTGTTATATTATCACGTTCCTTGCTGCCCTCTATAGCTTTATTCGGGTTCATGCAATTACTGTTCTAAGACTGTCCGGAGTTTGCGCTGTCAAAATTGGCTTTTAACACAATGGTTTTGATACGCGCAGTTTGGCGTTCGGGTTTATTTTAGAACAATTCTAGAACGGTTCGAAAACCGTCTAAACCAGTCCCCAGTCTGGAACAGTCCGGATTATTTTTACGCATGCTCAAATCATTTGTAATGGAGAAGGGTGGGAGCTATTTTAAAGAGGTTAGGTTATCGTGTGTTGTTTTTTTTGGATCATTACTTTTCAAATTTAATATTTACGAAATGGATGTTATTGATTTCATGGAAAATATGGAAATATTTGGGCAGAATTCATCATCATCATCAAGTGGTGATGTCCTTGATGTGATCAGTAATGTTATAATTCCAGAAGTCTTACAAGACAATACCAAAAACGAAAACTTTGTGGAAGAGACTGTCCCTCAATATAGTGAGAAGCAGTTTGTGCAACATTTCAGGTAATTTTCTTGTTAAATTATTATGAACAATTGTTATTTATTACAAAGTATCAAAAACCCGATCAAACTTATATAAATATTTTTTTCTTTTTTAGGCTTCCCAGAAATACAGTTGAAAAGCTAAGGGTAGCTTTTGAAGAATCCGAGTATTTTCCAAAGAAAAATACTGGCTTTAAAAGGATCAGTAGTGAAAAATGTATACTGGCCTTCTTGTGGTTTGCCTCTACAGACGCAATTTCCTTTAGAGATATTGCTGATCGTTTTAATTTATCTGTAAGCACGTTGCATAGTGCAGTTGTGAATGCCAAAATGCAAAGGAAGCAGAATACACAACAATAATGAATCCAAGTCAATGAAAAGTCAATTGTCAAATTAGTTAGATTAGTTCAGTTCTATAGACCAGTGCTCCGCAACCGGTGTGCCGCTCTTTCAGACAATACGAATCAGATTCGTTTTGTAGCGAGACCCGCGAAAAATAAAGCAATCTGACAACAGCGCCGATGGTAAACGTCTATCCGTCTATCGGCGCGGCGCGGCGCGGCGGCTTGATTCTCGAAGGCGACTAAACTAGAAAGATCCGTGTCGTTCGAGGCGCGACTCGATGTTTTCCTGAACATCGCCGCTGCCTATATAAGCGCGCCTGTCGTCGCTCAGAGACTCAGAGAGAGTCGAATAGTCAAGTGAATCAGATAAATACGCGGGCAAACAAATAAATCGTAGAGTGAAATAAATAGTGAATTGCTATATAAATAAATTCTTGTGCCTTATAAATAAGTGAATATAAATTAGTTATAATTAGTTAAGTGTTATTTTTAGAGTTCCTGTTTTCTTTTTTACGTTGTTGGCCATATTGTGTCTAAATAAATCAAATTAAACTGGAACTTGTTGCAGTATCTACTTTTATAAATAACTATAGTGCTTCAGATATGGATAAATTTTTGCTGAAATCACGAGCAGATGACGAAGAACCTAGCACAAGCTCCAGCATAAGTGCTGCAAAAAGAGCAAAAAAGGTGCTGAAAAGGAAGTACAATCAAGACTACCTTCGATATGGTTTCACTTGGTGTGGCGACGAGGCGGCTCCAAAGCCTGAATGCGTCATTTGCGGTGAACAGTTGTCAAATGAAGCAATGGTACCCAGCAAACTAAACCGTCATTTGATCACAAATCATCCCAGTTGCGTCAAAAAAGACATTCAATTTTTCCAACGGCGCTTGGATCAAAATAAGAAACAAAAGCAGTTACGGTTTCTGAAAAGGCATTAGAAGCAAGCTACCTTGTTGCAAAATTAATTGCACAACAAAAAAAACCGCACACTATCGGTGAAACGCTTATTAAACCAGCATGCATGGAAATTGTTAGACTTATGCTTGGGCCAAACGAAGTTAAGGACGTGAGTAAAGTTCCTTTGTCGGCGGATACTGTTAAAAGACGTATCCAAGATATGTCAAGTGATATTTTGGGAACACTAATTAAAAAAATCATTTCGGCTGGAATTTTTGCGCTTCAAATCGACGAATCAACCGATATTAAAAATAAAGCACAACTGATGGCTATTGTACGTTTCGTTGACGAGGACTCTATTATAGAACATTATTTATTTTGTAAGGAGGTTCCAGAGAGAACTACCGGTGAACAAATTTTCCAAGTAACTGATAATTTTTTTAAAATACATAATATTCAGTGGACCAATTGCGTTGCTATTTGTACAGATGGTGCTGCTGCAATGATGGGCAGTAAGAAAGGTTTTGTATCTTGTGTAAAACAAAAAAATCCGTCAATACAAATTACACATTGCTGCATACATCGAGAAGCATTGATGGTCAAAAATTTGCCCGAACAGCTTCCGATCACAATGAATGAATGTATTAAGATCATAAACATAATTAAATCGAGAGCCTTAAATTCGCGAATCTTTGGAATACTCTGTGAAGAAATGGTAAGCGAACATGAATCCTTACTGTTTTATACAGAAGTTCGTTGGTTATCCCGGGGAAAAGTTTTAGCTCGACTGTTTGAACTTCGCTACGAAGTGCGTGAGTTTCTTTCAAGTCAAGATATGTACGATCTATGCCAGCACCTTCATGATGAATACTGGATAGCCAAACTTGCATACATGGCTGATATATTCGAACATCTGAATGAACTTAATAAAAAAATGCAAGGACGGAATCAAAATATATTGACGTGCTCCGATAAATTACAAGGGTTCAAAAAGAAACTTGAACTTTGGCAGGAACAGTTGCAAAAAGGATGTCTAGAAATGTATCACAGGACCAACCACAGTACGATCGAAAACAAGCAGTTGATTGTGGATTTGGCCCAACAACATTTAAGTATGCTTCAACAAAAATTTGAATACTATTTCCATTCTATCAACACGGAACAATACAATTGGATTCGAAATCCTTTCGCAACCAATGCAATAAGTTCCACGGAAGCACTGACATTGCAAACTCGAGAGGAGTTCACAGAATTAAGTAATAATATGACCCTAAAACTTAAATTCGACGAAGTTCCGTTAGATGTTTTCTGGATTTCCATCAAGACAGAATATCCACGCATCTCCGACAAGGCCATCTTCACACTACTTCCGTTTTCCACAACATATTTATGTGAGCAAAGTTTTTCAACGCTTGTATTAATTAAAAATGATAAACGGTCATGCTTAAAAGATCTTGACCAAGAAATAAGAGTTGCGCTGTCTAAAATTGAGCCGAATATAAAACTTTTGTGTTCAACGAAGCAAGCGCAGGTATCACATTAATCAGTCATCATCATGTCAACATATTTATTACTATTGACGTGTCAACAGAAGTAAATTTAGTATACCTACCTGTCCTACCTAGTATTTAGTATAGTTCTCATGTATGTACCTATTTGTATTTTTCATTCTATCTGAATAAAAAAAAAATAAAAAAAAAATAAGTATTATGTCCTGAGTGAAAATTTTGATGCCCCAAATCTGAAAGGGGCTTCTTCACATTTTAAAACAATAAAAAAAACTAAGGTAGTTTGGACATCCATAAATAATTAGTATACATGGAGTGAACTGACCCCCGACCTAGCTACGCCACTGCTATAAATATATTTTAGATTTTGGTGTGCCACGAAATTCTAGGGAGCAGTTTGGTGTACCTCAGATGAGGAAAGGTTGCGGATCACTGCTATAGACTATGAGGGATGTTCGGGGTTTTTCAAACTCTGTCAATTTTCAAACGGTCCGAGAACAGTTCTTAAGACTGAATAAAGTACGCAACTAGTTCTGCGCAATTCCAGATTGATTTACGGACTGTCCAGAAACAAAAACCCGAATAAAGCTTTCATACCACTAGTACCGAGCGCCAGCCATCTGATGGCGGGAAACTGTCGAGACGTGTATTCGCGTCCATGGCGCCCGACATGAAAAACGTGAATTCGCGTCATTGGCGTAGTAATAATATTTATTGTATTGAGTATACTTACTTAAATATCTGTGCTTCCCATAACAACAGTAGAATTATGAATTATTATTAATGAGACGTATTTGTTATAAATAAAATATATTAAGTGAAATCAATATATTATTCCAAAAGAAAACATAACAAAAAAAAATTATAATAAACTAAAATAAAATGAACACCATATTAACTATATTATATTACTCGACACTGTTGTGGTAGGTCGAAAAACAATCAAGTCATAAATATGGTTTATCTCCACACTCAAGGCAACAGTATATAGTGTATTTTCTTACTTACTTAGAATAGCACATTTTACGTTTTCATCGTATTGATCGATGATTGCCATCCTTATTCTGTTTTTGAGGTTCCTGTGGACAATGACTACTTTTTTCTCTTGTTGGGGACGTTATTAGTATCTTTTTCATCGAAAGATAACAGGTAATCAATAATTTTCAATCTAAACTCATACGAAGATAGTTTTCCTTCCGGTATGTTTGTTTTGTATAATAAGGGTTTGCACAATATGTAGTATGCCCACCTTCTGGTGCCATCTCATTGATTTCCGTTCACAATTATAATAGGAGAACATTTGGTCTCTTCTGTCAACACCACTCTTGTATTTATTATATTCAACATTACACTGTGGATTCACTTGATGCTGTCCCTGTTTATTTTGAGTATCGATAAGTTCTCCTTCGTGTTCCGTAGATAACATTATTATATTTCTTTTGTCCATCCACATATTTTACAATAAATTCTCCTTTGCCCAATTTTTTTCCTAAAATTTCGGTAGGATTATTTAGTCTTTTATATTTTAATGTTCCCGTCAAGTAAGTTCCTTTATTTAATAAATTGTAAGCTAAATTTACACTGGTATAAAAATTGCCCAAATAGATTGCATGTCCCTTGTCAAGATTATCCTCTAATAACTTCATTACAACCTTTGAACAGTGTCCTTTTCCACCTATTTCTGGATCGTTGGCACCAGCATAAATGATAAATTTTTGAATCAATCCTTCCTCACACAACATGTAGAATTTTACCCCATATTTATGTCGTTTATTTTTGATATATTGGCGAAAAGCCAACCTCCCCCTCCATAGCATCATTGATTCATCAATGGATAAATTTTTTCCAGGATAATAAACCTCTTTAATACGTCTATTAAAAAAATCTATCACAGGTCGTGTTTTGTAGAGACGATCGATTGGAATAGGGTGGTCCTTGAGGATTATCGGCAAAACGTAAACATCTGAGGATGCTTAGGTATCTAATGCGCGCCATAAAATTTCTGATGACTGGAATATTAAATAGGTAACTAGTCTTCCAGTAGTCCTCAATTCTATTAAGTTTTATTGTGCCTGTGTGAAATAGAAGTCCCAAAAAACTTGGAACTCTGGGTTACTTACATCCTTCCATGATGTTATTCATGATTATTCGCTTACTCCCTCAAGAAATATTTCTTCTGCATATTTATTTGTATGCGAAACTACAAAATCTAAAAATTCATCTGTTACTATCTAATTAAAATATTCAGAAGGCTCATTTACTTCTTCTATATTTAGTGGAATACGTGTGGCGGAAAAGTCGATTACTTTTAAATTAACGGTATCGGTCCATTCCCAAACCTCTTCAGAATTTTGATTATGAGCATTTTGATTATCAGGATTTTCATTCACATCAGACTCACTCTCAGAAGACTCTCCCTCAATGTGGTAATCAAATTCGCCCGCAAATAACAGTTCCATTGCCTCCTCTGGAGTATACACTTTTTTCTTTTGGCACCTGTGATAAAAAACAAACATAACCACAAATTTTCAAATTGAATTAATTCGAATTAAAATTTTCAATTAGTACTATTTCTTTAAATATACCTTTTTGACCTTCCTTCATCACTAAACTCGATATCACACGTATCCTTTCATGTACTAGGTCGATCCATTATATCACAGGAATACCATTTGCGCAAACAGACTTCAAAACCTGAACTGGAAAACCACGGCCGTCACGATGTTACCTGCAGTCCTAGAAATACGCCATACAAATATTGGATCCACGTTTGCCACAACGGTAGACTTTGGAGTTCGTAGAAAGTACCGTATACAATGACTCGAATTCAAGTCCTCGGCGTGTATGATACGTGAATTCGCGTCATTGGCAAGGTACGTGTTAACATATTCCTGTCCTATCATATTCCTGCAAACTTGTTATTTCTGCATTTTTTACCTTTTTAGATTTATATTTCTGTAGCTCTCTGTTCTTTGTCAATATTTCACTTGTGAACTTATAAATATTTAATTAAATTAGTTAGTTGTAAAAATGATAGTTAATAAAAAAGTAATTTCGTGTATCGAATATATTTCTTACGCGTATCGGTGTTCAAAATAAAGGAAGTAGGAATTAAAATTAGTTACGCAAATTAAATTTAACTCTAGACGTTGACAGTATTTTTTTCTCTTTTTTATGTTAATACCAACTTAATTAGCTTTTATTTAGTTCAATGAATGGAGTGAGAAATAAATGATCAACAATCTCAGACAACAGCTTAAGAAATAAATAAGCTTAATGAAAAGTTGAAGTGAATAGAAGGCTTTTCCAGTAAACAACAAGCATTGAGCGTAATAAGGGTCTGGTCCAGAGTATTCATAATGACATTATGACATTCATTAAAAATCACCAACTTATTGAATGAAACTTGACTAATGGAATACGGAATACGCATTTATATTCCTATTTAGAACAAGGTTGATAATTAACTTTAAAAGTCCATCGTGATATTATGTTGAACGCAAATCAAAGCAAAGGACGACACTTTTGACTAAGTAAGTAAACAAACTACTGGTTTTTGTAATTTTATATACGATACAATTTTGTTTATACCGAACATTAATTAGAAAGTGAAGTAATTTATTCTGAATATTTTTAACATTCTGTAATCAATGTCTTCTCTGTTTTTTTGGGAATATATTATCATCATGTAGCATAAGGTGTTCTTTTTTTCTATCTGATAGGCATTTATGTCTAGTGGACCTACACCCGGATTTTGTGTGGATATGTTGTAGTGGTTATCAACCCGAAGGTTAAATACAATTCAAACCAACTATTATGAACTAGGATCAAGTCGAAGATGAGAACGCAAATGATTGATACGATTAAATATAATAACGAACACATGTTAGCAAGAGATATTTTAAACTAAGTATAAACATAACTATAAACATTATACAAATTATTTACTATAAAAAAGAAATATTGTAAACAGTCAAGGAATTATTACTCTGTCTAGTTTATCGATAACAACTAGTGTATATTGTTGGTAAGAAAGTCAATTTGACCGTCCTTGTAAATTATAGGCCATGTCTAGTTAATTAAATGTTATTTAGTATATAAATAAAATCCCAGTGCTACTTACCGACTAGATTATTTTGTGATTTTTTTTGGAAAATTATTTTTGGTTAAATATTTCCACCGTCAAACTAATAAAATTTCACCTAATATTTGTTTCAAATAATTTTTGGCTGAAAGTATCATCAATAACTCACAAATTAGGGCATTTAGGTATAGGGAATGCTTAAGAAATGATAAAGTGCCATACAATACCATTTCATTACGATACTAAAATACAGGGTGTTCCATTTAAGAGAATCCAGTAAAGGATCATTCCTATATATTACCAATCCTGTTGTTAAAATCACATTTTAACAGATGCGAAGGCCCCGCCAATATTTAAATAAAATCCAATGCTTAAATTCATATAGCGAATAAACTCGGTTCAGTCCGTCGCTTGACCTCGTGTCCTCTGCGAATTCAGAAAAGAGGTCGGAGAGAGTATGTCTGACTTCCAAAAAGAATACACGTACTTCGTAAAAATTTGGTATTTATTGTGCTTTTAATTAATTTGATACTAAAAACCAAACTAATTACTTAGTGAATAGTGCAGTTGTAAATATGGGGTAAGATATAATTTAAATCAACTTCTAATAACATGCTCATAATTACAAAAACTTGGAATGCTACCGGATACCGGAAAATTTTCATCAATCTAAGCAATTCACCTGCTGTACGGCTGTGTTGCCAAACTATAACCTGTGCCGGAGAAAATCGAATAACTAACACTACAAGTTTCAATTGTTTATTAATTCATTTAATTATATGAAAATTGAGTTGCGTGGTTTCCATTATTTATAGAAATAAAGTGCTCGGGAATAAACATTACGAGCTCTAGTTTTATTTCAGTTCCTTTGTCCGTCTTCTACACGGTGGTCCTTCGATTATTGAATTTCAAATTTCAATGAATACTATTGTTCCAGCAATTGCTCTATTTTTTTAATACTCAGTCCACTACTGCTTCAATTGTATCCTTTTTTATTCACCTGTATATAAAAAACGAATATCACGCTATGTTAATAATTTTGGACAATAGTGAACTATATCAAAAATCGTTTGAACGTAAATATATTTCTTGATATCAAATCTATACAATGGTACAGGGTGTTCATGTTACGAGGAAATTACTAAAAAAGTGCTTATACCTTTTAAATTACCTCGTATAACGTTATAATACCTCATATCGCACAAACAAGAAAATCGAGGGGAATAAAAAAATGAGGAAATATACTGGGTGTTCCATTTAAAAAAAGATAAGTTAGGTTCATCTTGCCAATATGGGTCGCCCTGTATATTTGAAAATATTTTCAAAATATGGTCCTATATATGTCTTAACCCTAGAGCGGGCGCGTGAAATATTTGGAAAATAGCAGGAGCGTTCGTCTCACAGACCGATTTTATAACATATTCTAATTTTTGAAATTTTTATATTTATATTTTATATTCGGGGCTGTAAAATAAAATAACATTTTGTTTTAAAATTATTAGTTTTATTTTTAACATAAAAAACAGGTTTGAAGAAAACTAAAAATGGCTACTTATAGAAATCGTATTAATTTTTAATTATTTTCATAACAATCATTAGAAATAATGCCCACGTGTTCTAGACATGGAAACTTAAAACATTTTTGACAAGAAAAACGTGTCTTTCGGCTTTTCTTTGTGCTGCTTATAGCGCATCGTCCAGTCTGTCCATCCGGTGGAGCATCTTATTGGTGTGTAGTGTCTTGTTTTCCAGATATTTCGCGAAGTCTGTCTCTCAAAGTCATAAAAATACAGTTTTGTTTCTAATTTACTATTTACTTTTAAATATTTTAATAAAAATACATCAAAAATAACATAATATATAAAAATATGTTCAATTTAACTTACCTTACTACTGTAAAATACAAAAATATTCACTAACAAACTCGTATACAGCAGGCGCGTTTTTACAATATTTCACCTATATGACCGACCGGTACGTTTAACACTAAACACATAGAGAATTTGTCTATGACTAAACACTAGTGTGTGGATTGATGATCAAGGAAGGTAGAAGGGGGGTGTAGGCGGTGAGAACTCGCGTAAACAAAAAACAATAAATTAAAAATTTCGTCGGTCTCTCAGACATGAGGCGCCCGCTGTAGGGTTAACTTTTATCTAAATCAAGTTTTTTCGTATCTCTCATGACAAGTGAGTACATTGACTTCCTCGCACTTATGCCGCACCGTGTATATATTTAAACCACGTGAACAACAATAATCAGTTTTAAAAGGTTAGGTTATGTATAACGATATCTTATTATAATTTGAATTCATATAGTTCGCGTTTTTTACATAAATATAATTCAATGATTATTCAATAATTACTCACCATTTCATAATCACACGTATAACAAAACATTTGAGTAATTCTTTTAAAATACACAGCTTCATCTTACACTATTGAACCATAAACTACAACATAAGAGTTGGGCTTGATAAAAGGGAACATGATATCATGCGTTCCAAAATATTCGTAAGTTAATTTCAATATATGACCTATACTACTATACGAAATGGAGACCTGGTCAATAAAAATCCCTTCAAAGGATAGAAGCTTCCAAAATGTGGATCTTGAGAAGACTACTCAATATTCCCTGGATATAACACGTAACCAACAAGCAAGTCTTACACAGAGCAAACACCTACCGATAACTGCTAGATTTCGTGAAGCAACGAAAAACGTTCTACATAGGACATATTCTCCGAGGTCGTAGAAACAACCTACTAAGAACCATACAAATGGGAAAAATCGAGGGAAAAGGGGACCAGGACGGAAGCAACACTCTTGGCAATTTACAGAATGGAAATGTAGGCCATTTCGGTTAACTGAACGCATATGATTTCATTTACATCCTAGAATGTATATGAAATTCACCAATCAACATTTGCATTTAGTACCCGTCAACTCATCTTTTTTTCAATTTCAATGTAACGTCAAGATAACTTCTCAAAATTTTTCTTTAGTTATCAAGAAAAATATTTAAGTAAAATGAGTGATTCCAGTGATGAATCAAAAATCAATAAATATTACTCCATCAGATATTCGTTTAGCCGCAAAGGAGACGTATAACACACATCATTACCTCAAAAATCAAAAAGTAAATATGAATTTTGTTACAAAAAGTTCACAGATTGAACTCTGTTAAACAGAGTTAAAAATATTATCAGAATATGTTATCACTGCTTATATGAATGAAATATCGAATAAAAACAAGCTCTCAACCCTGTGGAAAACATATTCTATGTAAAAAACAATGATAAATATTAGAAGTAACATTGACATTTCAAGTTACCTTAAATTGCGTTGATTTTATAAAAGTTTGTGATGGTTCAGTCTGTTAACGTACGTCTCTAACTGTATTCAGAAGAGAATGTAGTTAGTTCAATCCCCGCTTTATGCGGTTATTTTTATTGCTGATATTTGTATTATAGATAGTAATTTTCATAAAATTTTAGTTAGTGTTAATTTTTGGAAATTATGGAGGACGTCTTCGTCAAAAATTGAAAATTTTAAAGATAAATCATGTAAAGATTTATAAAATGAATTTCAAATTAATTTAATTGATAAACAAACCTTTGTAATTTCTTGTATGCTTTACGAGGTTTTCAAAAAATATATTATGCTTAGACCACCAGATATATAGGACAATTTTTTGTTAATTAGCAAAAAGGAAAATGTTCGAAGAAAGTAGTTGAAATAAACAAAACTGGTAATCAGACAAAAATAATTGCTGAATTTTTAAAATTACTAGATGCGAATTTTTATAAGGGACATTGTTTACGCCTTAAATAGTAAAAAATTTCATGAAAAATATTGATCATATATTTGAATAAATCTTCTTGTTCGGGATTTAAACCAAAATTATTCATCGAATACGTTATAGTATATTGTACAATGACCACGAAATGACATATATTTCCCACAAATAGGTATATGAAATTTTGTAGTACGAGCTTAGCGAGTAATACAAAATTTCATATACCTACGAGTTGGAAATGGGTCATTTCATGCCAATTGTACACTATACTCTTTCTACGACCATTATTAATCATAAACAAAACTGTAATATTTTACATAACAATTTTTATTACAAACTTTCCTGCCGTCATTGTTGCAAGGTTTAGAGAATTTTTTCTCTGATATTATTAAGTCGGGCTCTTAGCCCTTCGAATTACCCACATTTTTTTTCTTTTTGTACATGTATATCTACCTACGTCCTGAAACAAATAACGTTTAAAATTTCAAAATTTTGACAACTCGGAAATAAAAATACTTTATGCAGAAAAATCGTTATAATTCACTTGCGGAAAAAGTTATCAATTATCGTGTCTCTTTAAAGGAGTTATATCACCTCCTACATCTACTAGGATAGTGACCGATGTCCTTCTGAAGCAATGGCTAGTTTACATATCTGGATCGGCATGTCAATGTCAAATCATCCTCACTATCGCAACCCATTTTCGAGTATAAATTTTTTTTACAAACGAATTTTATAAACACCGATGTGAAATGTCAAATTATTAGATAGACATTAACAAACATGACTCGATCATATATTATAATACATATGCCCAATAATTCGTTAATATAATGACAGTCTAGTAGCGCATGATAGTCGTGGGAAATGAAATAGGTATTTCGATACAGTTATCCAATGGGAAATGAAAATCTGTATTACAATGTGGTAGGTTCTTTAATCGAAGACGCACTTGACATTAACATTTTTCTTTATGATCGTAGAAAAAATATTTTATATTTTTATGATAAATTTGAGTGTGCTCAGAAGGAAAAAAAGTTGTACGATTCATTTTATAATGTTTTTTTTGTGACTCTAGTTCTAATATTAATAGTAAGAAGTAATACATTTATTTAAGACCGATTCCTACATTTTTCACTAGGGCAAAGGAAAAGTAAAAAAAATAGAACTATTTCAAATACAATGTTGCTATTAAATTTTCTTACCGAATCTCCCGCGAGTTCGAAATATTTTACATACATTTTATATATATATATATATATATATATATATATATATATATATATATATATATATATATATATATATGTAGGGAGAGAGAGAGAGAGAGAGAGATTCATTGGTAACATATCACGCGATATTCCTACATCTTCTTTGTTATTTACTATGGGTCGGAAGGTTCATGGCGGGGGGGCTATATGCGCCTCCGTGTCGATGTTGGTTGTTGTCCTGAAAACTCTGGATCTTCCAATTGAAGACACAAATGAGCGTTTGGTTTCCCTGCTGAAATCCGTTATTTTGTGTTTTCCCATGTTTCGATTAACATCTTTGCTCCCAAATTTCACATCCTTATTTGGTTATGCCGTGCTGAAGAGGCAAAATGAGCCAAAAACATGCATGTCCACGGTTACCACTCTATTTCAGTAGCCCTTATTTTGCGTGAATTACCCATGAATCTCTTTGTTGTTGTTGTTAACATATCACGCGATATTCCTACATCTTCTTTATATATATATATATATATATATATATATATATATATTGGAGGAATGTTCTTGAACCATTATTATATTATTTTTTTGAAGTATTTTTCTTGGGAAAGGTTCAGATTAAAACTCTTGTAAGTTAACTTGACGTTTCGCCTTAAATATAAGGCTTTTTCTAAAGTTTTTTATTATAAATTCAAAATTAAAAATACATAATTTGTAAAACAGTGACAATACTAAATTGACATTAAAGGTGACAAATAGAATAAACGTAGTTATGAATTTTCAAAGGAGTACGTACCTTGACAACTATCTTTAATGGAATGTGTTATACTTTATTTCTAATATTTTAATTTAGAGAGTGTTTGAAAATGTTAATGGATAAATATTAATTATATTATTGGTTTATTTTATTTTTTATAGTTATGAGGATATATGTAAAAGGTTATGATAAATTTTGCTTAATTTTTCTATGTCTTTCTTATCATTCAGTGCTTCAGGTTCATTTTTTATTGCAATCATTTCTTTAATTTTGAGTTTAGTGATGTTTTGGTCTTTGTAAATAATTTTAGTGTTTTGACAATCAAATTCATGTTTCTCATTTGTTTCATGTTTATGAAGTGCAGTTGAAGCATTTTTTGTGTATTTATGACCATTTAATCGATTGTCTAAGTATTGGGTGGTCATTCCGACATATTTTTTTGGACAACTAAGACAAGAAATAGAGTATATTAAATTAGATTGTACATCAACTGCCTTCACACCTTTGAAAAGCAGAAACCCTATTAAAAAACAATCTAATTTAATATACTCTATTTCTTGTCTTAATTGTCCAAAAAAATATGTCGGAATGACCACCCAATACTTAGACAATCGATTAAATGGTCATAAATACACAAAAAATGCTTCAACTGCACTTCATAAACATGAAACAAATGAGAAACATGAATTTGATTTTCAAAACACAAAAATTATTTACAAAGACCAAAACATCACTAAACTCAAAATTAAAGAAATAAAAAATTAACCTGAAGCACTGAATGATAAGAAAGGCATAGAAAAATTAAGCAAAATTTATCATAACCTTTTACATATATCCTCATAACTATAAAAAATAAAATAAACCAATAATATAATTAATATTTATCCATTAACATTTTCAAACACACTCTAAATTAAAATATTAGAAATAAAGTAAGATACATTGCATTAAAGATAGTTGTCAAGGTACGTACTCCTTTGAAAATTCATAACTACGTTTATTCTATTTGTCACCTTTAATGTCAATTTAGTATTGTCACTGTTTTACATATTATGTATTTTTTATTTTGAATTTATAATAAAAACTTTTGAAAAAGCCTTATATTTAAGGCGAAACGTCAAGTTAACTTACAAGAGTTTTAATCTGAACCTTTCCCAAGAAAAATACTTCAAAAAAATTATATATATATGTATATATATATATATATATATATATATATATATGTATTACCAAAAAAAAAGACTGGCCACACTTTATCTAGTTGACTTAAACAATAGTCGGAAAATTGAAGAAAATATTTTGAAGATAGTGTAGAAAAAACCAATCACTAAATGAACAATAGAACGAATTGAAAGATTAAACTACAAAAATAATTGAAATACTACCAGAACTGCCATCTACGGATGTAAGTAAAACTTTGCGCCATTTACACGTCTCAAGTTACTCTAGAAAGAATAAAATTTCCATTTAATAAACAATTAAATTACCTAATCAAATTTAAATAACAAAAATTTTTAAAATTACGTAAAATACCATGTCGTATATTAAATTTATCCATCTTTTCTATTTTCAATTGATACTTACAAAGAAACATTCTTCCAAATAATTCTCAATTTATTGACTGAAATTTATTCAGATAAAATTTTTATATATACATAGTTATTTTCCAACTAATTTTGAGCTGATCTAAAAAATCATTCGGTAATAAAAAAAATGTATAAGACTTGGCTCAATTTTTGCTGCCTTATACCAAAAATTGGGCCAAGTCTTATAAATTTTTTTATTGCCAAATGATTTTTTACATCAGTTTAAAATTAGTTGGAAAATAACTGTGTATATATTAAAATTTTATCTGAAGAAATTTCAATCAATAAATTGAGAATTATTTGGAAGAATGTTTCTTTGTAAGTATCAATTGAAAATAGAAAAAGGTGGATAAATTTAATATACGACATGGTATTCTACGTAATTTCATAATTTTTTGTGATTCAAATTTGATTAGGTAATTTAATTGTTTATTAAACGGAAATTTTATTCTTTCTAGAGTAACTTGAGTCGTGTAAATGACGTAAAGTTTTACTAACATCCGTAGATGGCAGTTTTGGTAGTATTTTGATATACACTTAATTTTTCTCCTATTGCACATATCCCACCCTATATAAAACAGTTTCCATGTAAGCTTGGTTTTTGTAGTAATGTAGTACTGAAATTTAATTAGATTTCTACAGTGTATGGCAAAGAGAAATAATTTTAAGCAGCCTTTGAAACTATTAACAAAATAACTTAGGAAAAAGAGATCGTTTTAGGTATTACGAGCACGAATGCAGCAAATCCTTGAAGGGAATAATTACTCTTTTGCACTCACATTTTGTTATACTAGCGCTTTTCACCAGAATACAGACATTTTCCTTTGGCGAATTGAGTTTAGGAGTCTATTACTACTCACAAATTTGCATTTATGTTCATTGAATTGAGTTTCTTCCCAATGTTAAGAACTATAACACTTTAAGGAGATAACTTAAAAGCTGACACGTGATACCAACCGTCCTAATGCTTATTTCATAAAAGGATTAAAAATACTGTAAATGTTTATTATTCCTGGTTCTTTAGTTAATGCGGCGGCCTTTCAGCTCTATTACATGAGACGAACCTTAATAATTCTGTTTTATATGGAATGTGATCCTGATATGGACGTTATGCAATAATTGAAGAAATGTGACATAGCAAAGCGCATCGACAAAAAAGAATCGTTGGGAGAACTGTCATACACATTGAAATCATACTGGAAAAGACTGTGGCCTGTCCTAACTACGGAAAGTGATTACGAATTTGTGCAAATTCAAAGTTTAACTGCAAACATTGCTGACATTGAGAATGGAATAGGACGAAGTTTTGAACAGATGAAATTAAGAGTTAGGAGTTGCTTGAATCGCAAGATGAAGATTTCATTTAAAATGTCTCGAAAGAAATGTTAAATTCGCTCTCCAGGCTTCAACAAGCATGGAAAAGGTGACATTCATTATGAACAATCTGAATGGAAGTTCATGGATGGCAAATAAGGTTTATGATTTATTCTTGAAGATTCATGAACGAAGTCTTATTTTTAAAAGGCAAATTGTTATTGCTACTGCTGGATATTAATCTGAATTAAAAGAGCTTTAAAAAATTGATAAACAATGAAAAATTAGTATAGTCGAACAATAAAATTTAGAAAGTGCAACGACCTCCGCCTGTACCCATATAGGTCTTGCTCAGTGGCGTAGACAGTTTTTGCCGGGTAAAAAATAGATTTGTTCCATTTTCCTGAACTATTTTTTGGAGGTGGGAAACGTTTATGAAATAAAGAAAACTCTTCAATGAAAACAAAAGAAGTTTTTTTCCAATAATGGAAATCATAGGTACGAAATTAAGAATTAAAAAAATAAAACTCGTAACACCGAAAAACTGTGGTGGAAGCTTATGGTGGTAGTAATAAAATATCTCCTTTAGAAAGAAAATGTTTACTTCGATGAAATTAGAATATAACATAAAAATCTTTTTTTCATTTACGACATTTACAATACCTATTACGATATGGCAACGAATCACTCAAATAATGCACACTAACTAATTTTGAGTGTTATCATTACACCCCCACTCAATAAAAATTTCAATATTAAAAAAATATTATTATTTCAACATAAGGCTTCTAAGCTTTTCAAATGTTAGTTTATTCAAAGGTTTAGTTAGTTAATCTGCAATTTGTTCCCCACTTGGAATATACATTAATTGTATAGTATTTTCCGCAATTTTTTCTTAAACAAAATGATATTAATTATCTAAAGTGTTTAATTATTTTCATTTGTTCATTAGAACTACATAAGTATAAAATTGTTGAATGTAAAAACACAAATATCACCATTAAAGAAATCTGGTATAAACTTAAATGTCCAGAATGTAATGTCTATTTGGGTCAGACCCTTAGAAATTTTGAAATCCGATACAGTGAACACTTACGCGCACACAGATTAAAACAACCAGATAAATCCCACTACGCCAGACATCTACTTGACATCAATCATTCATTGACACCTAACACAGAACTAGAAGTACTACATTTTTGTGATGAGAAACAAGAACTGGATTTCTTTGAAGAATTGGAAATTAGAAGATACTTAAGAAACCCGCAATATGAAGTCGTCAATGAACAGACAAATCTAGGGAGTTCTCCACTGTCTTCATAAGTGGTAACTGTAAAGATCAGCAGATATAGTTTTCCTGGTTTTCTATATCATTGCACAGTTATATTGATCTTAATTGGGAAAATGATATCCAGGATATCCCATAGGGCTAATAATATCTAAGCTTTAATATTTGTAATATCATACCTTTTTTTTTCTATTACCATATATCAAATCAATCACAAGGTAGGTCACTTCTTGGACTAGCCAAAAATAATTAAACATCAGGTGGTCATCAAATGAAATGTAACTTCTGTCATTCTGACGAAAGTCGACTAGAAACAGTAAGTTTCATTTAAAATGCTAATAATATGAGTAGATTCCACAAAGTATGGGTGGAGACAGTTAATTTCATAAAGAAAATATTCCTCATCACTGTTAAAAAAGTCATGAAGTGGAGACCAATAGAAAGTAGAGCAAGAGGAAGGCTGAAAACCAGGTGGGAAGACCAAGTAACTGAAGGCTTGGAACCACAGGGAGTAACGAACTGGAGGGAACTAGTAAGGGACAGATAAGAATAGAGAAATATTGTAAACATAGCAAGCAACCACAACACTCAATAGAAAATGCAAGAGGAAAGAAAAAGTATGAAAATGCGAATTGATCCACTGCACATTTATTTCGTCCAGTTTTATGACATACCTTTTGTTCTAAGTGTACTGTTTAAAATATCAAATTTTTCAATTATTAAAGCAGAAATATGCATATTATTACGAAGGTACTTGAATATTTCTCTTTTTCGCCTAGATTTATCTGTAATTAAAAATCAATCCTCATTTATTCCAACTTCTAAATCAATACAAATACTTCCTGGAACGTTGCAATTAATATTTATAATACAATACTTGAAAAACTTCGATAAATTAACGGAATGTCTATATTTTTAGAATTTTAAAATAAAAGTTATATTTTATTTTTGTTCTCTTCCGCCTCATATTCTCGGCCAATTTTCCAGAAGCAGGGTAGACAGTGTTTTCCACTTCAATACGAACATAGATAAAATGTAAATTGTAAACAGCGACAACCACCGACCTATGAATAAGCCGGCTATAAGCTGGCTATTCGTATTTTTCATTTGACGTAACACATAACTTTCAGTTTAACGGATAAAGATTCCAATAAGCTCTGGTGTAAGCAGGACAGTAACAACATTTCTCCCAGATATTTCACGTCCTAAGCTTAGTACCGTGGATGTATATAACGTTTTTATGCCATAAACATACTTTTTTGTTTACTGGAGCCGAATTTTGATTTGAATTTGAGTGCGAAAAAAAAAATGAATTTTTTTGTAATCTCGTGGTTTTTAGAATTTTCTCGCGCGCGTAAAGTATGGAACCAATAAGATATCTTTGTCACCCCTTAAGATACAGTAACAAAATATTGGTTATGTATATTAGATGGACCAGGGGTTTGAAATTTTATATTTTCGACGTTGCCAACTGTACAGTTTTTGAGATATACGAACGAAAAAAATTAAAGGCCATGTTCAATATGACTTCTGTTGCGATTTGGCGAGTAGTAGATATCACTAAACTAATTTGACAAAAACTTCCTCCCTCAATCTTGAAAGTATCGAACAATCGAAACAGAAATCCACTTTACAGAAATCAGGCATTTAAAAATTTACCTATTTCTAAAAATCTATTCATAAGAAAGAATTATGGACTTTCTAAAAACATTTGAAATGTCTTAAAAATCAACTCAAATAATTTATGCTGTTCCACAATTGTTGACGTAAATAATTCACCTCATACCAAAACGATTTATAGCTTGGGAAGAGAATAGAAACCTTCTATTATGGGTAAGGTTACATCCCCTACTCTGTTACAATGACCAACCTCTATTGTCAATGGACGTCGAAATTTAAAAAGAAAAAAATTATCATTTACTGCATCCCGATCTGAATTAGAAACGGTTTGCATTTCAGTAAATCACTGTCGCAAAAAGAACATCCCTAAGACCTTTTGCCTTGTAACAAAAAAAACGAATTCTCGAGCAGAACATATCTTATCCGAAACGGACGCATTTCACAGTGTAACAAGTACCTTAACAACTCAGTGAATGTATCCGGTCAAAATAAGACTCTAAACTGATCAACTCTGAACTAAACTCAATACTAACTCAGGAAAATTACGATTTTTATCTCAAAGTATAAAAATATCTATCGTGTTACGACGCGAAATACAACAGTGCTAACTACAAGTATTTTAGTTCAATAATAATCGGAGAGAAAGACATATTCATCATACGAGCATCTAATATTTGTGAACCGCTATAATTAATTATTTAACTGTTGACTAGCCGCATCATTTGTTGTATCTACCTTATCATATGTTTTTTGCAAGATTTTATTCACGTTAATAATATTGTCATATTTGAGTGTTGTATTAAACGTTACTTAAAATTACGGCTGGTCCCTCTTTCCAAAAACTTAATCGAAGAAAAACAACAACCTTTGGTGTATCAGTGAACGACAAACATAACAGTTCACTTCACTAATCTAGTTCATTTCCAGCTTCCTTGTCTTTGGAAACAGAAATCCATTCTTAACAAAACTTCATTCAAAAGTTTTCGCATCGTTAAAGACTTTTCGAAGTTAATACGTGAAGCATTGAACCATGATATATTTGCATATGTATCTAGGTCATCGTTTGTCAACCTTCGGGCCCAATTTTTATGGCGCCCTCCCTTTTTCATATAATACTAAATTACGATGAATATTATACACTGAAAATTTAGATCCTAATCCGTATCCTTAGACCCTAGGACTCTAGGCCTAGATCCCTAATATAGAACTTAAATTGAAGACCTTCAAAATTACCGAGAATAAGTGAATTTATTGAAATTTGGCAATACCGCGCCGCTACATCCCATCCATATAGATAAGTAAAGCGTAAAGCCAGAATCGATGTTTCTCATCTACTCTTTGTTTCGATTTTCTTGGAATATTTCGGAACATCTTATTTCCTAATTCATCAGTAGGTAACAAATGAATGTTTGATGCTTATACATACAGTATTACCAACATTACGAGGAAACATACGTTTTACCGTCAATGTGTTAGAAAGAGACAAAATACATACATAAATTCAGAGTATTACTCTTCTTCGCTAACAGGATAACATAACATACCTAAAATGCGAAATAAATTGTATTTTAATTTGTATTAATAATAATATGTGTGTACAAATATCTCAATTCTTCTTTTTCGCTAACAGGATCTCATAATGTGGAAAGAAAATACATGCCCACAAATGCTTTGTAGCGTTGCCAATTTTCATTGTATATTTATATTAATTGTAAAATGCATTGTTCTAACATGAGAACAAGTTATAAGGATCTTTTAATTATGATAATTCAAGAGGTTGTAATAGATCAAGATATAATTAATCCCATCTATTCGTTGAACATTTTATTGTAATGCTGGAAATTGTTCTAGTTTTCAGTTTGAAACCGGTTAAAACCTTTACTTTTTTTTCAGATTTGGCAACGTGAAATTGGTCTCGTAACATCTGTTGTGGTTCGAATATGTTAGTAAAAAAGTTTTTCGTATCTTTATCGTTTGTATGCAAATGAGAACGAGTTCTCTGTGTAAACACACACAGTACAAATTGAAAAACGTTGTAGATAATAAACATAAAATTGAATTCTAATGAAAATGCCTACTATTTTTAAATAAAAGTAATATTCTGATGTGTAATAAATAAAAAATAAAACTTCTTAATTCTTCAATGAACTCAAATCAAATGTTCGAATAAACCCCCGTTTTAAGCTAAACAGTAACCGAGACGGTTATAAATTTCTTGACGAACACGTATGAGCATTTCAGGTTTTATTTGCATACAAATTTGTCAAATTTGTTCCCTTAGTTCATTCAGAGAAGTGGCTCTGCTTTCTTGGAGTCCATAAATTCTCGATTTTACATAACCCCAGAAAAAGAAATCGTTGGAAGCCAGATCTGGAGATCTCGCAGGCCATATAATGTTACCATTCCTGGAGAATATGCGATTGGGAAATTGTGTATATAAAAAATTTATTGTTAATCGATAATTATGTGATGCACAACCGTCATGTTGGTACCAGATATCATTGAAGTTTACACCTAATTGTATAAGGGCAGGAGTAATTTGATTCTCCAGTATGTCCAAATATTTTTATCCGGTTGAATTGCCGTCAATAAAAAATGGTCCAATTAAATGTTCACCCAATATTCCAGCCCAAACATTTAACTTTTGGGGATATTGAGTTCTACTATTGTAATGTTTGTGTAGATTTGTCCTTGACCAATATCGAATAACGGATGAGTTATGTGCACCGTGTATGGGAAAAGTCAATTCATCAGTAAACAAAATATTTTTCGAAAAGTTTGCGTGCAATTATATTTTTTCCATAACTACTTCACAACATTCTATTCTACGAAATTGATCGTCTGGAAAAATTTCATGGCTCTTTTTCAGTTTAAAACTACCATAACTGTTTTTTTCATACAGTCCGAATCACCATAGGTGAACAGACTAAAAAGCGGTCCTTTCTCCTAAAGTCAACCTTTTCACCGTTTGTTACATTCCTGTCTACTTATTCTCACAACCGGTTCTCTTGTCTGATGAATGACACTCCCCTTTCGGTTCTTCCTTCCTTCTTATTCAAGAAGTTTTAGGTCATATTTACCAACCCTTCCTCCTTTCCTAACACCTAGAGACTCAATTCTTTTAATAAGATTTGGTATATATTAATTAAACAAAAAGATGTTCCTTCCCTTTATATCATGACCCTAATTAAATTGGTACTATAGTTCAATTTTTCTTCCTCCACCTACAAATATAATCTGTTTCCTTACGCAGTTTTATTTTCCACTACTTCCTTCCCAAATATTTCTATATGTCACAATGACAATTCAACTAAAATTCTGAGTCATAAAGTTTTTCTTAGTACACATTAATTTTATCCATAAAATTTGCTACTTTTCTCACATCCTTCTCTTTATCATTCAGTTACTTGGACGTTTGTTACCCCATTAATTATTCTCACTTAGGTTAGCTTCTTCCTTAAACCCAAACATTATATGTAGCCTGAAGATGGCCATTGTAGGCCGAAACTAGTTGCTCATGGAGGCATTTTAGTGAAACTTCAAATAATAAAGACTTTGTGACTGAGTTTTTCATTGATTTAACTACCAGTCACATTTGAGCAACGAATAAGATATTACTTTTACATAGTATATTTGGCAAATTTATTATATCACCTTCAAAGTAAGCCTCTACTTGCTGAACATAATTTCTCATTTGAAGTTTATTTCTTACTTCTTTGTTCAAATTTCCTCTGTATTGTGTGAACTTGCATACTATGTCAGTGGTTGTCATCTCGAAGTATAAAATACGTAATTAATTGGTTTTGTTGGGGAAAATATGTAATTTACAACCATAACTACTGAATTAAAGTTCTTCTTGTTTGTGGCTGAGTTTCCGAAAAAGTCTCTCCATTTTCACTGGTTTTGACGTGGAAGTATATTCTAAAGCTTTATCACAATTTCAAATTATTGCCTTCTGCGTGTCAGTTTATACGAGTATTATATTCTAAATAATGTTGGCTTGCTGGAAATAATCTTTGGGAGAAATTTTTTTGAATATATGATAAATTTGTAGTTCTAATTTGTTTTTATTTTTATTTTCAGGTAAGTCCTACAGATCTCTCAGATTAGAAAGCTCTTCGAATAGTGCAGGTAATAGAGACATATTTATACAATCACATTTTATTAAGTTATAAATACATATTGATAAAATATCACAGGTGTAGCTACATCCCCTTCTCGTTAAATCAACGTGGCAACTCCGCCTTTTTGATTACCCAGCCTTAGAATCGTTAAAGAGTGTACTAATTTGTTCTAAAGAGAGAACACGTCAAAACCCTTTTTATATGCCGGTGTTTCTCATTTAATGTCAATCAACTTTATTCTATATTTTCATAACCAATACATTACATACTGACACGGAATAATTTCCTAAAACCTATCACTCATACGATATTTATATTGTCAACCTGTTACACTGGTGCTCCAACTCGAGGCTAGGAATTCCATAGTACGTTTTTAAGAGCTGCAATAGCTATTTGTATTACTAGGGAGGAAAGTGTCAACAAATGGATTTAAAATTAATAATCTAGACTCTCTGGGAAGAGATTTTGCTTTTTGAAAAGAATTAATTTCCAGTGGAAGTGACCCTAGCTGCGCAATTTTTATTAATGCCTTCATTACATTATTTAATTCTTCAAGTGTTAATTCACCGTATGTTTTTTGCGTACCCTTACGACTATTGTTTAAAAATCTGAAACACAGAGCTACAGCACGCTTAAGCTTGTAAAGTGTAGAATAGCGAGAAAATATTGAATTATTAGTTTGAGAAATGTGTGCAACTAAATTTGATCGCCGCCTTTCGGGAATTTAATTAGCAATAATCGGTTGATTTGGCCAAAATTTAATGTCACATGGTAGCCAAGGTGGTCCATTCCACCATAAAGTGCTTGATTTTAACTTGGTTGCATTTGTCCCCCTTGAAGGTATATCCGCTGGGTTATCTTTATTGGGTACGTGCCTCCATTGTTGTCTAGTAGATATTGTCAATATTTCAGTGACGCGATTTGATACAAATATTTCCCAAGTACTTGGAGGAGACGACAACCAAGCTAACACGATTGTACTGTCAGTCCAAAAGTGAACTGAATCTATTTTCATTTTTAAGGAATCTGAAACTTGTTGGTATAATTTTGCTGATAAGACAGCTCCACATAACTCTAGTCTTGGTAGTGTTACAGTTTTGATAGGAGCAACGCGTGTTTTTGCACAAAGTAGTCCTATAAGAATTGCACAGTTAGAATGAATTGATTTCACATAAATACATGCACCAAAGGAACTAAGCGAAGCATCGCAAAAACAATGTAATTCGGTGTAAGACATGACTTTTATTACTACTTGACGAGGTATTCTGATATGATTGATTTCGGATAGTTGCTCTCTGAAGTTAAGCCAACTTGTCTTAATTTCTGTAGGTAAGGGATCGTTCCACGCCAATTTTGATAACCAAAGCTGCTTAATAGCTGTTAAAAAGTAGAAATGGTTTTTTCAATGATCTTTATTTTAAATGTATTTGCAAACGACGTGAACGACTAAGCTGATTCATTTCTCGTTATCTGAGTTGCTGGTCAGGACTCATCAAACTGGAACGCTTGTTGGTTCGACGAGCAGGAAGAACTAAGTATCTCGTATGTTGGGTGGATTTGAGTGCATTGGAAAGCTGGCTGGATTTGGGTAGGTTTGAATCCTGAGGACACTTGTGCAAGATCGAATAGTATTTGGATGACTGCTTGAATCCGTAGACAGGAACTATACAAACCACGAATTTATTTTTTTCTTCATTGAGCGCATACATACTAAACCAACAGAGTTGCCAGAAACGCAGAACCATCATCAATACTTCGATCTTTACAGGGAAAATAAAAAATAGTTGAAATCATCAACGAAACGAAATAGTTGCCTGAATGTTTTGATGTTGATAAAACATTATTGGGAACAATGAGTTGCTGTTTTGTTTTCCTTTTATTGGTTTGGTGTGGACCAGGCACAACATATTATTAATTTAGTGTTTTTAAATGAAACTCAAGGTTTCTAGTTAATTCCACAATATAATACAAGTTATTAAAAATTCTGAAAAATTGACAATTGTTTCGATAAATCAATATCATCGTCAAACTAGAAACCTTGAGTTTCATTTAAAAACACTAATATGAGCATATTCCACGAAGTAAGGGTCGAGACAGTCAATTTTATTATTAATTTGATAATTATGTCAGTTTTCAGTGCGCTTATGGACCGAATCAGCATAGAATTTTAAATTGAGAAACTTGACTTGACTTTCCCTATTCGCATTGGCTTATCGATCTGCCGCCAATGAGTCCACTGGCTGAAATCCTATTTAGACGTGAAATGAGGCTTCCTTGTGACCTGGAATTTGGCTGTCGGCCTGGAGAAAATCTAGCAGGAGAGGACTACGTAATCCAATTGTGAAGAAGGCTGGACGCTATTCATGAATTGGTTCGAACAAATCTTCAAGTTGCCAGCGACAGAATGAAAAGTCGGTACGACATGCAGGCCACAGTAGGCGGTTTTAGAGAAGGGGACAAAGTATGGTTACACAACCCGACGAGGAGAAAAGGGTTTTCTTCAGAATAACAAAAATCCTAGGAAGGTCCATACTTAATCAAGAAAAGGGTCAATGATGTTATATATCGCATAAGCAAGATCCCCAACGGAAAACCAAAAGTAGTTCACCAAAACCGACTAGCGCCATTCGAAGGAGACCATGACCTAGAGAAAGGAGTAAACCATATTCGAGATGTGTCTGACTCTACCTCCGATGAATTTATGGGCGCGTATGGAGGTACCGGGAAAGCTAGATATGCAGTCACTTCGGAACAAGAAGATTTGTTCACTCTCCCGGAAGATTATTCACTGGCATACAACATCCCCGCCCGTATCAAGAACGCACGAGGATTGGCAACCGTCTTTCCAAAGAAGTTTGGGCAATTAGAAAAACTTGAAGACCAGATTCCAGCCTCTGGTAAAACACTGAAACTGAAACATAATTCGCGGTACGTCTTCTATGTGGTAACTAAAAAATAATTTCAAGATCGATCTACCTACCGCGATGTGTGGGAAGCACTTCTATACCTCCGAGACCATGTATGAATCCAGCGTGAAGAAACTGGCTATGAGTGATTATATAAGTTAGTTTAAGTGAATATACTGTTACGAACTCGCACACCGAAGCAGCTAGCGCGCCGAATTCTGCGAAGGTCTATTATAGACATGTTCTCGGAAGGTATTATGAGGATTGAGCCGGCAATCGAGAAATATCGCGAAGAGTATTTGTTTTTTATAAGCCGCAGCCCAGAATTCTCTAGTAAAAAAGGCACTAGTATATAAAAAGGACCGATCAGCGGACCAGTTAGTTTATAATTTGACATAGTGAGTTAAACAGTAAATAAGTGAATACAAATTAAGTGATCATATGAATTAGTTTAAGTGAATGTACTGAGTAAATATGAATTAAGTGTTAGTGATTAGTTTGGTGTTTAAATAAAATAAGTAAGTGAACCTACCGTGTGTTTAAAATTTATCTCACCCGTTGCTTGTTTAAATAAATAACAAAAACATTACATTGGTGTCAGAAGTGGGATAATATAAATAAATTGCTACGTAAAAATGGCCAAGAGACTATGTGACCTCAAAGTGGCGGAGCTAAGAGCAGAATTGGAAGATCGTGAGTTGAAAACGTACGGTAAGAAAAGTGAATTAGTAGAAAGACTTAAATTGGTACTGGAAAATGACGGATTTGATCCAGAAACAGTTTTATTTAATGACGAGGCTTCCACCTTAATCTCGTCAATTTCTGCTAATATTTCTGCTATGAAGAACGATATTTCTACCATGGAAGAGAAGATTTCAACGAATATGAAAAACGATATTTCTGCCATGGAAGAGAAGATTTCAACGAATATGAAAAACGATATTTCCGCTATGAAGAACGACATTTCTTCTAATATGGACGAGAAGATCTCTGCTATGAAGAACGCTATATCTGCCGACATATTACTAATAAAAAAAGATATTGCCGCTGACATTGAAAATGAAATTTCGTCTCTGAAATCAGAAATCGAGAATAAACTGACAACTATGGACGAGAAAATCAAGGAATTGGAGAGAAATATGACCGATTTAAGGACACAAGACACTTCAGCAGAAGAAGAGAAGATCGAGATCTGCAAGCCAGAAACACAACCCAAGATATATGATATTGGCAGTTTTACCCCAGTCAAGGCCCCAACGTTCGATGGAAAAATATCTTGGACCAATTATGTGAAACAGTTTGAAGCAGCCGCTAGAGTGAATGATTGGTCCGATAAGGAGAAAGCAGTGAACCTAACTATAGCGCTTCAGGGAGATGCCTTAGATGTACTTCAGACAATACCGCTTGAAGAAATGGATGACTTCGAGCTGCTGAATGGCAGACGAGAAACCGAAGAAGATCAAATTCCGGAAGTGTGGTGAGCTAGAGCACTAACGCAGTCCGTCTAAGCGCCCCAAGACTCCTGTAACCTAAGAACTCCAGTCACAGGGGAAATCAGACAGGGGTGAACATCTAGCTGATGTGAATCACCGAAAAGCAAACTATTTGCCTAGACGGTCATGCTCTGTAGACTATTTACAATGCAACCAGTCGAAATCTAAGGAAGCTGCAGTTTCAAGAAATACTGTAGTCAATGAAGAATGGTCACCCACCAGGATCAGAGAAGATCAGGAGAATGATTCTCATCTGAAGATGATCCGGCAATGGGAGAAAGAAAATCGGCGACCTACCTGGAAAGAAGTGTCAAAATTTCCACCGAAACTCAAGGCGTATTGGGCTCAGTGGGACTCTCTTGTCCTGGAAGAAGGGAAGAAGAGTCCTTGAAAACGATGATGGTTCCGAGATGAGGAGACAGCTAGTTATCTCGAGAACAAGAGTAGCTGAGGTACCAAAGAAGTTACACGACAGTCCATCGGGAGGTCATCTGGGAGTGAAGAAAACCCTTCAGCGAGTCCGTGAAAGGTGTTATTGGATGAACAGCTCCGACGATGTGAAGGACAGGTGCAAGAAATGTACGACTTATGCTACGAGTAATAGACCACATCGCAAGAGAAAGGCACCCATGAAACAGTACAATGTTGGAAGCCCTTTCGAAAGGATTGCTTTAGATATCGCTGGACCATTTCCGACGACAGAAAATGGTAGCAAATACACACTGGCTGTAATGGATTATTTCAAAAAATGGCTGAAAATTTACGCTATCCCGAACCAAGAAGCCACAACTGTAGCAGATGTATTGGTGAAAGAATTTATCAGCCGATATGGAGTGCCCTTGGAAGTCCACAGCGACCAGGGAAGAAATTTCGAAAGCCATCTATTCCAGGAGATTTGCGACAAGCTGGGAATGAAGAAGACCAGGACAACAGCTTTACATCCACAGTCAGATGGAATGGTCGAGAGAATGAAAAGGACTATTGGAAAATACCTGTCCAAAGTAGTTTCCAGCCATCAGAGAGATTGGGACCAGTATTTCTCCCTATTCGCATTGGTTTATCGATCTGCCGTCAATGAGTCCACGGGTGAAACACCTGCGAAAATCCTGTTTGGACGTGGAATGAGGCTTCCTTGTGACCGGGAATTTGGCTGTCTGTCTACGTAATCCAATTGAGAAGAAGGCTGGACGATATTCATGAATTAGTTCAAACAAATCTTCGAGTTGCCAGCGACAGAATGAAAAGTAGGTACGACACGCAGGCCTCAGAAGGCGGTTTTAAAGAAGGGGACAAAGTATGGTTACACAACCCGGCGAGGAGAAAAGGATTTTCTCAAAAATTACAAAAATCCTGGGAAGGTCCATACTTAATCAAGAAAAAGATCAATGATGTTATATATCGCATAAGCAAGATCCCCAACGGAAAACCAAAAGTAGTTCACCAAAACCGACTAGCCCAATTCGAAGGAGACCATGACCTAGAGGAAGGAGTAAACCTTATTCAAGATGTGTCTGACCCTACCTTCGATGAATTTATGGGCGCGTATGGAGGTACCGGGAAAGCTAGATATGGAGTCACTTCAGAACAACGACAAGATGTGTTCACTCTCCCGGATGATTATTCACTGGCACACAACATCCCCGCCCGTCTCAAGAACGCACGAGGGTTGGCATCCGTGTTTCGAAAGAAGTTCGGTCAATTAGAGAAACTTGAAGACCAGATTCCAGCTCCTGGCAAGGCACTGAAACTGAAACATAATTCGCGGTACGTCTTCTACGTGGTAACTAAAAACGAACTTCAAGATCAATCTACCTACCGCGATGTGTGGGAAGCACTTCGAAACCTACGAGACCATGTGTTGGAATCCAGCGTGAAGAAACTGGCTATGCCTAAGATAGCGAGTAACCAGTTGGATTGGCGAATCATCAGGAACATGGTAGAGATCATCTTTCAAGATACCGGTGTCCAGATATTAGTTTGCAGCTACAACCCCCGTTATCAGTATCCGATGAAGACGGTGCCCTGCTATTTCCATAAGATTGGGAAGTGTAGAAATGGAGTCAGTTTTCGATTCAAACATCCAGTCTCGGCTTCACAAAAGTTCCAGGAGGAACTTTCATTTAAGGAGGGGGTAATGTTACGAACTCGCACACCGAAGCAGATACTAAGTACGGTCCTGTAACCTTATGTTAACGGAGTTAAAAAAAATGGCGAGCGCGCCGAATTCTGAGAAGGTCTATTGGGATTTATTGTGACAGTTTTTATAGATATGTTCTCGGAAGGTCTTTTAAGGATTGGCCGACAATCAAGAAATATCGCGAAAGGCATTTGTTCTGTGTAAGCCGCAGCCCAGAATTCTCTAGAAAAAATGGCACTAGTATATAAAAAGGACCGATCAGTGGACCAGTTAGTTTATAATTTGACATAGTGAGTTAAACAGTAAATAAGTGAATATAAATTAAGTGATTATATAAATTAGTTTAAGTGAATGTACTGAGTATACATAAATTAAGTGTTAGTAATTAGTTCAGTGTTTAAAGAAATTAAGTAAGCGAACCTACCGTGTGTTTAAAATTTATCCCACCCGTTTATTGTTTAAATAAATAACAAAAACTCTACAATACTCTGTATATAATTAGTGAATAGTGTAGTGAATAAATAAATTAAGTAAATGAACCTACCGTGTGTTTAAAATTTATCCCACCCGTAATAAAAACGTTTTAATAAATGAGAAAAACATTACAATAAGATATAGGGTAAGTTTTTAGAGTGGTCGATGACTCCGTTATTATGGAAATTACTCAAAAAAAGCTTTCAACAAAAATTGTAGGAGTTATCGACCGTTGTCCTACTCACCGTACATGTGTCACCGCTAACTTTTTGTCGATCTATTAAGAATATCCTACTCTTCATTGTTTTGTTATATCTCAAAGAGATTAGGCAGTTATTTCGATTAAAGCTCTTAGGCAGCTTGACCTATCTCGACACTTCCAACAATTAGCGTTATATTTCAACCAATTCACAACAAAACCTGACAAACTGTATACTTAAACCTACCTCGCGAAACATTCTATCCACTGGTGAAAACCGGATGAAAATCCGTTCAATACTTTTTGAGTTTATCTCGAACATACATACTGACAGACGCTGTCTCGCCGTTGGACAAACTACCCGGTATTCCCGGCCTAAACGATTCAAATAATACACCTACGGCACTTTTCTTGGCCTTTTCATCAAAATAGTATCAGACCAATATCGAAAATAACTTATTTTCAATTCTAACACACACTACGATTAGTTTTTCAGTTACATATACATATTAAAATCAAAGTATTAAAAGAAATGTGAGAAAACCTAACCTCTTTGTCTAAAATTTCTAACGAAAAATATCTAGAAGTAAAATTATCTAAAGATAAGGATATGAAGAAAATGTGGTATTTCCGACATTCTCCCACCTGAGGAATTAGGGGAGACCGGGGCTAAATGTCACAAAATTAGGTTGTTAATTTTTTGTGTAACCATTTTTAATCCTAGCAAAGTTATTTCTGGTGCACTTTGTCACTCTGTTATTTGACTATACAAAGTGACTAAAAATGTATTTATAAATAACGCGAATTTATTAATTTTTTTGCAAAACGTAAACTGTTACAAGTGTGACATCTTGCCCCCATTATGGGGCACGTTGTCTCATGGAAAGGGGTGAAAAGTCACGCAGATATCAGGTTAGATTTTATTTAAAAAAGCTCAAGAATACAGATAAAAAGAAACAAATAATACATTATATTATGCTCTATTCCAATTTTGTTATTCAGTGTCGTCATCTTCACAGTTCTGATAGACGTACCATGGTGTACTGGGAGTGCACAGTTCATGGGTCCATAGCTTACAGACTCTACATTGAACCCAAACTTCTTTTGGTGAACTATTGAAAAATGGTTCCATGCAGACAAGACAAAAACTTTCTTCATCCTCGTCCTCTGATTCTTCAGGGGACTTCTCTTTAGCACTTTTATGGTTTTTTCCCTTTTTATTTTTATTATTTGACACTCTTATATTTCCTGTTAAATTTTTCTTTACACTTTTTCTCGGGGCAAACTCCGCCTCAAGAGCCTCTTTCTCTGACGTATCAGTTAGTACAGCCGACTTCCTTTTCTTCCTATTTGACTGTTTGTTTCTTGCAGCTGAAATTTGAGGTAACTGTTATTTAAAATGTGTCGTCAGCTGATTTTGGTTAAAGTATTACCTGCTTTGGGCAAGGGCCTTATATCTGAGACACTAAATATACTTTCCTTAGGCCCAGAATGCTGAGAATGGTTTGGGATTTTTTCTAAGGATGAGCCACTAGGACCAGGCTGCTGAGTGTCGTGGAGTTCTGTGTTTGCAGGTTCTGACACAGTTGTTTTATTGTTGCCTATTTCAAGAAAAACAAATTATTGCAGAATAATTTTGAGATACTCAGGTAACTAACTTACTTGTTAATATTTCGTCAACTGTTGGTTCATCAGTTTGGAATGAAATTCCACTGGTCCCGGGCTTTGGATTTTCGGGATCTGGTTCCTGATTTTTTTGGTGCAAGTCTCTGTCTGTTACTTTACATGGGCTAAATTGTGTTCCATCAAATACATTTTAGTTGAAGGGAAATATCCCTGATACACGAAATCCGGATTATATAATTTTTGGTGTTGCGGCTAGGGGATAGCTTTGAGCAACTAAAACTGGAATATCATATATCGTCATCGTTTGACCGGGATGTCTCATCATCCACGCATCGCAAGCATTATTGTACTGTTTTTTAAACGGACCATAAACTGACCTATCAAGAGGCTGCAACTTGTGCGAGCAGTGGGGAGGAAAATATAACATAACTATACCACTTTCCTTAGCCAACTCAAGTCCCTCGATAGAAAAATGCGACTAATGATTATCAAGAAGTAACAGATAGGGGTGCTTTTTGGAACATTTTGAAAATTTATTATTTTCTTCTATCATCCAGCCACTTCGATTAGCTGTTCCCGCACATCCTGCTGGTCCAGATGCTAGACAGAATTCTCTAAAATGCACTCTTGGAAATATAAAGAATGGCGGGATGCTATTTCCCAAAGCAGATACGGCATAGGCCACTGTGACAAGGGTTCCACGTTCCCCAGAAGTTATGGATCCGACTTGTTTAAATCCTTTTCTGGCCACTACTTTACAAGGCTTCTGAACAGTGGTCACCACCGTCTCGTCCATATTCCAAATTGAGGATGGTTCAAAGTTATATTATTTCATAACCTTTTCCAGATTTGTAAAAAAGCTGTTCACATTTGCTTGGTTAAAATTTGTTGCGCGTGCGAAACTTGTTGGTTCTGGAGTGCGAAGAGACAAATAATTGTTTCTCTTTAAAAATAATGTAAACCATTCAAGTCCAGCCATTTGATACCTTTCCCAAGGCTCGGGAACAGCTATTTTATTGGCAATGGCAAACTGGAATGCAAGCTTTCTAATTTCCTTAGAACAAAGTCCGAAATAAATATTTGCTGATTCGAGTAGGTATGTTTTTAAATCCATTTCCATTTCTCGGCTTAATACCATGCGAGGTTTGCCATATCCCACATCTATATTTAACTGATCTTGATTAAGGTCCTCTGCTGAAAGCTTTTTGCAATAGCGCTCCACTGTTTTATAATTTAAATCAAAATTTGTATGTCATTTAATATACAAAAAGAATTTATAACACATGGTAATTATTTGTTATCTTAAATATATTCACCATTAGGAGAAGCAGCTAGAAAACCGTGTTGAACATCTACCCACAATCCTGAATCAACCACCACAACATTTTGTACTTGTTCAAAAATGCTCTTAGCCACTTTTTCCTTAAGAGTTCCATACTCCATTACCTCCGTCATACAATAAGGTGTATTTGTTTTTCTCTTAACAAACTGTCCAAAGATTTTATAAGAAATTAGAATGGTTATCCACTTTTTAGCTTGCCGTAGCCTATGCACCATAGGTAATAGTAATTGTTTAATAAAATTGATGAATGAAGTAGGTAACATTATATTTTAAAAATCTTACCATATATATTTTAAAACTTTGTCTAGCCAATAGTCGGAATGTCCTTGCAAATTGTTTGATTATATAAGCATTTCAAAAAATCAAAGAAAACAAGAAACATAATTATTATTAAAGGATGACTTAGTATTAGTCTTAGTTAATTTTGTCTACTTGTTGCACTTCGGGGGCTGTATCGAGATATAAAGATAGGTTTCCTTTTCTAAAAACCATTTTTTGTGTTCTTGCTTAAAAAACGTAAAAACAACTCAAAAAAATCCAAAATTCCAACTTTTTTTTTGGGTAAACCTATACTTTTCTCGCGTATTAGATGGGTTGGATGGAAAAGTAATAATACCAATAAAGTATTATACAAAAACAAAAAAAATATTTACTATTCAGGTGATCACACATATGTATATCTGTCATAGGAAAAAGAGAATGAACCAACTATTTTTTTATATAATGAAGGAAAAATGTTTCAGTTCCAATCTCCACAACACATATGATCCATCTTAGCAAACAAGATAGAAGCAAACTTGTACATGTTGATTGTATTTTTGATTTTGTACTGTATATATCGATCTCCCCACTATAAAAATTTTTTATTAGTTGCTATAGTTGCGTAAGTTTTTTAAACGTTTGCTATTTTAAATTGAAATTCCTCACTGTACCTTACTTTCCTCTTTCCATTAAATGTAAAGCATTGTGATACAAGTAAATATTTATTTGTATAATAAATTTGGAAACTCTTTGTTTATATTATTTGTTTATAGATAAAATTGAATATATTTACACATGTAGTTGAAAAAAGAGCCTACATGTCAAATAAAATTTGAAAGCAACCAACAGAAACTCTGAAACTGATACAAATATGATTAGATTGAGGCAAAGTTGTCACACGACGTTCTGTGTTTTCAGACTAAATGCCCTATTTAAAATCATGTAAATTTGCAACTTTTCCGCAGTCTAATTTTCTTAGCATGAAACAAATAAAAACTTATAATCATGAAAACATTTTATTATGTTAATATAAATGGTACAAATTTTGAAAGATAGAATGCTTTTAAAGTATGTATATTTTTCTATCATTCTTAATGTTTAGCAATTCCCACAATACTGTCACTTGGTATCCATATTATTAAATAGCACATGTCCTTTCATGCAATATGTAATGCACCTTGTATCAGGTAATAATAGTTATATTTTTCAATTATCACTATTATATATTCATCAAAACGAATTATGCAATTCTTGTCTTTTGAGAGCAGTTTTAATTTTTCTTCATTCAGATACTTCAAAGGTCACTTTACTTCAATTAAGCATTTTTTGCTTTCCGCTAACAAACCCATATTATCATTGAAACAGGGTTTCAAGAGAATGTTGAAAGATGTTTTGATGATACTAGAACAAACCATCAGTATTATTTATCTCATATTTTCACATTAATCAAATAATTCAGTAAACATAACCTCAAACATAGCTTTTAAAATTAAAAAATACGGATTGCAGGATAATTTACATTATCATAACTATAATTTTTGATATCGGGTCGATACGATTACGTACTTTTTAACAATTTATTCCTTTCAAAAACATTTATGAAACTCTTAAATAATCAAAAATCTATACTCAAATGGAAATTATGTCAACAAATTTTGTTTGGATCCGTGTATATAATATTCTCTTATCTATGCACAGGTGTGCTGTGGTATGGATGCAACATAAAAAACAGAGATAAGGTTTCTGTGCTCACAAATATTTGAAATCAAAACATTCGAACAGAGATGCGTTTCTTTGAACCGTCAAGAGTGAAAAGACAGAGAGAAAATATGTTGAATGAGTAAAAACCGATTCAGTACTACTATCGACATCTATCGTAAATATTTTGAACCAAATAACTACTAAATTAGTAACTAGTATTGTGTAGGTTTTAAGGTTTATATACCTGTGAGGAGGCCCCTCTCAAGGGAAAACTTTCTACTAATTGACGCACTCTAGTACCTGGAATCGTGGCCTGTAGCATATATTCTATTTTATCACAATTTTCAATATCACGATCTCCATGTACTTTTTTTAAATTGTCACCAGATACTCAACCAACCTTTGATACTGCCGTCATAACATTTAAATTCGATGCGCGGCAGCTTGAACTTCCTTTTCGTTGATTTCTCGTCAACAATTGCCGAAGGCATTGCAATTGTAGCAGATATATTATTATTAGGAAAATGGTTGTATCTTACTTTTAGTTCGGTCTACCTTCTATGATAAGCATCACCTTGTTCCATATCCCTATCATGTCTTCCTCTGACGCCGCCTCTACAAGAGCTTCATATACACGTTTTTCACATACTTGCAGGTCTCCATATTTCGTTTTCAAAATATCCCAAGTAACCTCTAAATCCAACAAACATGGTTCTTGAGCACGTAGAAAAGCTTCAAATTCATTAGCTGCTTTGGGAAAACTACATCTCAGCACTTTACCTGACTTCTTCATGCTGTTTAATATTTCTACTTCAACAGCTATAGTATGGAAAATACTATGACTCTGACTTAAAATGTGCCGTAAGTCCTGTCACGGTCGCCAGAAATATGTCTCGCCGTTGGACAAACTACCCGTTATTCCCGGCCTAGACGATTCAAATAATTCAGCTACGGCACTTTCCTTGGCCTTTTTATCAAAAGAGTATCAGACCAATATCGAAAACCACTCTTTATTTTTCACAATTAATATTCTGACAACTACTGTCATATTTTCAATTCTAATACACACTCCGATTATTTTTCTCAGTTACATATACATATTGAAATCAAAATAATAGAAGAAATGTGAGAAAACCTAACTTCTTTGTCTAAAATTTCTAACAAAAATTATCTAGAAGTAAAATTATCTAAAGATAAGGATATGAAGAAAAGGTGATATTTCTGACAGACGCCGTGAAGTGATATTTACAATGAATCGTTCATGCGAAGTGTTTTTGAAAAGTAAATTCAACAATACGCTGAAATTTTCTATGTTTTTCATGATCGGATCTCACGAAATAAAATTACACATTGGCACGTAGTATGTGTGGAAACAGGTAATTTGAAATAACGCAGTTTCCATTCCGACTTTCGTTACAAGCGAACAGAATTGACAAATATATCCAGATAATAATGTAACCAATCAAGAGAATGTGTGAACAAGTACTAAGAGACATACGCTGTATTAATACGTGAAAATTAATTATACTCAATACAACCTCACTCCGTTGTAACACACGACTATAGAATAGATAATCCACACGAAGGAATCAATAATTCAGCACGATGTCTGGAATAAACCATCAAATGAAATATAAAACAAGGGTATTAAATTAAATTAATGTGTTCTACCGAACAATTCCAATTTTATGGCCTTCAGTAATAACAATCTTCATTTATACGAGCAATGTTATTGAATGAATGAGCTTAATATGAAATATGGGAATAAAATTTCATATTTCGAACTTCACTGTGAGGAATCTACTTATATTACAGTTATAAATGAAACTTACTGTTTCTAAATGATTCCACATTATTATGAAAAAATTATAAAAATTCTAAAAAATTGACAACTGTTTCAATCTCATGAAATGTCATCGTCTTAAACGGCTTATTTTTCTTGTTGAGATTATATTAGATTAGATCATTGGTTCCCAACGGGGGCGATACCGCCCCCCTGTGGGCGCTGCAGTCTTTTCGGGGGGCGGTAGCGGATTCAGAAGCAAATAATAAGCAGTCAAGAGGAATGGTGAAATAAAAGTGATTTAATAAGGGTTGATAAGCAGTTTTAAATTAGCATTAATAATAATACTAATAATTATAATAATTTCTTTTAGTTCAGAATAGAAGTATATGACTTGTCCTCGCACGTTGATAAGCGAACGCGCGATGTTCATACAAAATAACATGTTTTGACATGTTTGCACACGGACAAGTTGAATCATGCACGAAATGAAACGTATAAAAGCAACAGCTCTACGAATTTTTTCTTAGTTAGTTGTATGTGCTTGGCCGCGATATATAGTCGTGAATCATAAGCTCTGCCGTAGTGAATAATCGTGAGTGGTGTGTCATTTTATAAACATTACTATCTATAAATCTATTGAGAATTTAATTTTCGTATGATAATGGCTGAATCTAATTCTAAATTAAAAAAGAAATGCCGGCAATACAGTACTGAATATTCAAAATATGGATTTGCGGAATCTTCTACAAACAAATCATTACCTATATGTTTAATTTGCCAAAAAGTTTTGCCAAATGAAGCTATGAAACCTTCTAGGCTACAAGAGCATTCACATAAAATGCATCTTGATAAGAAGAACAAAGATATATTCTATTTTCAAGAACTCGAAAAACAATATTTAAAACAGCCAACTATATCAAACCTTTTTGCATCGTCTTCTAAACGAGTCGATGATGGGCTACGAGCCTCATATAAGGTTTCATTGTTAATCGCAAAATTAGGAAAACCACACAACATTGGCGAGGAATTAATTTTGCCGGCAGTCGAAGAGATATTAAAAACTGTTCTCCATCATAAGACACCATTTGATATCATTAAAAAAATTCCTCTTAGTAATAATTCAGTGCAAAGAAGAATAGATGAAATGGCAAATGACGTTGAAATATCATTATGCGATTACCCAAAGACTTGCAAATTTTCCATTCAACTCGATGAATCAACTCTACCAAGTAACGAAGCTCTACTCTTATCATACGTATGATTTATAAAAGAAGAAAAAATTCATTACTTGCTAAGAATTTGGAATCTGATACAAAGGGACATTCTATATTCAATATCATGCAAGAATTTTTTCAAGAGAAAGAAATTCCTATTTTGTCTGCTGCTACTGATAGTGCTCTAGTAATGACCGCGCGTCATAAGGGTTTTAAAGCACATTTGAGAAAAGCAGTGCCAAATGTACTCGTTGTACATTGTATTATTCACCGTCAGCATTTGGTTGCAAAAAAATTAAATGAACGTCTGCATGCGTCCCTCAATAACGTTTTTAAAGCAATCAATATCAGTAGAAGCAATTTATTGAATGACCGTTTGTTTCATAAGCTTTGCAATGAAAATGATGAAGACTACAATCGCTTGCTGCTGCACACAGAAGTACGTTGGCTCTCTAAAGGTGTTTGTCTGAATCGTTTTTTCAATATATTTGACTCAGTGTTGGATGTCTTGAAGAAAACGAACAATTGCGCGAAAACCTGATTACGTCAAAAAATGACATCGCTTATTTCACGGACCTGTTTAAAGTATTTATTCAAGTTAATCTACAATTGCAAGGTGATGATTTGAATTTAATTAAAACTGAAAACGTCATAGCTGCTTTTGTAGGAAAACTTCTTATAATCGAAAGAAATCTTGGTAGAGGTGAGTACAAGCATTTTCCCACATTATCAACAGTGTCTGCAAAACCGGAAGATTCACTTACTTACTGCCACCACTTGGAAGTTCTTCATGTTGATTTTACAGAGCATTTCCAAGATATTTTAAACATGGAAATTCCAAGTTGGGTTATAGATCCTTTCGCAAACACAGATACTGAAGGCTCATCAAATTTGGAATAGGAGCTATCAGAACTCACAACTAACGAAGAACTGAAAGTAAATTCAAACGTGGATATCAAGAGTTCTGGCTTCAAAAACCAATACCAGTTCTCTATCCTGGATTGTGGACAATAGTACAGAAGTTGTTAATTGCATTTCTTTCGTCCTATATGGCTGAGCGTGCATTCAGTGCAGTAACTGATTTGCTGTCAAAGAAGAGGAACAGACTACACATCACTGAACGTGGCGATCTGCGATTTATGTTAACGAAATTGGAACCCGATATTAACAAACAGGTAACACTCCACCAGCCTCAACCGTCTCATTGATTTTTTCTTTATTAATAATTTTGTATTTCTTATTGTATTGCATTTCTTATTACTATTGTGATTGTATTTCTTATTGATTCTGTGTTTATATTTAAAAGTTTAATAAACAATTTTATTGAACATTTGGTAGTAGTTAAATAAATTTCTACTTCATCATTCCTCTAAAATAAAATTTAGACATTAACTGAAATTAAAGCTAAATACAGATCAATTGGGACGGTACAGACCATATTCAAATAAAATTAACTACTTTGGACTAACCAGCGACTGAGGGGGGGGGGTGAAATTTTTGTTCTCTTCTATAGGGGACGGTGGTCCAGAAGGTTGGGAACCACTGGATTAGATTTTAACGGGGTTGCAAGGCACTGAAACCTAAGGCTTATTGTGCCCCCCCTATTTGAGCTGTTCTCGTTACGCCCTAATAGATTTGAGATCCGACGTCAAGCTTAGCGATACGGAATGGTAAAAAATAAAAAATTTTAATTGACAGTCTACAGTCATTTAAATTAGATGTAGAGGCGTTGTGCAGAAGAGATTCAACCTTACTAACCGCTGAAACGACACTAAAATTTGTTTTAAAAGAGTTTCTCACCTATAAAACTGTATTAAGCACCGATTTATCCGAAGCACTACGCGCGAGAATTAAATAACGTTGCACTATAATCACAGGGATGTTGATATACCAATAGAATCCAAAGAAATATCAAGAAGACTCAAACAGAGCTGATGATATATTTACTTTGCCAAAGAAAAAGGATATGCGACTAGAAATGAAAAAAATATTGGAGAGACTTAACCAAGATAATAACTATAATGATAGCGTTGAACTCGTGGAGGAAATAGCAGAGAAGAACTTGGAAACACAATCACTAAAAAAAGATTTGACATTACAGGAAGAATTGACATTACAAACCAAAAAAAGAAAAGGATTTTGATAAAATACTAAAAAAAGAAATGACCGCATTTGAAAGTGAAGGAGTTCGAGGAGAATGCTTATCTGCTGCTCATGATTGATTGGCAGAGGACACAATCAACACTATTTGTTTCCTGAGATCGTTTTTTCAAACGCAAAATTGGATGGATATGTTAGAGTTATTTTGATGTTTTTGCTTTTCATTATAGGTTCGTTATCGTTAATCGTTAGTCGATATAAATAGCAAATTTTCAATATTGACATCATTGTGATCTCAAACTTACCTAATTATTATTTTAAGTTTCATTTTGATTAATGTTGATCTTTTTTCGACTGTCAAGGAGACTGTAAATGTATGTTGCGTTAAGATAATGTTTTTTTAGATTTTAATTGGTTTGGTTAATTTGTAAGATTGTAACGTTACGTTATGTGTGTGAGAACAGTGAGAACTTGATTGTTTTTCATTTTAAAATAAAGTTGATTTTATATAAGTATGTTTTTTCCTACATTCTACTAGCGATTTACGTTGGTTGGAAAGGATAATAAAAGTTATTTTATTCTGATTAGATCAAACCGGGCAGATCCGGCCGGCTTGTAAATAAGGCCGGATTGCAATTCCTAAATGTAGAGGAAGTGGTCCGAATATGGGCCCCCCATTTGTTTTTTTTTCGTAACTTGCTTATTATTTTTTTATAACAATGTCTAAAACCATCTATACATACTATAAGACCTTAGTAACAAAACTGCAAAACCTGTTTTTTTTTAAATGAAGTTTGTTGGTTTTACAGAGAAATATATAAAGAGAGGCACTTTTTTGAAACGGGTCAGACAGTATGAAATATGGCCCCCTAAAAAAATATATACATTTTCTTTCTACAATAAAAAATACAAAATAAAACAGGAAAAATGAATGTCAAAGTAAAAAGAAACATGTTTTATTAAAAAAACGAACTAAATTACTGACAAAAATCACAAACGTAAGTGTCTTTTTCTGCTCCGGAACATTGTTCATGTGCCCAGAGATTGCACATTAAACACTGAACCCAGGTTTCTCCTCTGGTATCATCTGAAAATCGTGTTTCGCAAAATAGACATGTAGCGTCATTACTACCAGGAGTGTACTCGCCGATCTGGTCAAGGTCAAGGTCCTCGTCAGCAGGCAAAAATTCATCTTCCTCTCCCTCTTCATCTGAGCTGTAGCTGGTGTTTGCTTTTATTTTGGGTTTCTTTACTTTTTTTTTGAATTTACCATAGATAACTTTCGCTTCTGCTTTCCCTTTCCCTACTTTGTCTGACATGTAGGATCATTACTGCCAGGAGTGTACTCACCGATCCGGTCTGGGTCTGGGTCAAGGTCATCGTCAGCTGGCAAAAATTCATCTTCCTCTTCTTCTTTATCTGAGCTGTATCTGGTGTTTGCTTTTATTTTGGGTTTCTTTACTTTTTTTTTAATTTTCCATTTTCCATAGATAATTTTCGCTTTCCCTTTCCCTCGTTTGTCTTTACACTTTCTTTTGATTCATCTGAAAATACTTTTCTCTTTTCGTTTCCTTCTTTTAACTTCGTTATTTTCTCAATCGATAATTCAAGATCTGATTTATATGGAGATGAAAATATAATTTGGGAACGAGAGGTTTTTCTGTTCCTCTTGTAGACGCTCTTTTTGTAACTGATGGGACAGGTGAAAGAACGAATGGGCTCACGAAGGTTTTTGAACAGTCTCCTAATAGCACAGTTGATGGGGCCATTGTGACCCTTAATGGTGGATCGGGGTCTTTAGAACAACCCGGTTGTTGATCTTCTGAACGATTTGATATACCTTCTGAAGAAACAGTTTTGGAATGGTCACATGTCGGTTCCTCCAGCTGAGTTTCAGTTGAGTTACAAGTTTTTTCAGCTTCAATTTTTTCAGCAATAAAATCAGCATCTGCAAAAATGTGTTTATTTATTGGCCATATTCCGGTTACTTTAAATCCATTTGTAGCTATTTCTGCCGTCTGGCATTTCAGAACAGCTTTACCCAATAATTCTGCTAGATCAAATTGTGATAAGGCTCTGTTATTAACCCGAATCCAAGTTCTAACCTCTTCGCTGTAGTACGCTATTAGTGGTCCCATGAACGTTTTGTCAAGGGGTTGGAGTTTCTGTGTCGAGTGAGGAGGGAGTGATATGGTGCAGACATTATTTTCCCTTGCCAAGTTTATGATTTCTAAATTTCTAGTGTGACTGTGATGTCCATCTACTACAAGCAACACAGGTAACTCCTCAGTTGGCTTTACAAACTGGAGAAAATGTTTGAACCATTCGGTGAATAAATTTTGCTGGATCCAGCCACTTGGATGTACTGCTTAAATACTTCCAGGTGGTGCTCCGCGCATAAGCTGATCGTTTCTATTTTTTCTCGGGAAGACCAACATTGGGGAAACAAATTGCCCTCCTGCACTCATTGATGCAACCATAGTCACTAGCGAACCTCTCTCAGCCGATGTAATGGCAGCAATCTGACGTTTTCCCTTTCGGCCAATGACTTTAGGAATTCTTGATGGTACAACGGAAAGACCAGTTTCGTCTACGTTATATATTTGATGCGGACCATAGTTATGTTTTTCATATTGTACCTCAAGGTTATCGAAAAATATTTTGATATTTTCCTTGTTGAATCCCAAAGCCCTTGCAAAAGAGGTTCCAGTTGGTCTTCGGGGGGACAGTACATTTTTATGTCTTCTTAAAAAAGCGTCTAACCAGGTACGACCTGCTATACCATTTTTAAAAGGATTTTTGATTTTATTTTTAATAGCCAGTGTGTATGCCATTCTACACGGATCTTTTCTGGTTAAACCATAAAACTGAGACTCCATTCTGAGAATATATTCAACCAATTCTTCTTCTATGGCGTATCCAAGAACTGGTTTTCGTCCCAATTTAGAATTTATAATATTAGCAATTGGAAAATCGTTGGTTTTAACTTTTTTTACCATTCTCTGTAAAGTCTTTCTTGGCACCTGGAAACTTTTGGAGACACGTTTTAATCCCATGTTTCCCTGCTCTACAGCACGTACAGCTTTCTTCATGTCATCCTGGTTCCATTTTTTTCGCAGATTTTGACAAATAAATTTTCTATTTTTGGCAGACATTGTTAACCTGTAAAAAATAGATGGCTTAATTATTACGTTCTGAATATGGGCCCCGGGCCCATATTTAACTCACACTAGGGGTTCATATTTCAAACTGTTTACATTCATAAAAAATATTAAATTATGATGATTGATAATATTTCTTTGTTCATAATCTACGCTAGAATCTCTTTTTCGTCCTTTCTTCTGTCAGACTGATATATATCAGTTCCTAAATAATATCAAAAAACACAAATATCACTCAGTATAAACTTACCCAATAAAATTCTGTCCAAGGTCAAGAACAAAAGCACCACACCATTCAACATCAACAAGTGTACTGACCGCGGCATCTATAATATAGCGTAGGAGAGGTGCCCTATAGCACATTTTGACATTTTTCTTATAGATGACGCTACCGGTTTCACAGATAGTTTGGGAGCCCATATTAAATGCATGGCCCATATTCGGACCACTTCCTCTAGTAAATTTGTTTGTTCATGTTATTCAAATCTCGCGCTTTACCCCTTCAGATGGGTGATATCTGAACGTACCTTGTATTATACCATTGGAATGTTCCTCGAAAATCAGTATCAATTACCTTCAATTAAAATAAATATACGTTTCTAACTATTATGCGAATATCATATTCTTACATAATAATTTTTCCATAAATTTTGCAGACCTGGAACGTAATGTCAACATAATGCTGCAATTATTTATAGTTAGTGATCTGACAGGAGAGAGCATACATATAAACGAATTTTGCACTTATATACTCAGTGTTTTTTTTAATTTTATAGTCCAATAAATTCACGATATCTAATGCACCGAATCTTCATTTTGTTTCTCATTAAACATAGTTTTCTTTCTGTAATACCGACCTGTAGTTCTATAATATTAGCTAATATTGCTTTCCCTCAACTGTTATTAACGTTTTAGTCTTCGGAAATGAGCACTGAAGAGGGCTTAAGGTTTACCCCAATCAGTATGACAGATGGCCGTGCAATAAATAGTTTCGGGACAGATGTGGAATCTCAAAATCCGAATGATAAAATGAAAACTCCTTTTTTGTAGGCTGAACACCACTTTTAAATTGGGATACAAAGGGATGAAAAGGCATTTACGAGACAGCGATTAAAGATTTACTACTGATAGAGCTTCTCTGAGGAATGTGTTAAAAATTTTAATTGGTATTATACGGGACTACTCAATCGGAACGAATTTTACGTTAATTGGAGAATTAAGATGTTATATTATGGAAATTTGTGAAGTATCTCTCAAATTGCTCGTTTTTTGAAAGTTTTATTATTCTTGGCGCAGGTTTTCCTTTTCCCAGAGGCATGTATCTCAATTCAGGATCTGAAACCTAGATCTCTTTCGGCTGATCCAATAATACTCACAGTTTATTTGATATCTTTTAATTATAGACGACATATATATATATATATATATATATATATATATATATATATATATATATTAATACATATCCTCTATCTAAATTATAAGAAAACATTGAAATAAAGAAAATATGCATATTTAGATGTTACTAGTGATACACACTACACTGTATTATCAATAATTTGAAAGGTTCAATATACCAATAAAATTTGACATTTCAATTTCATATGACATTGCTGCAGAATAGACCTAATGACAGATAGATTTTAAAACGATTTGAAAAACCAGAATACAGATGTCTCTATTAGCAAAATGGCACCTATAAATAAAATAATGAAAATCTCTCTTGGTATATAAAAACGTAAATTTGTAATTTAAAAAAAAAAGAATTCTAGGTAAACAAAGGAGAAGAGAATTATTTATTGAAACATTTTAGTTAGTTGAATTTGAAATCCCCATGAGACAACATCATAATAAGAGTTGTCTCAAATTTAATTTTGAATATTAGGGAATTTATATAATCGTTATCAGTTCAACATATCTTGCCTTTTTTAAAGCCAGTGCGTGTACTATTCACAAAGAATTACCGCTAAAGTGCGAGTGGTTTTCCATTTTTCTAAATTATTGATTTGGAAACGTTCGTTCCGGAAATTCTAAAAATAAGTTTTAGAATACGTACGAGATCTTCTAGTATCCAGTTTGGTGAGTCCAGTCCATATTATATATTATTCTCGAGAATTAATAGGCCTTTGATCAAAATTATTTCGAAAATAGATGCATCTTATGATTAAATTATTGTAACGTTACTTATATAAAATTCTACGTCAAGTGCAAACAATTTTGGGAACAGACAATTTACAAGAAAATTTACGTATTTCACATTGACAGATATCAAGTATAAATTTAGACATTTTGAACTTTCGGTTAAATTATTTAGATAGGAAATTTCTAATATAGATTGTTTTTAATATTAAGGTTTGATAGAAAAGTCTGTCTTTGTTTATGCGTTTATGATATTTTTGAAGAGTTTTAATTTTTGTAAGTGTTATTTTGATAATATATTATATAAATTTGAATTCCAAATCTCTTTGGCTCTCTTTCCATATTCATTTTCATTATATTTGATAATTTTTATACTATAGAAAATTTAGTATAATAAGTGACATTTAGTTAATCTCCTGACAGTAAATTCATATATGTCATAAGATAATTTAAATTGTCTTATAGTGTATTGGACAAACAGTTACTGTAGATTTGAATAGTGTGATACGTAATTTAGAAAATTATTTGGAAATTTACAAATTTGAATTATTAGTTGAAATCTTTGATCTCTCCCTGAGAAAAGAGTGAGTTTATTGGTGTTGTATTGATTTATCTTTCATAATATATAATTTAATATTTATATAGCCGGGCATATTAATTTGACAACTGCTGTCATTGAAAATTTTATAGGTTATATTTAGCGGTAAAGGTTTCACAATAGTATAGTTATTATCACAAATTGTGACGACAGCTACAAATTAAATTCAGCATCATATAAATTTAAATTCATATATAAAATATAATAAAATTATATTAAAAGAATATAGGATATACAATAATATATACAATAATATATATATATATATATATATATATATATATAATTATTTGATTTTCTTTAACCTCTATATATAATTTTTTTTTCCATTTTAACCTGATGCCCACGAAAAATGGAAAAAAAATTTATATATAAAGGTTAAAGAAAATCAAATAATTTATAATTTGCAAGGGCTTAATTGCAAAAACTATCCATCATGTCATTTTACGAAGATATTCAGCAACAATATGGCAGAACAGTTGTAGCAGCAATGAAAACGATAGCGAAATCATATCGGAAGCTCGCTTGCCAACGAAATCGGAGGATATTCTTGTTGCGATGCAAGGACAACAACATTCAACCGAAGTTTTTAAATTTTAACGTGTCTCACATAAATGTAACAGGTACGTGCCTCAGAAACAAATTCAACAATATTATAAATAATACTAAATTAAAAATTATAAATTTAAGTATTTCTGATACAATACAAAACATAAAACTATTGAATTCGTTAATCACAAACGAAATTAATAAAATAACTAATATTATTCCTGAGAATATTCTTGAACGATTTTTGAAATTGGATTTAAAAAAAAAAAAAAAAAAATATTAACCTGATGCCCACGAAAAATGGAAAAAAAATATATATATATATATATATATATATATATATATATATATATATATATATATATATATATATATATATATATAGAAAGTGGAAAGTAGTCTTTTGCTGACTAGTTAGACACAAAATCGAAAAACCAATTTATTTGGGAGAAGCAGCAAAACGAACGTGTACTCTTATAACATTATATTTCTCATATTTCGACAATGAATATTGTCATCATCAGGAAGTTACAATATAATTAAATACTTAAAAGTTTTGAATAAATGAAAAAACCTAACCTTACTTACAATGTTAGCGAGGTTGTACGTATTGATGGTAAATATCCAAAACTTCAAGCACATTCATCAACCATAACTGCACAAAAATATGTAAATGAATACCAGAAACATATAATTAAAATCATTTAAAATTTGAAAATGTAAATGCCGACAAATTGAAGTTCGAGCATGTGCTTCTTAGCAACATTACACATTAACAAAAGGAAGTTAAATAAACTGTCATGTCAAAAGTTCGATCATGACTATCAACTGAAAAGTTGTATTTCTACCACTCCAACAAATAAACATATTATTTGCTCATTATATAGGGTGAGCGAAAAAATTATATTTTATTTTACTATTATATTAACTATTTAAGTTGAAACAGGAAAAAAAAATTATTATTATTATTATTAAAAATTATTATTGTAATTATTTTAACATCAATATTATTATTATTCAAAAATTAACAGCAATTATACAAAGACTAACAACAGATTATGAGGCTGATGACTAATAACCTCACTAATCCATAAAAAGCTAATCAGTTGTTGAATAACAGCCTTAATTCAGAAAAATATCAAACGAATGTGATCTAAACAGAATCAAATGAACATTCCTGTACAGCTGTGTAATTCTTATCTAGCATCAGCAAATATGAATAGATGATCATGGTCACTAAGATGATTAAGATCCAGGAGGAACTTCCATTTAAGGAGGGGGTAATGTTACGAAACAGCACACTGGTATAGTCCCTAAATCCGACTCTGTCTAAGCCAGGTATAAAAGTTAAAATTATGGCGTATACGCAGGTTTTTTATATACTTGTTTACGACTAACTTATGTAAAGATTGTTTTTGTGACCAAACAAACGAGAAAAGGCCAGAACCAATCGTTTTTGTGTGTGTAAGCCGCGGTCCGGATTTTTCTAGTAAAAAAGGCTTTAATATAAATAAAGGACCGATTAGCGGATGAGTTAGTTGATAAAGTGATCTCGTGAAATGAATAAACCGAAATATCGATCAGTAAGTTATTTATATTAATATTTATTGAAGTTTGTGTGCATATAAATTAAATTTAGGTGACTAGTTGAGTATATATAAATTAAGTGTTAGTGATTAGTTAAGTGTTCAAATAAATTAGTAAGTAGCCATACCGTGTGTTTAAAATTAATCCCATCAGTTTACTGTCTAAATAAATCAGAAAAACATTACAATATCAGACCATGAAAAGTCACTCTATATATGAATAATTTTTTTCCATAGAAAATGTCAATTTTCAAATGGCCGAAAAAATAGGAACGCGTTCACCAATTATGAGGGGATTCTGTCACTTGATTTGGGGCGATGAGGTGATGCTACAACAAACAATTTTCAGCGTCGTAGCTGTTCTCGAAGGTGATATTGTTATAAATATATTATTATTATATTTGAGTATTCAATTTTAATTATTTTTAATTTTAGCTAAATTTTATTGTCGGGGCAAGAGATGCTCCCTTCCTCTTTGGTTTCTGGCGCTTATATTTATTTTTATTAAGTCAAAGAATTATCTGTTTTTATTGTTGTTTTAAATGTTTAAATTAAACTAACAATAACATTTCAACACCTACAATGAATATATATCTTACTGTAAATTCATACAAATATTGTTAGATTGAGGCAAAGTTGTGACACGTTGTTCCGAGTTTTCAGACTAAATGGCCCATTTTCAATCATGTAAATTTGCAACTTTAACGCAACTTAATTTTCTTAGCATGAAACAAACAAAAATTTATAATTATGAAAACGTTTTATTGTGATAAAAATTTTGAAATTTAGAATGGTTTCAAAGTATGTACATTTTTCTTCCATTCTTGATTTCTAGAAATTCTCACAATGATTTCACTAGGTATTCATATTATTACATAGCACATGTCCTTGCATGTAATATGTAATGCACCTGGTATTTGGTGGTAATAGATATATTTTCCAATTGTTACAATTAAATTTTCATCAAAATGAATTACGAAATCCTTGTCTTTTGAGAGCGGTTTTAATTTTCCTTCATTCGGATACTTGAAAGTACACTTCACTTCAAATAAGCATTTTTCGCTAACAAACCCATATTATCATTAAAAAAAGGTTTCAAGAAAAAGTTGTTTTGATGACACTAGAACAAACAATCAGTAATATTTATCTTATATTTTCACGGTAATCAAATAATCCAGTGAACATAACCTCAAATATAGCTTTTAAAATGAAAAATACGGATTGCAGGATAATTTACATTATCATAACTATTATTTTTGATATCAAGTACATACGACTACTTTCTTTATAACAATCAATTCCTTTCAAAAACACTTATGGGACACTTGAATAATAAAAAATCTACACTCAAATGGAAATTATTGTGGCAGCAAGTTTTATTTGGATACAACCTCAAATTGTGACGTCACCGCGTATAGAGCTTCTAAATGAAATCGTTTTGCAAGAGTTGTAATATTTGAATCCAAAACATTGAAATAGTTGATCCAGAGATACAATTGTTTGAATCGTCAAGAATAAATCGGGAAAATAGGTTGTATAAGTAAATGCCGATTCAGTACAACTACCGAGATGTGTCGTAAATATTTTGAACCTAATAATTACTATATATGTAACTAGTTTTGTGTAAGTTTTATGGTTTGTATACCTCAACATTATTTCTGAATATGCAAATTTTATCGTCTACTCCTCTATCCCCTCTGAACTAGGTTGTCCATCCTAACAATCGAGACGTATGAACGACGTTCAATATCTCTGATCATGTGGTCTTGCGAATAGTACATGCTGCGTTCTACATTGTATTTTATAGTAATTCAAACAGGATTAGTGAAAGGAAACTTCGACAGTAAATGGAATATTACAGATGGATAATTGCTATACATAAATCTTCGCTTCAAACTTACATTTTCCACTGAGTGTAACGACTGACTCGCACCTTGTTTAACGCTTGGATTTTATTCAAAGTCTGTCCTCTTCCAAATTTCGAAGCTTTCCAATCTTACGCGGGTAAATCAGAGCGCATTGTCTCTTAAAATAGGCTCCGTAGGCTCTACAAAGGTTTTCCCGTGCGTTTAAATGAAATGTCTATCTTGTACCTTATTAAAAAATATACCACATATTAAACAAAATGCATTAGTATCATATCTTTAGACGCCATCTTTATTTCTTTGCCGTATTTTTAAAAATATCTGAGCTGTTGAATCCTTTTTTAAGCATGATAACCCAAAAAACTTTTTAATGAATTTGAGTATTCTCCCTGTATGAATAAAAAAAAATCATAAAATGAATATAAGAGCAACGACAATTTCGTTGCCCTTGTACTGTTTCAGATACTTGAATAAATCAACCGTTCAATTATTTCATGATTATATCACTTAATTATACGGTAAAGTGCGGTAAACCTATTATTTATTCAATCCACGTTACTGTTGACAATGAAATTTCATAATGAATATGTAACAAACTAATTAATTATACAATTCTGCATTACAGATAATATTCGTGAATTATGAATGCAGTTGATTTCAAAATAAAACTGAAAAGGCGATTCAAATCTGTCGGTTTTTTGATACACAGAACTTTGTACATTTGTTACAAATTGAAAAAATCCAAAACAAATTTCTGCATTACCTATATTACAAAAAATTTCGAGCTCGTGCTGATTACCATACTATGATGACCTTAGAACAGAATTCAATATCAGATCCTTAGAAATAAAACGTAAGTATGGAATGTTTTTGTATGAAATTTTTAATAATCTGATAAATTCTGCTAATATATTATCCTTAATGTCTTTGTACATATCACCCAGATACACTCGAACCAGATGTACTATTATATACAAATATTTCTAACTCTCCACCCATTGTTAACGTGTTGCGTTTAGTTAATAACATTTCTCAGCTGTTGTTCAAGACTTGGATTGGTTTAATACCCCATGTAGGAATCATAAAAATTTAATAAATGAATACCTGGATATTACTTCGGTGTGATTCATTAAAAACCTTGTAGGCTTGTTGATAATAGTTAAAAATCTCTTTGACTCATATCGGTTGATTGAATTGGATCTCCTGTCTTCTTCTGCTTTCTCTGGCTGTAATAAAGATGTATGGTATGTAATATTAATAAATGATATTATCGATATCTGTGTAGATAAATAACATTAGTTGTGATTGGCCCTCTCTCTTGTTTCTTTTCATTTTTATTATAACACAAAGTGAATAAGATGTATTTATCTTTATTAACAGTATTATCCTTGTAATTAGGTCAATAGACCTGTTAGGATGAACAATAAAATAAGATGAAAATAAAATAATAAAATATTGACAAAACCTACTACTTTCAGTAGCTCCAAAGAATTCTCGAAATTGTTATATTCCAATAAACCATTCAAATATCGTTTTGTTCATCTTCCTCCACTTCACTATAACTCTCCAACCAATCCTCACTTCTGTGTGTACCTCCACTTGGTTACTCCCACTATTCTTAAATCTCATTTCTCCTCTTCTATAGACTTCTTCTTTGGTCACCTTCCTTTCCTTCTAGTCCTCTCTCAGTTCGTTTTTGCTTTTTTAATAACTGTGTTTACTGTAAAAATTGCTAAGGGAATATTTACCAGACAACGGTTGGAATGGGCAATAAATACCTTTCAACCATATAAATCACCAGGACTGGATGGGATATTTACGGCACTCCTGCAGCAAGGGATAGAGGAGATTCTTCCTCACCTGTTAAAGATTACAATAAACAGTCTAGCAGCGGATCTATTAGAAAATGGAGAAGGGCAAGGGTAACCTTCCTACCAAAAATAAGGAAAAAAGATTGGACTGATCCCCTATCTTTTAGACCCATCTGTCTAACATCGTTCCTACTCAAAACGATGGAGAAAGTAGTGGATAACCACAAAAGAACAGAGAATCTGGAGAATATACCACTTCATAAATGTCAGCATGCCTACAGAGTGGGTCGATCAACTGAGACTGCTCTGTATCGGCTGACCGAAGTCGTCCAGAGAACTCTGAACAACAAAAAAAACGCAATGTGCGCACTCCTGGATATATGTGGGGTCTTTGCCATCACAACTCATGTGTCTGTCAAAGAAGCACTAAAAAGGCGAGAAGTAAATGAAACCATTGTAAAATGGATGCATGAGTTGTTGACGACGAGGATAGCTGAGACACAGGTGGGGAATGAAACCACCTAAGTTGAAGCCACTCGGGGGACACCTCAAGGGGGAGTGATATCTCCCCTTCTATGGAGCCTCGTAGTAGATGAGTTGCTCTACAGGCTAACGGAGCTTGGCTTCGAATGCATGGGCTATGCTAATGACATAGTTCTAATAGTCAGAGGCAAGTTCCAGAGCACCTTGTGTGATTTATTACAAAAGGGCCTCAGAATCATTGAGCAATGGTGCTTGTTAGTGGGGCTAAACATTAACCCAAACAAGACCATTATAATTCCATTAATCGGAAAAGAACACTTCCAGCTATGAAGGCCATATCCTTAAACGGGGAAATCATAGAGTGGAAATAAGCACTTAAATATCTAGGGATAACCCTAGACAGTAAGCTTCTGTGGAATAAACAATAAGAGCTTTGATGGCGTGCAGAAATCTAGCTCGTAAGAGATGGGGCTGTAACCCAAAAATACTGCGATGTATGTACGCCATAATTGTGAGACCAGCAATTACGTGTGGGGCAATAGTTTGGCATACAAAAGCAAGTCAGTACAGCACGAGGAATCCCTCGACAAAGAACAAAGGCTTGCCTGTATGTACATCACTGGAGCTATGAGAACGTGTCCAACTAGCGCACTTGAGACCATTACAGATCTCAGACCTCTACATCTGGTAATAGAAAGATCAGCCCAAGAGGCAATTCTTAGAATATCTCAGGAAGGTTCAGACAATGAGAGTATTAAAAATCAGGGAGCCTGGTCCTCTCTAACAGAATAGATCTCATCAGCGAATCTTCCCAGTGACGCAATGATCAAGAAAGTAAGTATCGAAAAGAATTTCACTACGATGCTAAATACGAGGAGAGACTGGGAACGAGAATACACCACCCAACCTGTCAAAGAAAACACCATTAGACGGTATACGGATGGTTAAAGAACCACCAGTGGAGCAGGCGCTGGAGTATTTGGGCCTGGCACCAGATACTCATTATCGTTAGGCTCCTTCCCGAACGTCTTCCAGGCAGAAATACTTGCGATTGAAAGATGTGTGGAAATGAATCTAGAAAGAAACTATCAGAAATGTGTCTTATCGATCCATAGTCAAGCAGATATCAAAGCATTGAGCTCCCATGTCCCTGACTCAAAGTTGGCATGGGAGTGCCGAAGGAAACTTGATGAATTAGGCAAGAATAACAGGGTCTCTTTAGTCTGGGTTCCTGGCCACTCGGGAATCACGGGAAATGAAGAGGCCAATACACTTGCCAGGAAAGAAGCACAATCGCCCTTTATTGTCCCGGAGCTTCTGTGGTGTAGGAAAATGCTCCTATAAAAAAGAGTTTTGGAAGAAGGAGAAACCCGAAAGAGAAGCACTCTGGCGGTGCCTTCCCGGGTTGGAACATTCCAAAAAGTTCCTGCGGAACTTTGACACTGCTAGATAAAAAAAAAATTTGGACCTCAGTAAAAAAAGCTACATCTTCTCACGGGCTTTCTTACAGGACACTGCTGCCTTAGGAAGCACCTAATGAGAATAGCAGAAACTGAACTCCGGATCACCTAGGTCTGGAATAGCTCGCCAGTGCAATCCAACGCAAAAAATACTTCGGACAAGAAACTTGTAACAGTGAGGATATAACCTCGTTGAAGCCGTTCCAAATACTAGTAGTAGTAGTAGTAGTAGCGAGAACAGATCTGATAGGGCGGGGGACAATAAACCTTAGGTTTCAGTACATTGTAACCCCGTTAAAATCTAATCTTATCTACTGTAAAGATACATATAACTCAATCTGTGCAATATTTGGCTCTCTATATCAACATACATTATCACACCTCCAAAAATTTTCAGAGCACATCTCTCTCACACTTTTAGTTTGCTTTAATTCATCTAGGTCAAAATCCAGGACTCGCAAGCATAACCCACAGCTGATTTGACCACCGTTTCACAGCCTCAATTTTCTTGTTATGGATATGTTTTTACCTTCTGGAAGTTCGTTGTATGGCATCCCTTCGTAATACGTTTTGCGTTCACTTTTTGTTCTCCATTTGAATTTGTCAGCAATACTCCTACATAATCAAACTTTACATTATCGATGATATATTCGTCGTTTTCACTCTTAAAAAATCTTGTTCGCCTTTTGTTTCTTTCTTTGCGATGCGTTTTCATGGTTTTTATTAAATCTTAGCTCAAATCTTTTTCATCTATTTTCCAATCTTCAATATAATTTCTAGTTCCTTAAATTACTTAGTATCTCCGGCAGTAAATCATACCCTAGACCTGTTGTACGCGTTTATTACTAATACTTTTGGATGTGTGCATTGTGCTTCACATTCCTCCTTCCTGGAAAAATCTCTGAAAGACTTTCTTCTAATGATATGTTGATAGTATTCTCATCCAGATATAGTTTTATCATCCTAATCAACTATACTTTCCAACGCTTCATATCTTTATCTTTTCCATTGTATCGTCAGCCTGCTTGAAATTTTTAAAAGCAATTAAGTGTATATCTGTATTTTGGCGTAGCATTTGCAATGTATTGTCCTTAAGGTGATTATCTGTTCCATACTGCGCCCTATCATAGAACCACTTTGGTATTCACAAACTTCTTGAATTTAATGTGGCCCTAACTTATTATATGATAATCTGTTCAGCAGTGTGTAGTTCACATATAGCACTGCTGTTTCGCGTTCTCGTTGTATTTTAGCGATTTCGCAAAATGCGGGAATGTTATTCACTTTTGTTGACTATGAAGGACCAACCACTACCGTGGTAAAATGTGTTGTAGCTTAGATGAGTTATAAGGATAAATAGAATGAATCCGGTTGCACTTTCACTGTTGTATATTTAAAATGTATTAAACATATTGTTCATTTTGCTTAACAATTAATAGTATCACTGAGTGTTGGGTGTATGAGTATTATTTATCACATTATCTGATATTAAGAAATGATTGTAACAGTTTTATGCCGGTAACGCCGACGAATTATTATAACTTGAGTACCATTTTGTATGATGAACGCATGAGAAGTCAAGGAAATTCGGGTTGAATTCGTATTTATGTGTTGTTCAGAGTGGGTGAGAGTAAGGGAAATCATGTGGGTGATGAAAGTTTAAACTTTAACCGTCATAAACGGCGGGTGAGTTGAGTGTTGCAGGTGTCGTTTTTTTGTCATTGTGTTATTTTTGTTATAGATAAGGAAAGCTTTGAATAGTTATTTATGCAACAAGTGCAAAAAGTGAGTGTTTTTGCACGCGACGTGAAATTGTCCAACGAGGCCTTTAGGCCGAGTTGGACAACACGCCGAATGCAAAAGACACGTTTTGCACGAGTTGCATACAATATTTTTGCTACATTCATGCAAAAACTGGAAAATTAGAATATAATATGTTAGGAACTCAAACTTAATCGTTCTTCCTTTTTTGTATCTTTATGGCCTCCACCTTGTCAGTACTTAATCATAGCTGGTTTTCGCTTTTACCATTTTAATTTTAAATAATCAAAGATACATATATTATTGCTGTATTAGAGCAGGATCAGACACTTGCTCTGGATTTTTTTTTTATGTAAATGTTTATGTTTGTCATAAATCATCACAAAACTGACAAGAATGACAGATGAGTGCAACAAATATTTTGTTGCACTAGTGCAAAAAGGAACCACTTTTTCCATTAAATGTGTTTCACAAAAGTGTTGTTTTTTGCATGAATGTAGAAAAAATAGTTTTTGCGTGGAGCGATAAGAATATAATTGAGATTTTCTTTGAAGTATTGAATAGATATTATGAAATCATTTTAAGGCAGAAATTATGTGGGTTTTTATGTGAAAGAGATCTTAAAAATGGATATTTGCGTAGTTAAGGAAATATAAATATTGAGTAGATAAGGAGAAAGATATTTTTTATTGATGATGTATATGGAGTGTGTAACTTTTGATATACGGGGTGAAGAAAAGTAATGGTTACAGGAAGAATTTGAGGGTGAATTCAAATAGGCTAATAATCATTCTTCTTTCCAGCATTTCCTTTCAAATTTGAGATCTTTAGTTGAAGCAACTTCTTTTTGTTCCAATGGTTGTTGTTCTACACTATCAGCACTGCTTCTGTTGTAATATCATTACAATTTCAATTCTTGAAACCCTATAAATGCTTCTTCCTGCAATGCCTTATTGTTCTATGGATTTTTGCCTCGGACATTTTTCACTTCCTGGTAGACACTTTTAATGTTTCCATCAATATTGAATTAATAATAGTGGAAGAAAATGTATTCAACAACATGCACACTAAGGTGAATGTGTTATTTATCCCAAAGCATTAACAGAGTATAAAACTAAGTATTATTATAATAACTTAAAAACAGCCTTATTTTTTCTCTCCCAACCGATCAAGACGTTTCGATTGCCGTAATTTTATTTTTCTGCGTTGTAGATAACTCACGTTCTTGATTATATTAAACATAAATTGAAAACAAAAAAATCCACAGAATTTGTGTAACTGATAACGCACTCGAAATTCCAGTGTACATCAAAAGCACGAAGCAGCGGCGTGCGGTTTCTGCATTGTGGAATGCTTTGACGTTTTCGAACAAAGCAGTGAAATGTGTAAACGATTCACGATGCCCATAGACGCTTCTATAATTAAATTAGGCAAAGCAGAATATTTAATTAAACTAAATGACAAACTGTATCAAGCAAACTGGAATAATATTGATGTAATATTCAATAATAGTTGACAATGTTTCACATAAAACAATTTGACGTTGGTTGTAACTAAAATGTTATTTTATTAACATGAAAGGACACCGCACTACTCTTATAGAAACGGGAATACCATCAAATTGTCTGAATTTTTGATATGTACTGGTATTTGATGTCCTGATCAAAAGTCTCGATGGTCCCAATCTTATCCTATGGCTAGATTTTGAGATATTTGAAGTTCAAAATCCCGACTTTTTTAAAATGGTCCCCAAAAAGTCCCTCTTAAATATTTTTTGATGTTACTGCCAAATATATCAAGACAATATACATACCTATTAGCGAAAATAGAATATCTGTTGTTTACAGGGTGATTCGTGCTTTCACAGACATGTTTTTGTTAAATTACGTATTTTTACGATGGAAAAAAGCATCAAATATCATTAAAAAATAAACGGTTTTAAAGATCAAAACTAACTTCTCCGCATTTGTGAGACACCCTGAACATTATACTAACATAAACTTTTCACTTGTATACATTTGGGAGGCTGTATCGTGTTAACAAACCGAAATTTCTCAAAATATACCCAAAAATGTAGTATATCTGGAATTAGAAGACCCGTTGTACTCGCTCTAGTGAGCTGAAAACCAATACGGTTTATCTGTGACACACACTTAAGAATATCCAATTATAATATTGGTTACTTGTATACACTCCGGAGGCTGTATCGTGCTAACAATCCGAAATTTCTCAAAAAATTACCAAAAATGTGGCCCTTCCAGAGCCATAGCACCCGTTGTACTATCTCTAGTGGCTTAAAAATCAACACAGGACAAAGTTATTGCAGAAATGAAATGCTATGGATTATGCCACGGCAAAGAGCCATAGATCAATACAGATATTATACACAGAGAGAAGAAAAAATTGCCCTAAAATCGGCTTACATGACATGTTATTTTTCCTAATCTTTGTAACGGGAACGATATTAGAAAATGAAGAACCTTTTTAATAATAATAATGATGACCTAAAAATCAATAAGGTTCATCTATATAACACCCTCAACAATATCCAATCATATAAATGGTCACTTGCAAAAACTCCAAAGGCTGTATTGTGCTAACAAACTGAAAATTCTTCAAAAATTACAAAAATTTGGTACTTCAAGTACCATAGCATCCGTTGTACTGGCTCTAGTAAGCTTAAAATCAATAAAGTTCATCTGTGAGACGCTCTGAACAATAACCAATCATAAAATTTGTCACTTGTATACACTCCGGAGGCTGTAATATTTTTATAGAATTTTCAGATTCTTTTTACATACCTGTTAAAGTTAGGAGCGAAAACAGTAGATATCTTATAAGGCTACCACAGGCGATTAGAACAAGCATACATTTAAAAAATTATGATGAAGTCCAAATAAAGTGGGGTAAACGAACAAAAAACTTTTTAATTTTCTTCAACTATGTGACCTAGAACAATATTTTCTGGCAATAAACGATTTGCTGCATCGTCGACACAATTTAGTAGACGTGTTGGTGGAAATGTTATATTATTGTGTCTAGCAAAACCAAAAAAACCATAAAATTGTTGCAACGTGTGCGCATGTGCCTAAAGTTTTCGTACAAGACGAACAAGTGCAGTAGTGGTAGAAAACTGGAAGGTTGTCATGATTAAGTCCGTCCTCGTATGGCAACCATAACATATAGTTAGTGGAGTTTATTAGGTAAGCTTAGATTAGATTACAAGGAGGTCGATTGGCCTATAGCTGGCCTTTCCACACTACGACCTGAAAATATCTTTTAGTCCCGGAGAACAAGGCTTCTAAGGAAGCCTATTATCCGATTGGGAGTTACTTTTGTTACCTGATCAGGTCTCAAGAACAAACGTTCCAGGTACCTACGGCGTTGGCGAATAAGTACTCCGCAGTAGCAGATTATTATACGTTCAGCCGTTTCATCTGCACTATCGCAGAATCTACATATTCCTCTGTCCACTTTTTCCTTCTGGCAGAGGTGATATCTGAGTGAGCAGTGTCCCGTAAAGAGTCCTGTCATTTCTCTGAGATCAGACTTCTGAAGCTGTAAGAGCGATTTAGCATAGCGAGCAGAAGGTTGTAGCAACCTTTTTGCTTGTCTTTGGCCTGGAAGCATTTTCCAGTAGGCTGCACTAAGTTTCTTTTCCTATTTCCGGACTTCCACAATGTGGCTTTTAGACATGCCTCAAAATGGTTCGAGTCCTATGAAAGGAGTGCTAACTTATTATTTGGCAAGACCATCAGCAGCATCATTACCAACAATTCCTTTGTGCCCGGGCACCCATAATAGAGATATTTTGTTATGTCCAGCCAGTAGCTTAAGTTTTGGACTTTAGAGCTTTCAAAGCAGCCTAGTTGCCGGACGCTATAAATATTCTGGCTGCATTGAGGCGCTTTTTAAGGCACTCTTGAGCTCTGAAGTCTATTGCTAGTATTTCTGCTTGGAATATTGTGGGAGTGTTACCTTTTGGTAACCTAAGATTAGGTCCTGTAGCCCCTAATCCTACTCCTTCGTTTGTTTTTGACCCATCATCTGAGGACACCCCTTGTTATTTCTGAGATTTCGTTTTGTGTTAACTCACGATCGTTAATAATAACATCTAAGGTAACTTCGAAATCTTGTTTAGCAGACATTATGTCCCTAGGTATCATCTTAGATTGGGTTGATCCAACCCTTAGTATCTCGAGATGTCCTGTCAAATTGCCGGGTTTTAGAGATTTAGCCTGTGTTAACCTATAGGCATTTTGCAGAGCAATCCTCCATACATGTAAATGTAATGGAAGGAGATCTAGCATTACCTCCAAGGCCGCGCCAGGGCATGATCTCATTGCACCCGTTATTCCTAAGCATGCGGCTCTTTGCAATTTTTGCAACTCTATTGTAGCCCTTGGTTGCGTTGTTTTTCTCCACTATACAAGCTCAGCATAGGTGATGATAGGTCTGACAACCGTTATATCTGACAACCGTTATATCTGACAAGCGATCATTTTGGTTTTATACCGCAAGTTTTCCCAAAGAGCCTACGGCCCGTCCAAAGAGCTCTTGTTGCTTTTGAGGTGATGTGTGCGAGGTGTGAATTCCACGTAAGTTTCCTATCAAGGATGACTCCAAGGCACCTAACCTCTTCCGAAAAAAACAGGGTTGTACCATTCAAGCTAGTAGTATGTATACTTAATTTTCTTCTGTTAGTAAATGGAACAAGTATCGTACCCTACCAGTTGAGGACTAATGGCAGACAATAACCTCAGAAAAATGTTCAAAAAGTATTGTAAATTATTATAAGATTGTATTTATCTTATTTAATGTTATATTTTGTCTTCACGTCCCAACAGAAAGTCTAACATTACTGTATTGGTGAAAACGTGTATATTAGCTTTGCTACAGCGGGCCAAAAGTAAATAATTCATGAACGGAAACGAATACACGGGATGGTAGCTATCAATCTACACCGTTCATTCAAACGCTCTTGGCGAAATATCAAGCTTTCGGCCCTTATAATGTTATACACTTATTATTCACGCAAGAATGTTTAAGCTCGATAGCTTGGTTGAGCACTCTGTGGCAGTTACCTCAAATATCATTAAAATTTCGCAATAAATGATTCAGAAAGTGACTGCCAACCAAGCTGCAATGATATATACCGGTGAAACATCTTGTATTCCACCCACGGTTGAAGTTAAATTGTCTTCGCTAATAAAACAAAAAGAACATAACAATTTTTTGCCTATTTGCGTGAATATGGATGTGAATTTTAACATATACATAAATTTATTTCGAGTTTTATGGAGCGTTTTATGACTAATAAAACACTGAAGTTTCATGGACCACACATTAAAGGGAGCCCAGAAGTTGAATCAATCCAGTCAGTAGGAATAAAAAGAGACCTTTGGCCTACAAAAGGTAGTGTAGTTACAATTTTGAAATATGTCGTTCCGGTTTGTACTCAGTGCAGGGCCGGATTAGACATGGGCCCCATAAAGTGGCAAATTATGGAGGCCAGTTAAAATTTTGCTGAAAAATCAAGAGCAGAATTTTTGTTTTCATTCAGATTTATACACTAATTAAGACGATGAAATAGAACAATATAATTTGTTTGAAACTTCATTTATTTGACTTAATGTTGTGACGCGATTTCCTCCCTAGGCGAAGACGTCGGTGCGCTGCGCGTGATATATCGGTAGCGGCCTCTTGCTCTTCCTCCTAACGCCTCGGAACGTCACTTCTGACACCTTTGAAACCTCACAGTTTCTCGGGCGCCAAATTTTTAACGTGGTTGTCTCCACGGCCCCTCGACTTCACTCGTCGAGGGTTCCAGGTAGCCTCAGATGGAGGTACGGTAAATTCCAGGGGTCTATTGTCGTCAAAATTCCGGAGGTTATTGCTAAATATAAAAAAAAAACTAATTTTTAATTTGAGTTACAGCTGTGTGCACAAGAGATAAATATCCCAAATGTTTTTCCCTTAAGAGAAACAATGTATAGTTGTGCAATCTTCTTTAATAAAATTTCGCAGAGCGCTTTCGGCATTAAGCCATCATCTGTGCGGTTACTATAAAAATGTTGATTACATTTTTTAAGTTAGATAAAAAAAAATTTATTTTTTTTTATACAAACTTGTCAAAAATCCCAAGACAGGGGCCTCCAAATATGTACGTCTGTACATTTAATTAATTTGGCGAATCACATTATTGACTTAAATACAATTTTAAAATACATAAAAATTAAAATTTGGTGAAATAATTCAGCAGATCTGAAGTAGACACTTTTTATTAGGTTCGACCATTTTGCCAAGCTGTCATCAAAGAAATATTCACAAAACCACAAAGAACCCGATTGTCATCCCATTCCATAGAGTAAGTTCCGAATCGTCGGAGCATAGACAAACATCGTTGATATTGTTAAATGAAGAGATTTCGCGACCCTCAACAGAATGGCATCTACCATCTATCAAAAATAATAGTTTTGGAGACAGAATTGATGACCGCCTGGTGAGGGCGGCGAAATCCATAGATACATTGGGACGTGCCAAACCCGCAAATGCCCGAGAAGTACAGTAAAGCGCTGATATGGACATTGTGCGCGCTCATAACGTTCATATTTCAGTGGTGTAGAATTTGATTGCAATTGTTTGTGAAAAGGAATATAGAGAAAAGGAGTTGAACTGAAAATAAAGTGTAAGGAGTGACAAATTTCTTGGAAAACTATGATTGATGAGATATAGAACAAGTAATGAATGAAAAGTGTGAATGATGGGATGAAGAATGGTGAGAAGTAAAATCCAATCAAATTGTAGGAAGTGTTTGGAAAGAAATGAATTCAAACATGCGTCTAGCAATCCCCACTGTTGTGAAATGTAGTACAAGAGATGAGTTCGTCGCCTTAACCGCAAAGCCATCAGCCGTCTATCAAACATAATAAATTTGGAGACAGCCTAGATAGCCTAACTATGAAGACGCCGACTTCAAAAAATAAAAAAGAATGATAAAAAAGTGTGAATAGAAAAATGAAGAATGGTGGGAGGCGAAGGCCAACGAAGAAGTAGGAACAAGTGCGGAAGATAGTAAATTCGAGAAAGAGCATATGTACAGTGGGATTTGTCAAACTCTTGCTCGAATTTACTATCTTCCGCACTTGTTCCTACTTCTTCGTTGGCCTCTGCCTCCCACCATTCTTCATTTTTCTATTCACACTTTTCTATCATTATTTTTTATTTTTTGAAGTCGGCGTCTTCATCGTTAGGCTATCTAGGATGTCTCCAAATTTATTATGTTTGATAGACGGCTGATGGCTTTGCGGTTAAGGCGACGAACTCATCTCTTGTACTACATTTCACAACAGTGGGGATTGCTAGACGCATGTTTGAATTCATTTATTTCCAAACACTTCCTACAATTTCATTGGATTTTACTTCTCACCATTCTTCATCCCATCATTCACACTTTTCATTCATTACTTGTTCTATATCTCATCAATCATAGTTTTCCAAGAAATTTGTCACTCCTTACACTTTATTTTCAGTTCAACTCCTTTTCTCTCAATTCCTTTTCACAAACAATTGCAATCAAATTCTACACCACTGAAATATAAACGTTATGAGCGCGCACAATGTCCATATCAGCGCTTCACTGTACTTCTCGGGCATTTGCGAGTTTGGCACGTCCCAATGTATCTATGGATTTCGCCGCCCTCACCAGGTGGTCATCAATTCTGTCTCCAAAACTATTATTTTTGGTAGATGCCATTCTGTTGAGGGTCGCGAAATCTCTTCATTTAACAATATCAACGATGTTTGTCTATGCTCCGACGATTCGGAACTTACTCTATGGAATAGGATGACAATCGGGTTCTTTGTGGTTTTGTGAATATTTCTTTGATGACAGCTTGGCAAAATGGTCGAACCTAATAAAAAGTGTCTACTTCAGATCTGCTGAATTATTTTACCAAATTTTAATTCTTATGTATTTTAAAATTGTTTTTAAGTCAATAATGTGATTCACCAAATTAATTAAATGTACAGAAGTACATATTTGGAGGCCCCTGTCTTGGGATTTTTGACAAGTATGTATAAAATTTTTTATCTAACTTGAAAAATGTAATCAACATTTTTACAGTGACCGCACAGATGATGGCCTAATGCCGAAAGCGCTCTGCGAAATTTTATTGAAGAAGATTGCACAACTATACATTGTTTCTCTTAAGGGGAAAACATTTGGGATATAAAAAAAACCGTTCTCGCTAGTCCTGAAATAAATATTATTGTCCTGATCCACACTACGGAGAAGCTGAACAACTACTCCACCATAAGGAAGCACTAGTCTATAATAGGTCAATAAAACACAACACAGGTTTATTTCAGTTTTATTACAATGATACTTTCTACCCAGCCGGTTTATATACAAAATAAACAATACCCAAAAGCACATGTGTATTATTTGATATGTAGTAATTAGCGACAAAGCAGGCAGGACATAAGCGAGAGTGGTTTATGATCATAAAATAGCAAACATGCAAAGAAAAGATTGGTGGTCTTAACATTCAGATATTTGATAAACTCTCATGCAACGAACGTGTCAGGCGTTACTCAAAAAAAGAAAAACTATCAGATCGGGAAAACAATACTAGAGATCGGGGCTCTAGACGTAAATTGTCAAAAGCTCACTAAAATTTAAACAAAATTGAGAAAGGTATCAAAGGACGGAACTAGTATCAAGAAAACCCACTAAAAGAAAATTCGGGAAAGGTAATGAAAACTGGGCATTCTAGAATCAATCAAGATTCTCCCTAAAATCGGAAAAGTTATCAAAGAATGTACGCCTGGCGCAATCGGACATTTCAATCAAGAATTGTCCCTACAAATCGAAGAAAAAGGTATTAAAAAGAACGGGACGAATATCAACCAAACTCACTAAAAGGAAATTCGGGAAAGGTATTGAAACTGGGAATTCTAGATTTAAAATATCCGGGAGCCCTAGCGTTTATGTACGCCTGGCACAAACGGAGATTTCAATCAAGAATTGTCCCTAAAAATCGAAGAAGAAGGTATTAAGAAGAACGGGACGAATATCAACCAAATCACTAAAAGGAAATTCGGGAAAGGTATTGAAACTGGGAATTCTAGATTTAAAATGTCCGGGAGCCCTAGCGTTTATGTATGCCTGGCGCAAACGGAGATTTCAATCAAGAATTGTCCCTACAAATCGAAGAATAAGGTATTGAAAAGAACGGGACGAATATGAACCAAACTCACTAAACGGAAATTCGGGATAGGTATTGAAACTGGGAATTCTAGATTTAAAATAGCGTTTATGTATGCCTGGCGCAAACGGGGATTTCAATCAAGAATTCTCCCTACAAATCGAAGAAAAAGATATTGAAAGAACGGGACAAATATCAGCCAAACTCACTAAAAGGAAATTCGGAAAAGGTATTGAAACTGGGAATTCTAAATTTAAAATATCAGGAAGCCCTAGCGTTTATGTATGCCTGGCGCAAACGGAGATTTCAATCAAGAATTGTCCCTACAAATCGGAGAAAAAGGTATTAAGAGGAACGGGACGAATATCTACCAAACTCACTAAAAGGAAATTCGGGAAAGGTATTGAAACTGGGAATTCTAGATTTAAAATATCCGGGAGCCCTAGCGTTTATGTATGCCTGGCGCAAACGGATATTTCAATCAAGAATTTTCCCTACAAATCGAAAAAAGGTAATCAAGAACGGAACTAATATCAGGAAACTTACGAAAAAGGAAAATCGGGAAAGGTATTGAATCAGATGCGATATATTCACAAGAAACCTATACCCAAGAACTATCCAAAAAAGATAAATATATAATGGTTTAAGAAATACTACAAATATTTATATATATATATATATATATATATACAGGGTGTCCCGGGACTAATGCGAAAAAAGTCAGGAACGTATAATCTGAGCCAAAATAATGTTAGTACTTCATATAAACTTTTTCTATGCAGGCCCTCGTTTTCGAGTTATAGGCCTCCAAAGTTTTAATTTTGAATTTGGTTTTTATTTTTATTTTTTGTACTAGTTATTTGATCTTCATAAAATTTACGGCAAAGCTATAATATACGTGTATGTTTATTTTGGAAAGGTAAACAGTTTTACAGTAGTGCCTTGAAGCCAGGGACGGACTACTCGCAATGGTTAGTGATCCAAAAATTTTGCAGGGATGGCACACCCTGTATGAAATTATCGAAATTCACTCCCCCACACATTAATCTAACGAAAAGGTACTCTTGTTGGAATTCGATAAAATAAGCCGTTTGGCTAATATTTACAGTTTTATTAATGCACTACGTACCAATTTACGCATTCACCATTTTTATAAGTACACAACGAGGTAAAACTAACTTATTAATACTATGTCCTACAGTACTACAAAAAAATAATTTAATGATAGCAAGAAAATAAAAAACATTAACGACGTATCAATTCGTAAGTTGGTAAAAACTTTTTAAAAGTGTTTTTACCGTTTATCAAGTAACCATAGGATTCGTTGTCAAACGTTGTGTAGAATAGTTCGTTGTCATTACTTGTCAATAATTCATAAGTCCTTAATTTAACTGTTACAATGGCAGAATTCACTTTTATTGAGTATGCAGATATGCATTTAATGTATGGACTGGCTTCTCGAAACTGTTTAGAGGCCAGAAGGCTTTATGCAGAACATTTTCCAAACAGAGCATTGCCAGACAGACGAATGTTTGAGCGTATTGATCTCAGGTTACGAGAAACATGTATGAATAAGTAAATGTAATTTTCCATGTATAGAAAACAAAATTTTAAATTTCAGGAAGTTTTTTGCCAAAAAAAGGTGGAGAAGGTCCAGTACGAAGCGTACGTACTGTGGCAGTTGAACAAGATTTGTTAAATGCAGTTGATAATGAACCATCAACGAGTTTACGAAAATTATCAAGAGAACATAACGTCTCGAAATCAGTCGTTCATCGCGTCCTAAAAGAACAGCTGTTATATCCTTTTCATATGAAAAAAGTACACAGTATGACAGTGGCTGATTATCCTGCACGACTTGAGGATAGCCAGTGGTTTCTGCGACAACAACAAGCAAACAATACATTCATTAGTAACGTTCTCTTTACGGACGAATCCGGTTTCACCAGAGATGGAGTCATAAATTCTCATAATATGCATTTATGGGATGATGTGAATCCACATGGCATTATCCAAACTAGGAACCAGCATAGATTCATGGTTAATGTTTGGACAGGAATAGTTGGCAATCATTTGATAGGGCCATATTTTATTGACGGTACTTTGACCGGTCAGAGATATTTGGAGTTTTTGCAAAATGAGTTATGGAACCTGTTTGATGATGTGCCACTACAAACTCGTAGGAATTTATGGTTCATGCATGATGGGGCTCCTCCTCATTTCAGTTTAGATGTTCGACAGCATTTACACACAAGGTTTCCTAATAGATGGATTGGTCGTGGAGGCCCTTTTCAATGGCCACCGCGATCAGGAGACGTTAATCCTATGGATTTCTTTCTCTGGGGTTATCTCAAAAGTAAGGTATACGCAATACCCGTGCAAACAAAGCAAGATTTAATTGACAGAATTGTGTTACACTGCAATGTTATTAGAAATAATATGGGACTGCTCTTTCAAGTACAAAGAAACAACCTTCGTAGACTTAGAATGTGCGTGGAAGTGGGAGGAGCTCATATTGAACATTTATTAGAATAACGTTAGTTTTTATTGTTGTTTAGGAATTAGTTTTAGTCCAATGTTTTATAAATTGTGTTTTTTGAGGTTTTCTTAATAGTTTAATAATTTTGTGTTCGTAATTTTGATTAAAAGCAACTGATTACGTTGTTTGCGTACCTATTCAATTCCTATTAAAAGAGTTCTTAATGTTTTTATCATCTGCTATCATCAAATCATTACTTTTCCGCCCAACCTATCTAATATGCGAGAAAAGTATTGGTTTACCCCAAAAAAGTTGGAATTTTGACAAAAATGTTTGAGTTATTTTTACGCTTTCCATCAACAACAACACGAAAAAACGGTTTTTAGAAAAAAAATCCTGTGTGTATGTCGTCGTCGTTGTCGTCGGTCACGATACAGCCTCCGGAGTGCAATGAGTCACCAATTTTATGATGGAATATTATTAAGGATATGTCACAAATAAACACTATTGATTTTCAGCTCATCAGAGCCAGTACAGCGGGTGCTATGGTACTTGAAGTACGGCCTTTTGACATTTTTTGAGAAATTTCAGTTTGTTAGCACAATACAGCCTCCGGAGTTCAACAAGTCACCAATTTTATGATTGAATATCATTCAGGACATCTCACTGATGAACTCTATTGATTTTGAGATCCCCAGAGCCAATACAACAGGTGCTACAGTATTTTAGATACGATATTTTTGTCATTTTTGGAGAAGTTTCAGTTTGTTAGCGTGATACAGCCTCAGGAGTATATCCAAGTGACCAATTTTATGATTGGATATTATTCAGATCGTCTCAGAGATGAACCGTATCGATATACAGCTCACTAAAGCCAGTACAACGGGTGCTTTGGTACTTGAAGTACCAAATTTTTGTCATTTCTGGAGAATTTTCAGTTTGTTAGCACGATATAGCCTCCAGAGAATATACGGTTGATCAATTTCATGATTGAATATTGTTCAAGGTGTCTCACAGATGTGCCCTATTGATTTTCAGTTGACTTGAGCGAGTACGGCTGGTCCTATAAATCCAGATATACTAAATTTTTGGTTGTTTTTGAAAAAATTTCGGTTTGTTAGCACGATACATCCTCCGAAGTGTATACAAGTAACAATTTTATAATAGAATATTGTTTAGGGCCACAGATGCGGAAAAGTTAGTTTTAATCTTTAAAACCGTTTATTTTTTTGTAATACTGTAGGTAAATCTTGGACATCGTATTAATAAGTTAGTTAGGTAAATTGGTACGTAGTACATTAATAAAACTGTAAATATTAGCCAAACGGCTTATTTTGTAGAATTCCAACAAGAGTACCTTTTCGTTAGCTTAATGTGTGGGGAAGTGAATTTCGATAATTTCATACAGGGTGTGCCATCCCTGCAAAATTTTTGGATCACTAACCATTGCGAGTAGTCCGTCCCTGGCTTCAAGGCACTACTGTAAAACTGTTTACCTTTCCAAAATAAACATACACGTTTCCCATTAGTCCCGGGACACCCTGTATATATATATATATATATATATATATATATATAAATTCGGCGACATAAACTATCAAATGATTTTTATACAGAGGCCAGAATACAAAACGGGTGATATGTAATATAAAATCAATATACTCACAGGAAATACATAATGAAAATACACTCTGCGACACAAAATATCAAATCATTGTTCCTACCGAGGCAAGATTATATAACAGGGATATGTAATATAAAATGAATATATACTCGGCGACATAAACTATAAAATAATTTTTATACGGAGGCCAGAATACATAACGGGTGATATATAATATAAAATAAATATACTCAGCGACAGAAAATACAAAATGAAAATACACTCGGTGACACAAAACCTTTTAGTAACGGAAACCTCGTAACAATGGTTGACGCGTTTCACTAACACAGTAGCTTTGTTTTGTCAAAACAAAGCTACTGTGACATAGGAATCCCATTTGAGAGAATTGCTATCCACGTTGCGGGACTATTCCCCGTGACAGAGTCAGGAAATGGTAACCTCCAGAGGTATACCCCATCCCAAATCCAGAGGCAGCGACGGTAGCAGAGGTTCTGGTGGAGAATCTCGTCTGCAGGTTTGATGTGCCCAGGGCGCTGCATTCAGACCAAGGCCGCAACTTCTAGTCTGAGGTGCTCCAGAAAGTCTTCAAACTTCTGGTAATAAAGAAGACGAGAGCTACGCCCCTGCATCCACAATCAGATAGCATGGTGAAGAGATTCAACCAAACCCTGGAAAACAACCTCAGAATCGTTGTCAATGAAAATTAGACCGACTGGGACTGCTGCATACCATTTTTCCTTTTGGCGTATCGAGCAGCAGTCCATGAAACCACTGGTCGCACTCCAGCAAGCGTTGTCTTTGGAAGAGAACTACGTCTATCAGCTGATCTGCGGTTTGGGTACCCAGTAGAGCGCGGTGGTGATGAAGTATGGTTATACAACCCGGCGAGGAAGAAAGGGAGGTCCCAAGCTACATAAGTCATGACAGGGACCCTACAAAGTTGTAAAGAAGTTTAACGACGTAGTCTACCGGATCCAGAGAGGACCCCGAGCGAAGATGAAAGTCGTTCACCTTTAAAGGCTGGCCCCATATCACAGAGCGGACTAAGAGGATTAGTGGAGCCGCTGATCGGGACGATCACTTCTAAGGAGAAGGCAGTGTCACGAATATGCCAATGTCAGAACTGTTTAGCCTTGTATTTATTCTATGAGTGATTTGTGTTTGTTCTGTGTTCTTATTTCATCAGTTTTTGTCATACTTGTCATATTTTTTAGTAAATTTAGTAAACGACTTGGTATTTTAAGTGATTTCAATTTCATTACTTTAATTGTTCATTAAATGGAAATTTCATTCTTTCTAAAGTCACTTGAGACGTGTAAATGGCGCAAAGTTTTACTGACATCCGTAGATCGCAGTTTTGGTAGTATTAATAATTACTAATAATATAGGATGCTTCTTGTAATGTGCCATTAGGTGTGCAATGCGACATAAAATTGCCCTTATCTCTTAAACCGTTAATTTCATCGAGATGTCACAAGAGAACTTGGTATCTCTAAAAATGTTCAAGAAGACAATTGTTGAATTTATAACTGAAAAAGATATTTACCAAAAAATTTGCACAATTACCATTGAACTAAGTCCGTACCTGAGTTCACAAGAATAGTCTAGACTTGTTTATTACGCCAAAAAGTATGCAATTATGGTAGTTAGAAACATTAAAATTTTCACTAATTTCCAATCAGCCATTTAATAATTATAGATAAAAAACCAATTTCAATTCCCAACTTTAGATAGTTCGTTAACAAAGGAGGTAAAGAAATTTTTTATATGAAATACAGTCATTATTATTAGTCTCTCTATCATCTCCCAAGTTTTTGGTAAGAACTCTTGGGACAGTATATTGCTTAATAGTCCAGGAAAATCAGACCCAAAATGATCATTTTGCATAATTTTCGAGGTAACGGCTGATACTTGGTAAAAAGTTAGTAAAAATGGTGTACAACAAAACTTTACTTATGCGACCTCTCAAATCGGACCGGAACATTGTTTATGATTCGATTTACACTCATTTTTCGTGCCTTTTGTAGATTTTTCAGGTATATCTTTTTTCTCGTGCATAGTAAGACAAAAAGTTCAATACTTCTTTTTTCTTCTTTAAAAGACCTTACACGTAAAAAAAATTGATTGGGTAAAAAGTTATTGGCAAATAAACAACTGATAACGTTATTGTTAATAAATAAAAATATAAGGAGCATTTTTTACACTAACACTACTACATCACGCTTATCTATTCTCACTCATTAAAAAATGATACTCACGAAGGATGGAGTCTGTAAGTTCAATAGTTTATGAATTATGGCCTTATAAACAAATTAACTAGAAATTGACTTGCAGAGTTCTGTAAGCTATGCGACCTCGCGCCTATTTTTTCACTGTTAGATTTCATAATAAGACATCGATACCCATCATTGTTTTTCAATAAAATACATTTTTGCAACAACGGGAATTTTTTTCGATATTTGGCTTAGTTGCATAATAAATTTGACTTTATATCCGCCGATTTTTATCGAGAATTAAGTACGCACATAGGAGGGGCATGGAAAGAGCTTTAGTTGAAACAAAAATACGTTAATATTTATTGACACACGACTGAATTACGGACAATCGAAGTCGGAGGCCTGTCAGTCAACAATTTATACGAGTATCTAAAAACAAAAAATATCCCTAAAATTTTTAGTCAATGTACTTTAATTGTACGAAATAGCGAATCGTCGCGTAAATTGCAACCCAATCAAATAATTTTCGAAAGTCAGCAGCGGGCGGATATTTCGGCTGGCTACTGCGTGGCAGCGGAGTGGGGGGAACGCCCAGCTTTTCATTCTATCATCGTCCGTATTTTGTGTTGGCAGTCGTACGGTGAACCTCAGAGAGTGTAGTCGAGCTAAAGTTTTGTTTTCCGATACTCGCATAACTTGTTGACTGACAGGCCTCCGACTTCGATTGTCCGTAACTCAGTCGTTTGTCAATAAATTTCAACGTATTTTTTTAAATCAAAGCTCTTTCCATGCTCCTCCTATGTGCGTACTTAATTCTCGACAAAAATCGGCGGATATAGTGTCAAATTAATTATGCCACTAAGCCAAATATGAGAAATAATTCGCGTTGTTGCAAGAATGTATTTTTTTAAAAAAACAACGATGTCTTATTATGAAATCTAACAGTGAAAAAATTGGCGCGAGGTCGCATAGCTTACAGAACTCTGCAAGTCAATTTTTAGTTAATTTGTTTATAAGGCCATAATTCATAAACTATTGAACTTACAGACTCCATCTTTCGTGAGTATCATTTTTAATGAGTGAGAATAGATAAGCGTGATGTGGAAGTGTTAGTGTAAAAAATGCTCATTATATTTTTATTTATTAATAATAACGTTATCAGTTGTTTATTTGCCAATTACTTTTGACCCAATCAATTTTTTCACGTGTAAGGTCTAGAATTGTAGGTCTGTAAAAGAAAAAAAAAAGTATTTAACTTTTTGTCTGTACTATGCACGAGAACAAAGATGTACCTGAAAAATCTACAAAAGGCATGAAAAATGAGTGTAAATCGAATAATAAACAATGTTCCGGTCCGATTTGAGAGGTCGCATAAGTTAAGTTTTGTTGTACACAATTTTTACTAATTTTTTACGAAGTATCAGCCGTTACCTCGAAAATGACGCTCACATACCCAGATTTCCTGGACTATAAATGTTATAATAACCTTTTACGTCAGAGATTTGTTAACAAGTTATATGACGTCTAGATCTATAATGACCAACAGTGTTTATGACTGATCAAGGAAACTTTAATTTAAAATTGGAGTAATTACTGAAAATTTAGGACATTTAAAAAAATGTCAACATCCCTATTGTTTATTGTATCTACCAATCATTTTTCTCATAAATTCATCGAATAAAAGGAAGCTTTACGAAGCCATCTATCTTGCCTAAGTAGCAAATCCGTGATAAAAATGCTATAAAATGTTCGACTATCCATATGGAGGCAATAATTTGTATCTAAACGTTTATGCAAGTTGGCCTTCCAAATAAAGTGTGATAATATTAAACAGCTAACATTTGTCGAAAGTACCAATAAATCACAAACGACTTTTATCAAATAGCAGTTAATTATATTATAAGGAGGATAGCACAAGTAGATCAATTTCCTTATTAACGAAAAACTCTAAAGAATGTCATTAAGTATTTGAAGAAATGAAAATTTGACATTTTTATTAGATAATAAATCATAACGTTATCAAAGACGTTATTTTAATTACGGCGATATTTCCCAAAATCCAATATTATATAAGTTTTAAACAACCTATTCAATTTACTGGAATTGTATGCGGCAATGTGACTAAGGAAAATTTTCAAATTAATTTTCATTCACTTCCAAATGTCGGAATCCTCTTGAATTTTGAATATATAGATTATTAACCGATGATAATAAAATTATTTCATAACCTTCACCTTATACCACGAATTGAATTATAGGAAAAAATGTCCAATTTTGCTGTTTAAACTTATGACATGAAACGACAAAAAATGTACAATTAGGGACAATATTTTACTATCCTCAACTATATTGAAATCTGATGAGGCTAAATTAAAAGAATCATTTTACTGTTTTAAATGAAACTGTTTCTAGGTGATTCCAAAATATACTTAAAAAAATTTAAAAACTCTAAGAAAATTGAACATTGTTCCGATATAAATATCATCTCAACAAATGAAATGAAACGATTCATTACCAATATTTATAGTTAAAATATGCCTTATAGTCCAGGCGATCGATCAATCGAAACGGATGTTGTTTGATAACGCAAAAATTTGTATGCAGAAAGTTGCCGAATATTGTGTACAACAATAATCTATGTTTGCCTACTCCAAAAAGTGCTTGCTAAATTCTGTAGAACAACAAATGTACCAAAATATTGTGACGAGCTTCCTTTCCTCAGAAGAATTATGGACGTCACTATGACACCCGCGGCTTTACTATCCACCAAATTTTCTCGGGCGCCAGATTTTTGGGATGGTTTACTCCACCGAACTCTCAGGAATGGTAGCGTCAAGGGTTACCAGGGTAGCAACAGATGGAGGTTGAGTAATTCCAGGGGTCTGTTGTTCTTGACCTCTATGCCGTGCGAAGTGGGAAACAGGCTTTAATTGTTTATCACTATCGGAAAATGAAACTACCTGTGCTCGTTGGCGAAAATCAGTCGGCGTTTCAGTAACGGCGGAAAACGGCGGAACTGTCAGAGCTATCGAGCTAACGGAGCACAAAAGTAAAAGAAGCTATATCATTTAGTTTGCCGGTTTTATACATTCTTTTCTCGACCCCAATCGGGAGGTTCCCTACTTAACAATCTTAAGAACGGCGTCGACTGCAGTGCGCGAACGGTGCAGTAAAAAATACATATTAAACATATACCGGATGTATCAATATACATATTTAAAAATTATTAAGAGCAAATAACTTTACAGCTTTTGATGAAATAGGGGTGTATAAGTGAATAATAACGTAACTTAATAATAATACTAATAAAATGAGAAATTAAAATGTATACAGTGGGATTTCGGAACGAAAAATAGTAACATCGTTACAATATCGAAAAATTACCAATTTTTCGATACATTTGTGTCTAAAACTTTGAAACAAAGCCTTAAATCCAAGAAGTTTACTCCCTCTTTTCCGTTTATTTGACGATTTCCTATAAGGTTATGAGAATTGCGAATCGAAAAACTTCAATTCTCCATGAATAATATGCGAAAATTAGTAAAAAATCATACGTAAACTTTTTTCGGTAAGTAAAAATTGTTAAATATTTATCAAATTTGCAGAAAAAATAGTTAAACATATGACAATTACGCACAAAAATTTTTGTAACGATCGATCGCGTAGTTTTTCACTCCCACAATTATTAATTAACAGACTATAAAAAAGTTTACCGCGTACCTTGTTTAAACAACGGTGCAAAAGGAGCACGCAATTTTTAACAGTTACTTAGTATCATAACAAACAATAAGCAATTATAAAAATATCCATTTCACGTTTCAATAATTTTTTAGAATTTTTTAAAATTTTGTCAATTTTTTTCCATAATTTCTCGTTTACAGCATCGGTTCGATTTAATTTAAAAATTGTTTACCATCTGAATACTGCTTTATTAGTCCAGAATGAAACTTGACAGTGTATATCCGGAGATAAAGGCCCACAAAGTTAATAAAAAGACGTGTGACACTCGGAGACTGCCGCGGTAAAGCTATTGCATAGAATTTTACACTTTAACGTTCACAATTTCTTTTTCTTTTTTGCTCTTTTTTTAGCATTAGAAGTTTCACTTTCACAGTCCTCGTATCAGCATAAAATAATCAAAACTTATTGGACAGTCCTCGTATAATCATACAAGTATAAAAATTTATTGGAAATTCCTGGTATCAGCATAAAATAATCAAAACATATTGGGCAGTCCTTGTATAAGTATAAAAAATCAAAATTTATTGGACAGTCCTCGTATCAGCATAAAATAATTAAAACTTATTGTACAGTCCTCGTATAATAATAAAAGTATCAACATTTATTGGGCAGTCCTCGTATAAGTATGAAATAGTCGAAATTTATTGGACACTACTCGTATAAGTATAAAAAACTCAAAATGTATCGGACAGTCCTCGTTTAATTATATCAGTATTAAAATTTATTGAGCAGTTCTTGTATCAGTATAAAATAATCAAAACTTATTGGACAGCACTCGTATAATCATGAAAGTATCAAAATTTATTGTGCAGTCCTCGTATAAGTATAAAACGATCAAAACGTATTCGACAATCCTCGTATAAGCATAAAATGATCAAAACTTATTGGACAGTCCTCGTATAGTCATAAAAGTATCAAAATTTATTGGGCAGTCCTCGTATAAGTATAAAAGAATTAAAATTTATTGACAGTCCTCGTATCATTTTTTTTTAGTCACGAGGGGGTTAGGGTTCAGGTGCCCTAATGGGTGCCGCTCAGCCATTAATTGGCTTATTGTGCACCCCTACTCACAGGTATTAAGCAGAGTCCCATCCTAAATTCTTAGCGAACACTGAGATTCGTCGGACTATGTTTTCCTGCATTCCCTCCTGATTTGTGCCTAGGACGATATCTAGACAGGAGGCTCGCCTTCTGCACAGGGCAGGGCAATCGAAGACCACGTCCTTTGCGGTTTCTTCTACTTCTCCACACATCCTGCAAATGGGATTTGTTATTTCAATCCCCATTTTCGCTAGGTGTGCGCTGAATATCCAGTGGCCAGTTATGAATCCTAGCACTTTTCGCAGTTCTTTCCTACCCAGTCTAAAAGCATTTGCTGCGTAGGAACTCGATGGTGCTTTTAGCATTCTTTTGGACTGAGCATGTCCCGTTATTCTGTTCCAGCGCTTTTGGTGTTCAAGCGACACCCAGTTGGAAACAGTTTTTCGTACGGCGTTGTATGGAACGCCGTATGCTGGTTCTGGTCCCATGAGGGTGAGATGAGCTCCTTTCTTGGCACACTTATCAGCTCCCTTATTTCCAGCTACCCCTGTATGGCTTGGCACCCAAGTAAGAATTACTTTATTGTCTTTTGCCAACGTTTTCAAAGTATTGTGACAGTCCCACACTATCTTCAACGTATAGTTGTGGCTTGCTAAGGCCAAAAGGGCCGCCCGACTGTCCGTGTTCACATAGATGGTCTTTTCGTTATATTTCCCGTCTATGCATGTTCTGCCGCATACGATTAGTGCAGCTATTTCTGCTTGAAATACGGTCGTCATTTTGCCAAGGCAAACACTTATGCTTTGCCTGGGTCTGACGCCGTAAACGCCTGCTCCTGTACCCGTTAGGGTCTTTAACCCGTCGGTGTACCAAGTGATACTGTTCAACATGCGTTGAGGTTCTCCCTGGGCCCATTCGGATCTGCCACTCAAGTTGACACGATATGGTATCTCAGTTTCCACGACCTTGGGCATTCTGTCAGGTGGCTTTCGATGATGTCGAACCTCATGTTGTCGTGTATTTTAGTATGTTTCATAGCATGTTGCTGGCACCAGTTGCCATTGCACTGCATTCTGTATGCAGCCATTTTAGCCTCCCCCTGTATGTAGAGATCTAATGGTGGGATGTTTAGCAGTATGCTGCGGTTGGGGTGCCCTTCATGGCGCCTGTAATGCTCAGACACGCAGCTCGCTGCATTTTAGAAAGCGTTTTGGCGGCTGTGCTTTGCTGAACTTTAGGCCACCATGCGATCGCACCATACACCATCATTGGTCTGATTACTCTGGTGTATAACCAGTTCACCATTGTCGGAGTTGGTCCCCAGGTGCACCCAATTGCTCGTCTCATCGTCATTAGCGTAATCTGAGAACGGCTTGTGATACTCGCTAGATGGCTGTTCCAGGTTAGCTTGTCGTCTAACCGGATTCCTAGATAATTTGCCTCCCTGGCAACCTTTATCTGATTGCCGAAGAGTTTTGGCACACTAATAATCTCTGCGATTCGCTGTTTTGTAAATGGTACCATGATGGTTTTCGAAGGATTGACAGACAATCCCTCCGCATCACACCATCTCTCCACTACGGACATTGCCCTCTGCATTAGTTCCAGGCAGATGCCCACGTGTTTTCCCCGTATTAGAATGATGATGTCGTCAGCATATCCTTGAGCATACGACCCCTGCTCGTTTAGTGAGGCAAGAAGGTCGTCGACTACCAGATTCCACAGCTTTGGTGACAGAACGCCTCCCTGTGGACATCCTCTTTCTGTCTTCACCTCTCTTGTGACACCACACAGGGATGCTTGTGCTCTCCTGCTGCTTAGCATGTTCTCTTTCCATCGGGTGATTGTCCTGTCTGTGCCTCTGGATTCCACCTTTGACAATATTGAGCGAGTGCTCGTATTGTCAAATGCTCCTTCGATAGCCAGGAACACAGCCAGTGCAACTTCTTTGTAAGTAACGGCTTGCTCTATCTTGCTCACCAAGCTATGCAAGGCCGTTTCGCAAGATTTGCCACTTTGGTAGGCATGTTGATTGGGGTGCAGCGGCTTGTCGCCCAGCACCTTGACCCTCAAATGTCTATCTATCATCTTCTCTAGTGCCTTAAGAAGAAATGACAAGAGACTTATCGGACGATAAGCCTTTGCAGTATCGTAAGAGGGTCTTTCAGGTTTTGGTATGAATACCACCTTGGAGATTTCCTACACCGTAGGTATAACTCCTGTGGCTAGGCTTAGTCTGAACAGATTCACAAGTCTTGGAGTTATTATGTCGGCGCTTTTTTGGAGTAGTACAGGGTAAATTCCGTCCATTTCAGGCGCCTTAAAGGATTGAAAGATTGAATAGCTCATGTCACAAACCCATATGTGACTATGGACTATGCACAAGTCCAGCTATCACGAGTTGCCAGACCGCGGGCAACTTGCCGTTCCTCTCTGATTTCGCTTGTTGCTTCGACTTGTATTTCGGTGGATCCCGGGAAGTGCGTACTGAGCATTACTGCTAGTGTCTCCTCCGGTCCATCCGTGTGTGAGCCGTCTTCTTTGAGTACGGTATCTGGAGTGTTAACTGGATTTTGAGCCATGACTCTGTGGAGTTTTGCACAGTCAGAGACACTTTCGATGTCCTGTCAGAAATTTCTCCATGAGCTTCTCTTGGCTTTTCTCCTCGTATCATCATAACATAATCAGAAATTATTGGACAGTCCTCGTACAAGTATATAGGTATTAAAACTCATTGGACAGTCCTCGAATCAGCATAAAATAATCATAAAAGTATGAAAATTTATTGGGCAGTCCTCGTATAAGTATAAAAGAATCAAAATTTATTGGACAGTCCTCGTATCATCATTAAATAATCAAAATTTATTGGACAGTCCTTGCATAGTCATAAAAGTATCAACATTTATTGGGCAGTCCTCGTATAAGTATAAAACAATCAAAATGTATTGGACAGTCGTCGTATCATCATAAAATAATCAAAATTTATTGGACAGTCCTTGCATAGTCATAAAAGTATCAACATTTATTGGGCAGTCCTCGTATAAGTATAAAACAATCAAAATGTATTGGACAGTCCTCGTATCATCATAAAATAATCAAATATATTGGACAGTCCTTGTATAGTCATAAGAGTATCAACATTTATTGGCCAGTCCTCGTATAAGTATAAAAAAATTAAAATTTATTGGACAGTCCTCGTATCATCATAAAAACATCAAAATTTATTGGAATGTCCTCGTATAAGCATATGGGTATTAAAATTTACTAGACAGTCCTCGTATCGTGTCAGGTTATTTTCGTTACGGAATTTCTGGATTCGGTCTCCACGCTCAAGGCACGCGATATAAGCTAATACAATAGCTTAATAATTTATGGCTTACTTAATCGTTAAATTAGAAAAATACTCTCTTATAGCTGGTTGCAATACTATATATCCGTCTTGTGCATTTTCGATAGATGAAAGCCTAATGAAAGAAAAATCGATAAAAATACCTTAATCACGGGAGTTCGTCGGACGAGCGGCGTGGGAGCAGAAATGGGGATGGCGGAGAGCAGCTATGCAGTCTCGCGGCCCGGTTGTTTCAAAATGCGAACGCGCGGTAAAACACTTACCTCAGTTATCTCGGCAACGGTAGCACTTATCGAGACGATTTTTTTCAATTCGATGTCGCGAAATAAGAGGAAACAGAATATGCCATCAAAAAACAATATTACAAAGAAATTTTGCACGAATTTCAAGATCAAAAAAGTATGCTATTTTCATTTGCATTAAAAAAACAGTTGTATGATTGAAACATTATTTTGTTGCTTAATGTTCATCAAATCATGCAACTAATTAAACGTTTCAATAATAAAAATTGAAAAAAAAAGATTTTTTACGCTTTTTAATACTCTAATAACCTATTTATGTAGAATAACTAATTAAATTTACTAATAAGGGAATATGTGTTATAGCATTAAATAAACAAGGTAAACATATCGAATAATTAATATAAATTTATTTTATTACAATAGATAAAGATAATACACATAATAATACAACTTTTGTGGATACAAATCTAGTCTCGCTTTTTTTGGATTTGAACGATTTGTGCAATTTTTTTGATGCAAATGAAAATAGCATACTTTTTTATCTTGAAATTCGTGTGAAATTTGTAATATTGTTTTTTGATGGCATATTCTGATTCCTCTCATTTCGCTACATCGAATTAAAAAAAAATCGTCCCGATAAGTGCTACAGTTGCCGAGATAACTCATGTTTTACCGCGCATTAACATTTTGAAACAACCGGGCCGCGCGACAGCACAGCTGCTCTCCGCCATCTTCACTCCTGCTCCCACGCCGCTCGGTCGACGAATTCCTCTGATTACGGTATTTTCATCGATTTTTTTTTCATTAGGCTTTCATCTGTCGAAAATGCCCAAGACGAATATGGAAAGTATCTGCAACCAGCTATAAGAGAGTATTTTTTTAATTCCGATTTAACGATTAAGTAAGCCATAAATTATTATTAACTTTGTAGGCCCCTATCTCCGGATCTACATGGTAAAATTTCGTTGTTTTGTGCTAGAATGAAAGTGCTTGCAAAGCAGTATCCAGATGGGAAACAATTTTAAATTACATCTAACCGATGCTGTAAACGAGAAATTATTTATAATGGAAAAAATTTGACAATATTTTGAAAAATTGTTGAAACGTAGAATGGATGTTTTGATAATTGCTTATTGTTTGTTATGACACTAAGTAACTGTTAAAAATTGCGAGCTCCTTTTTCCACCGTTGTTTAAATAAGGTACGCGCGATCAACTTTTTTATAATTTGTTAATTAATAATTGTGGCAGTGAAAAACTACGCGGTTGATCGTTACAAAAATTTTTTTGCGTAATTGTCATATGTTTAACTATCTTTTCTTAAAATTTGATAAATATTTATCAAGTTATACTTACCGAAAAAATTTCTCAAAGTTTACGTATGGTTTTTTACTAATTTTCGCATTATTCTTGGAAAATTGAAGTTTTTCGATTCGCGATTTACATAACCTTATAGAAAATCGTCGAATGAACAAAAAAGTTAGAGTAATTTTTTTCGATTTAAGGCTTTTTTTAAATGTTTTAGACACAAATGTATCGAAAAATGAATCATTTTTCGATATTTCGGTACATTTGTTGTTCTACAGCATTTAGCAAGCACTTTTTGGAGTAGGCAAACATAGTTTATTGTTGTACACAATATTCGGCAACTTTCTGCATAAAAATTTTTGCGTTATGAAACAACATCCATTTCGACTGCTCTATCGCCTTTAGATGAATTTCAATATATTTTTAGGATAAATTTAAGTTAATCATTAAGTACTTCTTTTGACTTTGATATTGTAGTGCTTTTAATTAAAAAACTAGACTTGAGGAGTAGATTTCAAGAGCTAAATGACGGTTTAGATTCCTCTGAATACGTTATCAAACAACATCCATTACACCCTACTTTTACTGCTCTACCGCCTGGACTATTAGTTTTTCAAGGCACCTAAAAATGGCTTTATTTTTATAGGTGGTTGGTATCTTTGGCATTATGGGAGCCTACAGAAGTAATGAACTCCAGAAATTAGAATTTAATTATGAGAATGATTTTAAATCATGATTAAAATTAAAATTGAAAACACAAAAACTGAAACAAGTAAAAGGTAGCTGTTACAGGAAAATACTACGAAATTTGCAAAAGGTATAAAAATTTATTAAGCAAAAATAGCTAGAAGTGTAACGTCCTCAGATTCTACGCGAACGATAAAGTGAGAACGCATTCGGAAGGAAAAGGATACCGAAGGCGCTTGATCCTTTCTGTCGATATACGTACAATCGACTGCACAATTATTATAGAAATTGTTTACCTATAAAATTAAGGCGATGAAAACTAGGAAATTTCTGTGCGTTGTGTATTTCTCATATCATCTTGAAAAAAATACGAATATGGAATAAAAAGTAATAAGAGGATTGAAATATGTTGAAAAAGGAAATAAACTATACTTGTCGGTACAGATAAATTTGAAGAGAGGTGAAAAATTATAAGATTTTTTAAAAATCCTATTTAAATCTTTTTCTTTCAATTTAGACTAAAATTCTTTACCATTTGCTCGTACTAGTTGTTTTCTGTATTCTAGGTAAGATTCAAACAATTTTAAAGGAATACCACGGATGTCATAATATTCTAGTTTGTTTATCAAAATTTCATGATCAACACAATCGAAGGCCTTCACGAAGTAACAAAAACCCGAAGCCGTGAAAAATGTATTATTAAGTAAGGTATACATTTCATTAGGAACGAGAAACATTGCGTCATTAGTTCATTTATTATGTAGGAAACCGATTTGTTGGAATTTCAAGATTTTATGTTTGAAAAGAAAAGGCAATAGACGGTTTTTCATTAGTATTTCGATAATCTTCGATAATATTAGTAATAAGGCAATAGGACAGTAGTTACTAGTTTTATGTTTCTCGCCACCCTTGTGGAGGGGAACATTTATAGCTGTTTTTAGACAGTTAGGAAAGAGACCTTTTTCTTAGGATTCATTGATTAAAGAACATAAAACGTTAATCACCACATCTGGAATATTTAAAAATAACTTAGCTAATAACCCATCAATGCCACTGGAAGTTTTGTTTTGAATGCTGGTTTGCACTAGCTCACATTTATCTATTGGTATAAGGAAGAAACTATCAGTGACTCTTAGAAGAAACGAGGAAAGAAAGAGTAACACGAATTGAGATATTTTAGGGCTAATATTCTTACTAACGTTTACGAAATAATTGTTTAGTTCGCTGGGTCGAAGTCAATAAGTTTGACGAACTTGTTTTGTTCCTTAAATCATTGAGAACAAATCAACTTTTTCTCGAGGAATTTTCAGTTCTAGAGATGCGATTGTTATAATAGTTTAGCTCAATCGATTTGATAGATTTCCAGTACAATATTTTATTTTTGTATTTTTTAATGTACATGAGTGATCTCATATTCTTAGATGATGTAAGTTGTTTTCCTTTCGTAGACCATGATTCATGATGTTTGGTTTTACGAGAGCGAAGAGGAAATGATGTATTGAAGCACCTGATAATTTTATTAGAAAAGTCTACAAATTTATAATCAATATCTTAAGAAAGATCAATCCAATCATTGGTTAAACAGAAGTTATGAAATTTAGTGAAATTTTGTCGAGAGAAGATCCTCACGAACTGAGTGTTTTTCTTAAGAGATTTACGAGGTAATACAAATTTGGCGAAAATTTCTTTCTAGAAAGTCGGAAACTACGTAATCTAAAATTGTAGAGAAACTATGTAATCTAAATTTAAAGAAGTTATTTTAATAGTTCGAGTTGGTGAATTCACATGCATATTTAGATCAAATGACTCAAAAATATGTACCAAAGACCTTCGAGTGGCACAGTCATTGGTAAAGTCGATATTAAAATCACCGCATAAAACTTTCTTGCTCTTAACGGGCAGAGCGTCCAGTGAATTTAGAAGGTTCTCAAAAAAAGAATGAACATTTGATTTTGGTGGTCTGTAAACACAAATTATATATAAATCCATATTTTTGTTGTATATTATCGGAAATTCAAAAGTATTTACTACCGGTAGGAAATCATATTATAATGCAGCCGAGAAGTCCTCGCCAGAAGATAAAATTAGGGTGGAACCCTAATTTTATCTAAATTACTCCTGTCATATCTGCGCATAACTGGATCATCATCATCATCATCACCCAGCTCCTTCAGTCCACTGCTGGACACAGGCCTCCCTTGATTGCTTCCATATCCTCCTATCCTGTGCTGCTTGCATCCAGTTTTTATGGATATGTCTCAAGTCGTCATGCCAACGTGTTAGCAGTCTTCCCCTATTTCAAAATGCTTCATGTCTCGGTCTCCACTCCATAATCTTTTTAGTCCATCTATTGTCTGTTGATCTAGCTATATGACTCGCCCAGTTTCATTTTATGGATGCGATTCTCTCTATGGCATCAACTAGTCTCGTTCTTCTTCGAATTTCTGCGTTCGGTATTCTGTCTCTTAGGAATGAACCCAGTATTTGTCTTTCCGTGGCACGTTGAGCTACTCTTATTTTAGTTGCTTGTTTTTTGGTTAGAGTTAGGGTCTCTGCACCGTATGTTAACACAGGTAAAACACACTGGTGGAAAACAAACTATGTAATCTAAAATTGTAGGGAAATTATGTAATCTAAATTTAAAGAAGTTGTTTTAATAGTTCGAGTTGGTGAATTCACATGCATATTTAGATCAAATAAGAGGTGGGGCTGTAACCCAAAAATACTGCGATGGATGTACGCCATGATTGTGAGACTAGTAATTACGTATGGGGCAATAGTTTGGCACACAAAAGCAAGTCAAAACAGCACGAGGAAAACCCTCGATAAAGTTCAAAGGTTTGCTTGTGTGTGCATCACTGGACCTATGAGAACGTGTCCAACTAGGGCACTTGAGATCACTACAGATCTCACACCTCTACATCTGGTGATAGAAATATCTGCCTAAGAGGCAATTCTTAGAATATCTAAGGAAGGTTCAGGCAATGAGATTATTAAAAGTCAAGGAGCTTGGTCCTCTCTGACAAGATACACCTCATTAGCGAATCTTCCCAGTGACGGAATGATCAGGAAAGTAAGCATCGAAAAGAATTTCACTACGATGCTAAATACGAGGAGAGACTGGGAAAGGGAATACACCACCCAAACTCTCAAAGAAAACACCATTAGATGGTATACGGATGGTTCAAAAACCACCATTGGAGCAGGCGCTGGAGTATTTGGGCCTGGCACCAGATACTCATTATCGTTAGGCTCCTTCCCGAGCGTCTTTCAGGCAGAAATACTTGCGATCGAAAGATGCGTGGAAATGAACTTAGAAAGAAACTACCAGAAATGTGACATATCGATCCGTAGCATTTATAAAAGCTTTAATGAATTTTTAGTGATGTTACAAACTTTTAATACTGATATTGACTGTATAATTCTAAGCGAAACAAGAGAGGTAATCAACCAGAGCATTTTTTGCATGAATGGATACAATATGATATATAACGAAAGCCGTTATAACCAGAATGATGGGATAGTTGCATATAATAAATCGTGTTTTAATTTTAGTTACGAAACAAAACAGATCTCTGATGAGCTGAAGGCGCTTCAAATCAATCTTGATGTAAACATGGGGAACACACTTCTCATTACAGCCTTATACCGATCACCAAACTCCAGCCTTCAAGAGTTTAATAAAAACCTTTTTAAATTTTTTGAGAACCTTCATGATAACACTGATATATCTCTGTTTTTGGGAGATATCAATATTAACCTGTGTAATTCGGATGACAGGGATACAATTGAATATCTGAACCCGTTAAATGAGTTTGGGTACGTATCGACAATAAACGCACAAACAAGAGTACAAGGTAGGAGTGAAACCTGCCTAGACCATATTTTTATTAAATCCAAAGATCCTAATTTGAACGAAAATATCCTACCCATTATATTGAAAACCACAGTTACTAACCACTACACTACTCTTCTCCAAGTTGTAATTCCGGTAAAAAATAAGGTACAAGAACACAATAACAAAATAATAAAGTGTATAAATATCAACAGAATGCACAATATGTTCAGCAATATTTCCTGGAGCGACGTCTATACTGCACCCACTCCAGACTCTGCAACCGAAAAATTTATCAATATAACCACAAATACGTTGGAAGCATGCACAGAGGTACGTCAGATTCGTAGGAAGAACAACAAAATAGCTCCCTGGGTTACGAATGGATTACTAAATTCAATTAATAAAAAAAATAAGATGTTTCGTCTTATGCAAAAGCAGCCACACAATGATGATCTGAAAAAAGAATACAAAAGCTATCGAAACAAGTTAACTTCACTGATCCACAACACTAAATCCAACTTCTATAACCAATTAATAGAAAAAAATCAAAACAATTCAAAAACTTTGTGGGATGTTATTCAATAAATATCAAGGACAAAAAAACAAAACAGAGATTGCGAATGCATTTAATGGAACCTTTGTTGAAGTGGGTAGAACTCTTGCTGGTCGGATAAAAAACAACAGAAATTACAAAATAAAAAGATCACCTATTCTTAATTCATTTGCGTTCGAACCAATTAACACTATGGAGACGAAAAACATAATTTTAGAATTAAAAAATAAAAAGGCAGTAGGTTATGATGACTTGAAGGCAGAAACCGTAAAACAAATATCAGTCTATATTCTAGAACCCTTGACCTATTTATTGAATAGATGTGTGGAGGAAGGTGTTTACCCTGCTAAGTTTAAAAAATCAATTATTACACCACTGTTTAAAAAAGGGGATACATCCATCATCACCAACTATCGTCCGATCTCTCTAGTTACCCATCTATCGAAAGTATTCGAAAAGATCATTAAAGGAAGGGTTGTTAGTTTTCTCAATAAGTACAAACTAATTTCAGATTATCAATTTGGATTCAGAGAGAAAATTTCAACTCAGGATGCTGTTCTGTCATTGAATTCAAAAGTTGCCCAAGCTTTGAATGAGGGTAGACCGTCCTTATGTGTGTTCATAGACCTGTCCAAAGCCTTTGACACTGTCAGTCATCACCTTCTTCTTCAGTCGCTGGAAGATATTGGAATGCGAGGTAACATATTGAAGCTATTCGAAAGTTATGTAACAGGAAGATGCCAGGCGGTGAGAATCGGTGATGTACTCGGCAGTGAGAGTGTGATGGACTGTGGAGTACCACAAGGTTCCATAGTGGGACCAACATTGTTTAATATATATGTGAACGGACTTTTCTCATTGAGTTACAACGGAAATATAATTGGATTTTCAGATGATACAGCCATCTTCTATAAAGCAGATGACTGGGACTCATTGAAGGATACTGTTGAAAGGGAGTTATCTACGATAAAATGTTGGTTAGATAAAAGATTATTAACGGTTAATATAGATAAATCACATTGAATACCATTTTGTTGTAACTCAGCTGGAATGCCTCCATTTGATCACTTGGTAGTCAGGAATGAAACACCCTTCCACATCCTCCCCGAAAAAAAAATTATTTAGGAATAATAATGGATATGCATATGAAATGGGATTTACATATAGAGTATACTGTCAACAAATTGAGAACTATTTTATATAAATTCAGGAAACTCTAAGAAATCCTGCCACTGAAGCACTTGAAAACTTTATATTATTCACTAGTAGAAAGTCATATTCGTTACGGAATAACGGTGTGGGGGGGGGGAACTTTGAATACTCACATACATTCTATCGAAGTTATGCAAAGGCGCTTCCTTAAATTAATATTTTCTAGAAGCAGCAGAAGTTCTTCTGATATTCTGTACACTGAAACTCAAATTCTGGATATGAGACAGTTGTATTTTCTATGCACAAGTAATATCATTCAAATAAACATACAGCTTTACTTCCCTTCCATCAATACAACACTCGCCAAAAATATCATTACGTTACTCCCCTGATGGTTAAGGTCGCTGCTCAGAGATCATACTCTTTCTTAGCTCCAAAACTGTATAATATTATTCCTGAAACAATAAAATCAATAAAAAACAATAACCACTTTAAAAAAGAACTGCAAAAATACATACTTCAAAGTGAGAGAATTGAACTTCAGCGAATATTCCATTAGATAATATAGAAACTCAAGATAATACAAAAATTACCTACCTTTGCTAAATCGTCGGCGCGTATTTCCATTCTATACTCGACTAGTACGCAGCCATAGAAAACTGCTCAAGTATACATTGTTCTGCTTTTTTTAATTCTGTGATTACAATATATACACGAATTTTGCGTACTATTCGAGTATACTTTGTTACATGCACGCGCCAAGTCCTGGTTCCAAACTATACTGAGTCGCTTACACCTGATAAAAATTAATTTTAAAGGTAAACCTAATTGTAGAATTAGTGTAAATTTTAGGATTGGTGTAAACTAATTAGTGTAGGATTTAATTTAATAAATAATAGGTTATCAAACATATTTTTATAAAATAAAATAGTGAGAACAACGAAAATTAACGGGCATTATTAATATTTTTTGAAACATTAAATGCAAGATCATGCCTCCTTTTTCTACTTTTTTTTGCTGTGGTTGCTTCTGCTGACGGTCGACCTGCTTGTATTCTATTCTTCGTTCCCTTGTTATTGGCGGTACGTCTTGATACCGATGTTGGCTGCACACGATCTTGCGGGATAGTCCTTTTTTAAAATTATTGAATATAAAATTTTGGGTTTGTTGGTCTGTCGTTACATTTTTAAGCGAATTATTGAACATATAAATGGCTTTTAAATTTGTCGAAGATGGATGTTTTTCTAAAATAGATTTAATTGGTTGAAATTTTCTTTCATTTCGGTCAGTGCTTCATTGTAAGTAGCAGTAAAAACGGGATCATCAACTTCGCTTATTAAATTACTCGGTGGCTGTTCTCTTGTTGTACAAATGTCGTCAATGGCCAAGTTCACAGATGCCTCGGAATCTTGGATTAGGTTAGCGTTTTCTTCAACGATAATATCGTCGTTCACCATACTTTGGTAAAATTCATCAGGAAGTGGATCATCGGTGGCGAGTTTTGCACAAGTTACCCTATCTGCGCTAGATATTTTTGGAGACGTCTGTAAAATTAATCCATATTTTAATTCAACAGCACACTGATGCTTGCAGAAGGCACCACCTTGACCATCAACGCAGTTGCAACATGCTGTTGAAATATCAACGACGTATGTGCGATTTTTATCTGAACTAGACTCTACCAGAAATTCAGTATAGTTGATGCGTGTAATCTTGGTCACGTCCTTTGATCGGTTACAAAACTTCAAGTAAGCGGAACTGTTTTTTTGGCGGCTATGCGCAAATTTCATGAGTCGCCTGTATTGATACTTCTCAAAAATTTCTGACAAAAAGTCAATTAAAGCACAAACATTGAACGCTTTGCATCTCTGTGAAATAACATCTTTAAAAATACGTATTGAAGCTTCTGTGTAATTGTTCGTATTGTGTCCTCTGCTCATAATGTCTGTCCTGTAAGCTGTGCACCACTCCATCTTTCTTTCCCAAACTTTTTTCAGGTGTTGTACCAAATTAGTGCAGGATTTCACGTAGTCGTCTAAAATTAATTCTTCGAATATTTTTTCTGCTTCAGAATCAGTTTTTGCAAACATTAATTTTGAAAATCTTAACATTATACTTTGTCGTTTTGATATATCAATTCGGTTTGTTGCAGATGAGAGCCATCGCCAAAACGCTTGTGCCACGTGAAAGCAGCATAGTAAAAGTCGAGAATTCGGAAATATAGTTTTTAACGCATTTCGTTCTGCGGCGCTGTCGTCGGTCATTATAATAGAGGGATTCATTTTTTTTTCATTATATTTCTTCTCAAACGCTTCTTTAATCATTGAAAACACAAGAGTATAATTGGGTTCATCTTGCGACGTGTGGAAAGCGCACGCCACTGGAAGAGCGCCTATTTTACTTGAGGCAAAGACAAATGTTATGGCTGTATTGTTTTGATCGCAAGACGACGTAGTATCAATAAAGAGCATGTCCTCTATAAAGTCTGAGTTATATATTCTTTGCATAATTGGGCTTATCACTACAATAATTTTTGGATTTTTTCTGCATTCCATAATGTAATCTTTTCCTTGCAATTGTGTTAATTTGCGCTCTAGTACTTCATCGATATTTAAGCCGGACTTGTCCCCAAAGTTGAATTTACGCCAATTTTCATAAAGATAATATACATGTCTTTCACTTGGGTTAATCTGAGAATTTGCCAAGTAAACGGAACTTTCTTTCCCGTACTTCTCAATTAAGGTCATTTCATGTAAAGCCATTGCTGCTGCTGGACTCATTCCAGAATCAAAATATTTCCGAAAAGTAACGTCCGTTTCTTCAGTACTCCGCAAATAGCTGTACGCCTCTGCTACATTTATCAAATGAGAGTGGGAATAATTAATTTTGAGCAGCGCTGTATAGCCCTCTTTTAAATCTGCATCATACCGGCAAGTGTTTTGGTTAACTTTCTTGAACTTAAAGTCTATAGTCGCATTACAACCACGGGATCGTACTCGGCTGGGCCCTGGCCCTGACGTTCGTTGTGACTTCTTATTGAAAGCAGAGTGCTGACATTTAAATATTTTACAAAAAGCAAGTCTTTGTAACTTTGGAAATGTTGAACGTACAATCCAATTCGTGTTTGAGAAAGTAGAAAAATGTTCAATGAATGTCTTACAAAATCCAGAATAGTCTTCATTATGTTCTCCCAACTTACACTTAACAATTAATTCAAATTTTTCAAAAGAATGAAATTCAAAAAGTTGCTGTTTGATTTCACCACATTCACTTTGTAAAAACTGTATTAAACTGTCTTTGGTAATCATTTTTTACATTAATATTAGTTTCTATTTCACTTATTTGTAATTATCTATTAAATATGCCACAAAAACCGATGAGCACGAAGATGATGCAATGTTCAGAATAGAGAGTAGAAAAATGAAACAAATCGAGACGAAATGGCGATCTGCAACTGTGCGTGTATAGACTGGAATTGGCATCGAGACGGCGCATATTCCGTTCTATAAACGATTAGTCCGCATCATAAGTAGGTACTGGTGCGGTATATTATGGAACAAACTATTTACCTAAGTCACTACAAAGTATACACGAGTTTTTGTGTATTACTGTTGTATATATTGTAGTCACAAAATTAAAAATAGCAAAACAATGTATACTTGAGTAGTTTCCTATGGCTGCGTACTGATCGGGTATAGTATGGAAATACGCATCGTCGGCTTGGTGTTTTGAGATTTCTTATGTCGAATTGTGCTGGTTTTCCTATTTTAATGTGTATCTGTTTGATAACGACGTGCATCTGTATTTATTGTTGTTTTCTCGTGTAACTAGTAACTTTTACTTTTTAGCTTTCCGTGTGTGTGCATGTGTATCTATGTATGTAAATGTGTATTTTTGCTCGACTATTTGTATAAGACTGTGTTTTATATTTTACATTGAGATAGGTCTATCATTGATTGAAACTTTTTAATATTCATTGTGATACATTGTTTAATTTAATTAGTTCTCGAAACAAGTGTTTTACGCTTATCGAGTATTTTTTTATTCACAGCGGAACTTTATATTTTTTACTTTGTATTTGTATTATGCTGATGTGAATAAATATTATTATTCTGATAGTCAAGCAGCTATCAAAGCATTGAGCTCCCATGTCATTGACTCAAAGTTGGCATGGGAGTGCCGAAAAAAACTTGATGAATTAGGCAAGAATAACAGGGTCTCTTTAGTCTGGGTTCCTGGCTACTAGGGAATCACGGGAAATGAAGAGGCCAATACACATGCCAGGAAAGGAGCACAAATTCCCTTTATTGGCCCGGAGCCTTTCTGTGGTGTGGCAAAATGCTCCTATAAGAAAGAGATTAGGAAGAAAGAGGAAACCGAAAGAGAAGCACTCTGGCGGTGCCTTCCCGGGTTGGAACATTCCAAAATAGTTCCTGGGGAACTTTGACATAGCTAGGTCCAAAAAATATTTGGACCTCAGTAAAGATAAGCTACATCTCCTCACGGGCTTTCTTACAGGACACTGCCGCCTTAGGAAGCACTTAATGAGAATAGGTCTAGCAGAGATTGACGAGTGTAGATTCTGTGGGGAGGAGGATGAAACTCCTGATCACCTAGTTATGGAATGCCTCGCCATTGCAAGCCAACGCAAGAAATGCTTTGGACAAGAAACTTGTAAGAGTGAGGACCTAACCTCGCTGAAGCCGTGCCAAATACTAGAGTTCATTAGAACCTTGGAACTGGAAGGCGAGCTGTAGTAGTAGCGACAACAGCTCTGATAGGGGGGGGGGGCACAATAAACCTTTGGTTTCAGTGCACAGTAACCCCGTTAAAATCTAATCTAATCTAGATCAAATGACTCAAAAATATGTACCAAAGACCTTCGAGTGGCACAGTCATTGATAAAGTCGATATTAAAATCACCGCATAAAACTTTCTTGCTCTTAACAGGCAGAGCGTCAAGTGAATTTAGAAGGTTCTCAAAAAAATATTGAACCTATGATTGGTGTGGTCTGTAAATACAAATTATATAGAAATCGATATGTTTGTTGTAAATTATGGAACATTCAAAAGTATTTTTTACGTAGTAACGGCTATTATACTCTCTAATTTTTTGTTGGCAAATTCCATATTCCGAGGTGATGTGAGTTCTGTAGGTGTATAGATCTTCATCCACTCCAACCGAGCTTATGCCATAAAAATCATGAAAGTTATAATAAATTGCCCTTAAAGCTATGGGATCAACGGGCAGATCCTCGGCTACTGAAAACACCTTTACACTTGTGGAAGTATAACCTTAAACACATACAGACGATGGTTGGTCATGTAGATAGGCGAGGAATAACTTGAGAGGGGATGAAATAGCCAGTTCTCTCAATCTAGACATAATATAACGATTACATCCAGTAGAGGACTCCTGTGTTAATCTGACCGTAGGTTCATTATGTGAATCTTTTGTAAACTAAAATGATTTATCACACGAAAAGCTGTTTGATATACATACGGCTATAGCATGTTTGTCAGATGTGATGGCTACTACTACAGGACGAGAAGGATCAGAACTTTTACTTATTCGATTAACTTTCACAGGGTGAAGAGAATCCATCGTGGGAGGAAGCGAGGCTTATTGGGATAACGAAGATTCAACAGACCATTTTCATAAACTCCAGGTGTCCATACATCATTGTTAAACAATTTTCTAGCAGAAATTTTTGTTAGAAAACCAGTTTTTAATGTTGAAGTTTTGGAATCATTGCGTGAATTGATTAAGGGAAAGCAACGAATGAAATCTATGAAACCTAGCTTTTCTTCAACATGATGTACAATATGATTTGTGGTGAAGCCTGTAGGGAGGTTGTTGACTATTACATAATGCCACCTTTGATTACGGCTTCTGGAATACTGGCTATCTCAGGAGATGTTTCTGTTTGTGTCGAGGAAGGTGTAATTTAGGTGTGACGCTTCTTCTGATTATTGTTAATAATCTGGGTGTTCATCTCTTTCACTAAACTAGATAAATGTGTTAAATCACTTTTCAAATTATACAAACTTTCTTTTATCTCCATGGATGAAGAATCATGAATATGAATTTTCGTTGTTTCTCCGGAATCGTTGAAACACATTGAAGATATATTGAAGAGATGATGTTCCATATCCCGTACTGATTTGAGCAACAAATCTGGCTCAAAGACAGTAAACATGTCGGCTATTTAATTGATATCGTCTATATTCTATTCCATAAGACTCCATTTACATTCTTTCTTTAATAACGTATCGTATAGATAGATAGATAATTTATTAGTGTTTACCATCATACATATGACATAAGACAAGTCAGATACAGTATGAAACTATAGTTAAAACAATTAAAATCAAAATTAGAATTTATTTGAATTGTCGACAAACTTTTTATAGTTTCTCTCCAACACTTTTCATCTATTTTCGCAATTTGCGGCCGAATAGTACAAATTTAACTTTAACATATCCTTTGAAATTATTTTTCACATCTGTTTTAAATTTTTCATGTTGAATGTGCCCACTTTATGGCGGTAATTTTTGTATAAATCTAATAAGACCCTGGTACTGGGTGTGGTCCATTCCTTGTAAGATATTTCGTTGCTCTTTTTCTCTGGATTAGATTGTTTATATTCATTACTTGAGACATTGAGAACTAAAAACTCATTCAAATCTGAAAATCAAACAAAATTAGATTACCTACTTTTATTAAAATTTTTTTAAATAATTTACCATCATTTTGAAATTCCATCGTGGCATAAACCCAATTATAATTTTGTACTTTAGACAATAGACTGATTTGCTACACCTAACCAAACATTATTTTCAAATAAAAAGTCACAATAGGTTCAATTCTTATGACATGTCACCAACATACAGTAACCAAATCTTCCTAACTATGAAAATTGCGTTCCAGCACAAACGAATTCCTAACTTGTTCGACTTATTATTTGAATTGTCATGCGCTGTAAATTAGTTCAAATTATGTGTAAGAACTATCCTACAACTCATTGCTGGAACAAACCTAATCCTATAACAGGGCCAAACTCCAAACAAAAACAAACCCAAAATAAAACACTACAAACCCCAAATCTACTAACTTCTCTCTCTCTTTTAAAGTTCTATTATTGATATTTTCTATATATTACATTGTTCTATACATATTTCTAGTTAGTTATCATAATAGAATATTCTAAAATGATTTTTCTTAAATTGGCAGGAATAGAAAAAATATGTAATGGCCATTAAATACACTCACATGTTTATATACGAGACCCACTCGTTTTTTATCCCACAACATATTCATGTATATTGGCATTACATACTCGTTGCATTAAATAATATTCATAAATTGGTAATTTTATCAAAACAAATGATGTGTTTATGCGCCTTCATCCTGTACAAATTATGTCAAAATAAAAATACATTTATGGACACTTTAAATATTCATGCTGTTGGTATATTGATGTTTACGATAAAATATCAACCACAAAAAATCAGTTTTACTTGTATATAATTTCTTATCATCATTGGATCACCTATAACAAAAAAACAATAATAAGTTTTTATAAGCCTTCTGTGATTCCTGATCGTTTGTTTCCATAAAAACAATAGCTAGACCTACGATGATAAACGAACAACAGAACGAAGGCAACTAAAGCATTTTCGTTGGCCATAAAACCTATACTCCCGTACGGAGTTCATAGTCGCTCCAGTTCTGAACATGCGTCCGTGGTGAAAGACGAAGTTAGTTTCGCCGTTTTCGTTTCGAGGGTCGAATTCGAAAAGCACAAAGTTGAGTTTCTTGTTTTTTGGTTTCGGATAATATGTCTTACCGTATCAAATTTATGTGACTCAGTGTTCTTGTTAAATAAAAAGGACCGGATTAGGTGTAAGTGTGTGAAGTTTGTACCTTTATTTGAAATAATTATAGGTGTACTGTGGTACTTTTAAGTATTTCATGGCGGATAGATAGTGGAGAGTACTAGATGCTGTTTTGTGTATCATCTATACATGTTGCTGTAACGGAGAGTCAAGGTAACTATTATAGCTTATAACCATAATACAGGGTTGATTCAATAATGGTAGAAGTGTACTCCTATTTTTTGATACGATATACAGGGTCCATCAATAATGGGGGAAGTGTACTCGTATACAGGGGTATATACAGGGTCATTCAAATAAATAAGCTTTGCAGGATATTTTTGAACAGAAAGTAGAAAAAGTTCTAATGTTGTAAGTTTATTTTCAAAATATGTTTTAGAAAATAGTATAAAGCCTTGTATTTTGAAAAATATATTATTATTGTTACAATAATAGTTGAAATTAAGGAGCAATTTATGACTTCTCTACAGGGTGATTCATTGAAAATGTCCAGTCTCTGAACTGTATATTCTAGGACCCATAATATTATGATTTAGGCAAATATTGCTAGTTCCCGGATACCGGGAGTTTAAAGTTTAAATATATATTTTGTTTTTCGCAATAACGTTTAATGTTGTCATAATTTCTATTTGAAAATTAGCAATTTTACGTTTTTTTGACAGGAGGATTGACAATTTGGACTCTTTACTTGGTTGTGTTTAGTAAACCAAAGCTGAGCTATGAGTGAAATAAGAAAACATATATTAAAAACTCGATCGGTTATCGACTTATGTGATGCTGCTAGAAAGTTCAATGAATTTAAATTTTATACAAAATTTTATTCTCCAAATGTGTGACAATAACAAATTAAAGAACAAATATAAGAAAACAATGAAAAACTCAAAGTCAACATGTCATAAATTTGTGACATTTTGACTTTGAGGTTTTCATTGTTGTAATACTAGTCACATTTGAGGTATGGATAAGATATTACTTTTAAATATAAAAAACTTCTTCAAAGTAAATGTTGAAAACACCCACATTTATTTCAATAAATATTACGATTCACTTTCCCAAAGATCTATTAATATCAATCAACTATTTTAATCACATTCGCAGCTTCTTCTATTTCACGTCGGCATTCTAGAAAAGAATTATTTCTTTTGTAAACTAAAGCCTTCATTTGCGACCAATTTGAAAAATCCAAAGGATTGAAAGCAGGACCACTCGGTGGCCAAGCAAACTCACTGCCACGACCAATCCATCGATGCGGAAACTGCTCGTTTAAGTATTGATAAATTTGTAGGCAATAATATGGGGTGGTGCCCCATCATTAGTACAATGAATGGGGAGAAAAACCTAATACGACCTCAGATTTCTTGGAAAATTTGGAAAAAAGTTCCCTTTACCCAATAGATCAAAGTTGAAATATACTTGAGGCGTCCTTTTTGTTTTTAGAGGATAAAAACCCCCACTTTTGCCAAAAAAAGTGAAAAACCATAAAAATATAAGTTAGGTAGATTAAAATCATATCTGAATATGTAGAATAAATATATTTGGTTGGAGTAGGGCTCTTGGGTCTAGCATACTTCCATATTTGATAAAAAAACATTTTTCACGGGAATGTATTGATGGATTATTATCTTTCATTTCAACCTAAATCAGTCATCCCCCACCCACCCCCTAAGTGCGGGGAGGGAGGGTGACTATGTAAAATAGTTGCAAAAGTAATTTTTTTAATTTGGAATCAAATGTTGCACGTATACACCCAAAATATCATTTCGAGAACTATTTTTTATAAAGTTATGCAAAACATTGTTATCAAAAAATTGATTATTCAATGGTGTAGGGCTCTCGGGTCTAGCATACTTCCATATTTGATGAGAAAACATTCATCATTTTTACGGAACTGTATTGATGGATCATTATCTTTCATTTTAACCTAAATCAGTCATCCTGACCCTCCCCCTGAGGGTAGGGGTGAGGGTGATTTTGTAAAATAGTCGTAAAAATTGATTATTTTTGGAAAAATGAAATTCCAACGATGTCATCGTTTTCATACATTTTTTTTATGTACGGTCCTAAATGTTCATAATTTTATCTTCAACTTGAAGTTTTTTTCAGGTAATATTAACTTGACTAAATTTCTGAGAAAATGCGATGATTCTGGATCTGGGAACACTCTGTTATATAAGAAACGGGAAGACATGGGGACTTCATTTTCGGGATAGGGCGTATGCGATGCGTTATGAATTTGTTTAATTCAATGATTTCCAGCAGGCCGGAAACTGACTGAAACAGAATTCCAAAAAATTAAGTGTTCGTTATGCCATATGCTTCTTTACACAAGTTTAAGATAAAATTATGAAAATTTAGGACAGTACATATGAAAATTCAAGGAAAACGATGACGTCGTTGGAATTTCATTTTTTTCCAAAAATAAGGGTAGTCACCCCCCAAAAAAACCATCCCCGAGGTGGAATTTTTATTTGAATGTGTTTTTTTTTGAGACTTCAAGTATCGTTTATGCCGTATCCCGAAAATGAAGTCTCTATGTCTTCCCGTTTCTTATATAACAGAGTGTCCCCAGATCCAAAATCATCGCATTTTCTCTGAAATTTTGTCAAAGTCAATACCGGAGAAAAATTTCAAGTTCAACATAAAATTATGAGAATTTAGGACCGTACATGAAAAAATTCAATGAAAACAAGGATATCGTTAGAATTTCAATTTTTCCAAAAATAAGGGTAGCCACCCCCCAAAAAAACCACCCTCGAAGTGGAATTTTCATTTGAATGTGTTTTTTTTGAGACTTCACGTATCGTTTATGCCGTATCCCGAAAATGAAGTCTCTATGTCTTCCCGTTTCTTATATAACAGATTGTCCCCATATCCAAAATCATCGCATTTTCTCTGAAATTTTGTCTAAGTCAATACCTGAGAAAAATTTCAAGTTTAAGATAAAATTATGAAAATTTAGGACCGTTCATAAAAAGATTCTATGAAAACGATGACGTCGTTGGAGTTTCATTTTTTTTCAAAAATAAGGGTAGTCACCCCCCAAAAAAACCACCCCCGAGGTGGAATTTTTATTTGAATGTGTTTTTTTGAGACTTCAAGTATCGTTTATGCCGTATCCCGAAAATGAAGTCTCTATGTCTTCCCGTTTCTTATATAACAGAGTGTCCCCAGATCCAAAATCATCGCATTTTCTCTGAAATTTTGTCAAATTCAATACCTGAGAAAAATTTCAAGTTTAAGATAAAATTATGAAAATTTAGGACCGTTCATAAGAAAATTCTATGAAAACGATGACGTCGTTGGAATTTCATTTTTTCCATAATTAGGGGAGCCAACCCCCAAAAAACCACCGCCGAGTGGGAATTTTTGTTTGAATTTGTTTTTTGAGATTTCACGTATCGTTTATGTCGTATCCCGAAAATGAAGTCTCCATGTTTTACAGTTTCTTATAAAACAGAATGTCCCCAGATCCAGAATCATCGCATTTTCTCTGAAATTTTGTCAAGTATAAGATAAAATTATGAAAATTTAGGACCGTATATAAAAAAATTCTATGAAAAGGATGATGTTCGTTGGAATTTCATTTATTCCATAAATAATCAATTTTTACGACTATTTTACAAAATCACCCCCACCCCGCCCTTAGGAGTAGGTAGGGGATGACTGATTTAGGTTAAAATGAATCTAGGCATTCACGTGAAAAATGTTTTTTTATCAAATATGGAAGTATGCTAGACCCGAGAGCCCTACAACACTGAATAATCAATTTTTTGATAAAATAAGTAACTTTATAAAAAAAAAAGTTATCAAAATGAAATTTTAGGTGTATACGTAAAGGATTACGTAGAATTTGATTCCAAATTAAAAAATTCATTTTAACGACTATTTTACAAAGTCACCTTCACCCCTGCCCTTAGGGGGTGGGTAGCCACAATAGATTCTCGCGAGTCGCAGTGGAGGGCCTCATTGACCCACTCATTATAAGCCTAACCTAGGGGGTGGGTGGGGGATGACTGATTTAGGTTAAAATGAAAGATAATAATCCATCAGTACAATGCAGTGAATTTTTTTTTATCAAATATGGAAGTATGCTAGACCCGAGAGCTCTAAACCATTGAATAATCAATTTTTTGATAACATTTTTTTTGCATAACGTTATTAAAAAAAGTTAATCGATATTTTAGGTGTGTACGTAAAAAATTACGTAAAAAATTACGTAGAATTTAATTCCAAACTCAAAAATTCATTTTGACGACTATTTTACAAAGTCACTCCCACCCCTGCCCTTAGGGGGTGGATGGGGGATGAGTGATTTAGGTTAAAATGAAAGATAATCATCCATCTTACATTCTCGTGAAAAATTTTTTTTATGGAATATGGAAATATGCTAGACCAAAGAGCCCTACTCCAACCATATATTTTTCTGTTGTGAGTTATAATTTGGACATATTTTCAGCCCTTAAAATCAGCCTTAATAACGAAATTACAAGAAAAAAACTTTTTAAATCTAAAAATTTTTTCAATGATGCATATATTGTAGATAAAAATAATTTTAACTGTTTATGACATAATAAATATATAATTACTCTAATTCAACCCTTTAAAAACTACCCCTAATCAAATTTAGAAAAAAAATAGTTTTTGATAAACTGAAATGAATTGATAATTCATATAAGATCACTTTCTACAAAATAAGTTAAAAACCACCCCTAACGACAAAAATATTTAATTATTCAATGTTCACCATATCACTGCTATTCTTTAAAAGTATTCTTTATTAATCGTAGATTTTATATGATCGTTGGCGGTATGTCAAGATAACTATAGATGGCAAATGTTCCTTTCCAAGATATCCATTGCAATATATTGTGGGAGGATTTTACATCTTGAAAACTTTTTATGCCTTTTCTTAAAATAACTGAATAATTGAATAAGAAATTTTTAATAATGAAAATTCTCCTCCGTAAATATTTGTCAGGAGCAATTTATGAAAATTAAGACTCGTGTTGATATTATGTGGATGTTTGATTAAATTCATTAGGAGATGATTCTATATTCAGCGTGTTTTAATTGACTTCAATTTTGGTCGTGTTGTGGAAATACTAAATAACCTATAATTAAATTTACAATGGGATTAGAACAGAATATGTTCATGGTTTTTCAGAAAAACAGTACCTGAGTTTTGTTAGAAAGGAGTACACCGTATTTGGATATTTCAATTGAAAACAGAATTGTTATTGGGAAATTTCAAGGTAAATTGAATTAGCTTCTCAGTCTGTTTAGTTATGTAAATTTGATAAATTTTGAAAGGAAAACAGCGATTCTGAGGATCATTCAAGTTTGTCCGATGAAGGAGTCTGATGTAGATTCCGAAACGTTACACAACTTCTTAATTAAACGTTTTGTTTATTTACTGTTGGCAACACTTTTTACCCAAATTGCTCCTTAAATTGTGTAAAAATTTACGCAGAATCATTTTCATTTATATTTTTTTTTAATTCAATTATTTAAGTTACTTTTTGATATTGGGACAGGATGACCTGAAAAGTTTTCATTTCTTTTTTCATGTTGATGTATGAATGAGTTAGATGTATAGCAGGGTAGCATATTTGGAGTATTGTTATTCAATGATAAGTGATATGTGTGATCGAAGATGCAGTGTTGACCAATATTGTGGATGATCCTAATTTTTTAATAGCGAAACAAGAACTACAGATGGAATGCGAGAATATATTTGAAAAATTGAAGACAGGTAGTTCAAGGCAGAAAAACATAAAAATAATAAACAAATAATATTTATTCTCGAAAAATCTGAACGAAACACAGTAGGTATAAAAATGTAAAAAAATGTATTGACAGTTATTTAAGTAAGTTATTTGAGATTTCATGTTGAACTCTTTTCTCGAAGGTTTCTTTAGACTCAGTGTCTTCACTCGGTCAGATCTTGACAGTTTTAACGGTTGACATCCAATAATTTGAACTGGACCTTAAATAAGTTGTTCTTCTTCAACTTCTTGTATATCAACCTGCTAAGGCTATACAAAATCTTCTTTCAGTAATTCAAGTTTTATTTTACGTCTATTTTCTTTTTCTTTCATTGATGACTTTACCTATAGTTGTCTAACAGCATAATATTTTTCCATTCCAATTGTTGTTTCTTTTTCATCCTTTAAATTTCCCGACCTTCCACTTTCATCAGAAGAATCATCAAATGAAATTTCTGATTATTTTTCTTTAGTGTCAGATACCGCAATCTTTGGTTTCATGTTTTTCCCTGGTTTTCTTACTGTAGAATATATTCTACTCGATATTTTATGACCGACATTCTTGGTATTTGTCCTAGATATGAACATTTCGAATTTGTCTGATTTGCATTTTGGATTCTCCTTATCCAACAACCAGATCATTCATAACATCTTGCAGGAATTGACTTATATTCAATCTGTGTAAATTTTCTACCATGCTGTAGTTAACAAAAGTGAAGAAGGTGCCTGGTTACCCTGAACAATTGCTCATAGGGTTGACTGCTCATGAACCAAGACAAAAACAGGTCAAGTGTCCAGTTTCCCTCAGAATAAAATGTTTTGATAAGTACTACAAGATCATGTCCGATAGCACACTGTGGCACCTTTTCAATTTTTTTTCTTGTGCTATTTTCAACTTACTGTCCAAGTTTCAGGGCAATCAAACCTGTAGTATATAATTCTTAGGCAAAACCACTCATTCACTGTACTATATACATAAACAAACCACATTTTTGTCTTAAGGCGAGAGGTACATCGTTCAAATGTGCTTGAAGGAAATCTATATAAAGGGGCCTATTCAAATTGGTTGGCAGTTCAAAAGGACTTTAATCACATATTACACCACATTAAGTGTTAACTTCAAACTCGTGCTGAAAACGTGTTCTCTCTTAGCATGTGGATTTTCAGAATCCCACAAATGATTATTTTGCCATTTATATATCCCTCGTCTAGTAAATGTTGCCTCGTCAGTAAAAAACACGTATTTAGAAAACCTGGGTTAACATTTTTGTAGTTGGGTTTCCTTTTGTTCCGATGTCCGTTAAGCTAGCCTTGCCATAGCGGAATCAAATCTAAAATAGCTGGGAATTTAATGATTTTTGATACATTAAATAATTTTAGGTCAATCATTTTCTAACTAAAACACTTTTTCACGGTAGTTAATGTATTTTTTCATCGAATACCTATATTTTCTACGTAATTATTTATTAACTAATTTATTTTGAGGGCGCGTGAAAAATGTTCCTTCTAAAACCTTTATGTTTGTCCAAATATTTGTGCTGGAAGTACCCAAATACACGATTAAATAATTTGAATAAGACGCCATTATCCGAAGCTAGGTTGACATTACTCTATCATTATTAACCGAGGGGTGAACCGCTGACAAAAAGTGGTACACTAAAATACCATATTTGAAAAATAATACCAAAATTACCAACTTTAAATACCAACTTTACCCCAAATATTACCCAATATTACCAAGAAATTCCAAAGATTATCATAAGATACCAAATATTATTTAACATCTTAAATAAAAAAATTTAGCTGAACAATTAATTTTGCTTTATAGGAAGATCTGAATGTAGATATAGCCGCTTTAAGTTTATCAACAGCTATTTTTTTATTACGTAATCATCTCACAATAAAGTTTGTTACCAAAGTTCTAGGATAAATCCTTAATTTCCTGGGACGCTGTGTACAGGGTGTTCAGAAATTGAAGATGATCATCAATTTTTATTAATGAAACACAAACAAAAATATATATTCTTTTAATTTTATTTTAAATATTTATACAGTTTTTTCTATATTGACCACATCTAACCTCTCTAGATTAAATACTTCCATTCCGATTAAGGCCCGTAAAATATAAATTTCTGGTCGACATCAGCAATATCGTCTTGTCCTCTACACACAAACTAATCCTCTTCGTACGGAACAGCATAATAATGTTCTTCCCAAATACTAAACTGGTTAACACCCTGACTCAAACCATAACTTGAGCCTTGACTGGTAGTTATATTTTCTGCAGAATTGTCTGAAAATCTTTCGGTATCGTTGAAATCGTTCAAACTAAAATCTTCTGTCCCTTATCTTAAAGAGGCTCATCCATGTTCAACGTTTTGAATCGAGTTTAGGACCTTATGTTGCGTTTTGCCTTCTTTGTTAAGTTTTGTTTTTTGGGGATTAACCTTCTTTCCCTAAGAAAATCTGTTTAACCTATCTGTACTAAATCTGCCATTATTTTCATCCAAAAGCCAACAGTATCAAGATTTTTAATGATTTTAGTTTTGTGATTGGGCGTTACTTTTACAACATCTTTATATTTCTATGAGTACTTTTAGGTCGATGTTTTGTTCCAATTCGCTGCAATCATCCAATTTTTTGTTATGTTCTGAAAAAGTATTACAGCATTGTATTCTCAGAGTCTTCAGAACGACCCACTGTTCCATTGCTAGAAACATTGATTTGTACGCTCGGTTGTACCTCAGCCTGATCAGTTTCAAACTTATCGCGTAGTTAATCTTGAAAATTGCTTAAGTCTCAGGCAGATTTTCAGCTGGAATTTTGATATCTAGTTTGTATGCAGATTATTCCTAGCGAAACTTAGTATGAGCGTCATTTATCGCACTTTCAATAATAAAATTAAGGTCAAAATTTAGCAGTTCTTCCTCAAGTTCCTCATTTGATACTTACAATTTTTGTTCAGCCTTTTTTGTTTCCTTTGGAATCACAAATTTTTCTTTGAGAGGACACTGAATACATAAGTAATTCTAGGATACTTCTGTTAAAAATATTGTTATTCTTCGTTTCGATATACACGAAGATATATCGGTTGATAACGGTTTGACTGCAGATTTTTTACTAATTTTAAAAGTATAATAAAAAACTTTTTCGCTTAAATTAAAATATTTTAAAAAGTGAACATGAAAATTTGAACTTAATCATCGCGATCTTTTAGATTTACCCTTAGAATGAAAATATTTAAATATTTTTATCCCAACACTACAAAAGCAAGTGATTGTGCAGACTAATTTATGTTGCGACGTTGCAAGATTTCCTCATGAATTTAACATTTTAAGTAGACATTACTGGGCAAAGCCTTTTTTGGCGGTGAAATGCGAGCTGGCACGAGGCTCGAGGGGTCAACCACCACCAAAAAATGTGTACACCAAATTTACACCTTTACCAGACATTCGCCACATTTTCCAGACATTCGCCACATTTTCCAGACATTTGCCACATTGCTAGACATTTTTTAATGTTATCCATTTCCAATTATGTTTGCTCCACAATTATTATTGTCTTAATATAATAGATAGTTCTCACATAATAATTAAGTACTCGCATGAGAAGAAGGAATATTGGATCTGTTAAATCAGCTAACAAAACTGCTGCACACAGTTCTAACCGCGGTATTGAAAGGACTTTAAGTGGAGCAACTCTAGTTTTGGCACTAATTAAGTAAATCTGAGAGGTGTTATCTGTACCAGGATACCTAAAATAGGTCACCGCAGAGTAGCCTTTTTCTGAACTATCAGAAAAGCCATGCAATTCGCACGAAATAAACTTCATGGGTAAACAACGAGGTATACTGATCTGTGAGAGGAGCGGAAGTTCGACTTGTACTGCGCCCATTTATCAATTAGATCTTGGGGAGGAATTTCATCCCAGTCCAAGCCTAAGCTCCAGAGGTATTGGAGCATATACTTAGCAAAAAAGGAAAGTGGAGCTAGGAAACCAACCGGGTCATACATCATAGCTACTCTCGAGAGAATCATACGTTTAGAACAAGACCTAGAGAGAGGCTGAACTTCATAAGAGAACGTATCTAAAGAATTATTCCACCTTAGACCTAAGACTTTAATTACAAAATCATGAGAGTAAAAAGAGGAAAGAGAGTGTTGACAATCGTCAGGAGGTAAATTTTGCATGAAGTCGGGATGATTACATGCCTATTTTCTTAAGACAAAACCCCCTTTAGCTAACATGGAAATTGATTCAGACTGCAAGAGCTTCGCTTCTTCTATAGTAAAAGCACCGGTTATGACATCATCAATATAAATATCTGAGGAAAGTGAGGTTGCAGCTCGAGGAAAATATTTTGTTTCTTCGTGAACTAACTGATTAATAGTGCGAAGAGCAAGAAAAGGAGCCGATGATATACCACAAGTTACAGTGGTAAGCTTAAAATCTTGAACAGGATCTTGAGGAGAAAATCGCCAGGGAATCCTTTGATAATTCTGATCCTCTTCCGTTATTAAGATTTGCCTGTGCATTTGTTTGATATCGGCGATAAAAACAAAGGGATGCAGTCTGAATCGTAGTAAAATTCCTACGATATCCTTTTGCAACTTTTGACCGACAAGAAGAGAATCATTTAGAGATATCCCCATAAGAGATTTAAAAGAAGCATCAAAAACAACCCTGAGTCTAATTGTATTACTATTGAGATTTTTTACACAATGATGAGGAACATAGTAAACCCTTTCAAATGACGAGGGAGGTTCTACCCGGACCATATGGCGTGTAGACAAGTAGTCTTTCATAAAGTTATTATATTCAGAATACAGCTGACAATCTTTTAGAAGACGCAGTTCCATTGCTTTCAATCTCTTAAGAGCAGGTGTTCTAGTATCCCCAAAAAATGGGTCAGGACTTTTGAAGGGAAGAGAAACACCGAAACGACCAGTAGCTAACCTTATGTAAGACTCTTGGAAGATAGTTTCACATTTCTTATCTTCGTCCGATATTTGATAAGATAGAGGGATGCCCTCGAGTTCCCAGAATTTTTGTAGAGTTGAATCTAGAGAAGTGAGGCATGACGATAGAAAGAAATGAACGAGTATTTTGTGAGGAACATTGATTTTACCCATTAAAATCCATCCAAAACTCGTATTAACAGTAGTCGGTTCACCTTCTGCTCCTTGAATTTCATCAGGTTTTAATATTTTTGAGAAAACGTCAACTTCGAGCAACATGTCTACAGAAGACCAGATGTTGAACGTTTTATCGGCCAGATCTAAATTAGCAGTGTGAGGGAATGAGTCAGTAGAAAAGGAATGAACTGGCATATTATTGCAAATTTTGGATAATATTTGAGCATCTATATTAAAGGATGGGACTGTCTTTCCAAGGGGTTTTAAGGTACAATGGATGGACTTGAGGGAAAAGGTTCCACTATCCTCTACTCCACCAATTTCCATCGGAGTATCGAATCGAGGTAAACCTAATCTTTTAGCACATTTTTCAGTAATAAGAGACACTTGACTGCACCCATCAATTAATACTTTAACCTTTTGAAAATGTCCACGAGAATCAAGCACCTCCACCTGAGCAGTAGGCAACAAATTACAAGAAGAGACTGAGGTATGTAAGACAGTAGCAGAACTACCCGGTATTGAGTCATGGCAACTGGATTCTTTAGAGAAAATTGAGGGAAAGGTAGTGCCTACAACACCGCCAGTTTTAGCACCTAGCTCATCAAAATGTAACAGGGTATGATGCCTTTTCTGACAGATTTTGCATCCACTACTGGAACTACAATTGTTGGTAGAATGTTTACTACCTAAGCAATTAGTACACCATTCATACTGTTTAGATAACTCAAATCTCTCTTTAGGCGTTTTAGAAGAGAAAGTAGAGCACTTATATATTGAGTGACATGACTTACATAGAGCACATTTAGTTTGTTCTGTATTAGCAAGAAAGGCAGAACTTTGCGGTTTTGCAGTTTTTATGAATGCAGATTTGTTACTTTAAGAAATACATTTCTTTGGGGCGTGTATCAATACCACCGAGTCATATGCATCACACTGTTTCTCAAGAAACTTATACCAATCATGGTATTTTGGAATATCTGAGGATGGACAGGGATTTTCTTGTTCGAAACGATGAAGCGTTTCAGAGTCATTTTTTTTGCTTAACATGTGAAAGAGTATAAAATCCCAATCGTTCACCGGCAATCCCAAATTCTTAAGAGCTTCTAAATTATCGAAAAATAGTGCCAACACTTGCCTCAGCGCTTTTGGAGATTCTAAATTTATTTTCTGAGTATTATAAATTTGTTCCCAGTAGAACGTAGCTAATGCACGAATATTTTGGAAGTGTTTTACTAGTTTTTTGTATACTACCTCATAATTGTCTTCCGTAAGATTGATATTTTTAACGAGAATGAGACTTCACCAGAGAGTGATGAAATTAAATATCTAAATTTTTCGACGCTAGAGAGAGATGTATTATTATGAATTAGAGATTTATATAAATCAAAAAAGGTAGGCCACAATCTCATGTCTCCAGAAAATACTGGAATATTGAGTTTAGGTAACTTGACTGTGGAGGTTTGGTTCTTGTTATCAGGAGTAGAAGCAGTATCAAATAATTCAGAATGAATCGTTAATATATTATAATATTGGTCATCCACTTGTTGACGAAGAAGTGTTTCCGTACCTACGCCGGCGTCTTCACTTGCAGACAACATTGTAATAATAGCAGTGTGTTGAATATTGAATTCACTGTAAAAAGACTTTAATTCTGATGATCGAGCTTTAAAATGACTATGGACACCTTTGTCAATTTTAGCTTGTTCTGCCAGATTATAAAGAATTGAAATTCTATCTACCGCAGATTCCCTCAGTGTTTTGCTTGACGCAACCTAGCAGCCATTTTTTTTATTTATTTGTGAAGGAGAATGAATCCAAAGCTAAGTGAACAATTGAACAAAAGAAGAAAAATTGCTTTATTTCTGATGAACAATCCCAAAGTAACCTTTTTAGAAATGTTTATTCTTACTGATAACGATATATGTATTGAAAGAGTTCAAATTAAATCTCAAAAATTATCCTTGAATAAAAATTCAACTTAAATTTCGGTGAAATAATCTTTTTTGTATTCAATCAACTATTTATTACATCGAGAGTTAAACGTCAGTTATTGAAACTAGAACGTTAAAGGAGGAGTTGAATTATCAGGAGATGCTTTATTAAATAAAACAAATAATATTGGCATGAAATATCCACTATAAACGAGAAATATGTTAGTCACACTAAAGAGCGCAACGTTATTTTAATACGTATACTAATACACAATTAACAATATCTCTTTTTATTTTTAAATATTATTATATTAAATAAGTGTGAGACAAACTGTATACAGTGTTACCGTTGTTCAGAATAAATGAAGATTGCCTTTAAGTTCCAAACTAATCGATGAATTTACTGTAATTAGCAAAAAGTTAATTGTTTCAGAGCCAAAAATTAAGAGTGCCAATGCCAATTGACCTTCAGTATTAATAAATTTACGTGTTTAAAAATTACGAAAATTATTATTTATTTTAAAATGATAGAAATATTAATGTTTTAACTTATAAAATTTGAAATGAGAAAAACATTAAATCCGCCGAAGTGACCAAAATAGATGTTGAATTTGGGTAGAAAAGTTGACCGATTGGGAATTAAAATCGTCAAAGGATTACTTCTTACCTTTTTTTCTCCTGACTTCTTCCAAGGGTTGCAACATTTCCCTTCTAATAAATGGACTGTATCTTCTTATGTTAGGGTTGGTATCGTGAAACACTGAAGATCGGCACTTGCGCACAAGTTTCGTTGAGATATCTATTCTCTTCGAACCCGTATATCGAAGTGACAGATAGTAGTTAACTATTTAACCTGATTCGAAGACCAGTGTTGTATACAGTGTGTCCTCGAATAAGGCAAGACAATAACCATTTGACGTTATTTAATTATGAATAGCGGTCAATTTACAAGCATTGAAAACTTATATTAAAAAGAGAATATATATATATATATATATATATTTATATTAAAGTATATCCAAAAAACTAAACAGGATCTGTAACACTAATGATAACTGTGAATAAATTTTCGGAATTTATTAATATTTTTATGAGGTACCTTATGTAGATTTTAAAAAAAAAATTTAGAATACATATAACTAACAAACTATCAATGATTATTATTGATGATGTTGAAATTATGTCTTACGGTTTTATTAATAATTTGCACTAGATATATTTGTGTTGGCTTTTACACTTATTCTGGGATAACCTAATTTTCATTTTTCATGAAATTACTTCACGACAAAAAGTAATCAACGATGAAATAAAACAATATAATTTGTTTAAATCTTCATATATTTGAACTGATGTTCAATTTAAACTTGTTGACGCGTTTCACTAACACAGTAGCTTTGTCAAAACGAATGAAGGTAAAATATAAAAATGTCTTAATATATACAGTGCTAAATCTATTTACTAAGGTTAACAATGGTATTAAAAGATATTACCTGGAATTTCATTCACTACAAACATTCCTAAGCTATCTTCTAGGTGAAGAGGTTCAATAAAGGAGACTGATTGATATCTATTTGGTCGTTAAGGAGATTACCTGAATATTTATTTTTGTTGATCTCTAGGGCTTCTAATAAATTTAAACTAAAGGATTTACCGACTACATGGAGAATTTCAAAATTTGGGTCGAAAATGTGTTGGTTTTCTAATAAATGATTTGAATAGTTAGAATCTAATTTTTTGTTGTCATAGCTACGTTTGTGTTCCGAAATTCTAGTTTCAAAATTTCTAAAAGTTCTACCGATATAAATTTTATCACAATTGTCATTACCACATTTTAATTTATAAACTCCTGATTTGTTTAATTTTGATGTATTAGATTTATTATTTTTAATGAATTTGGATAAATTGTGATCAGTTTCAAAGGAAATATTCATGTCTAAAGTTTCTAAAAATGATTTAATTTTTAAGGATGGTGTTCCAAAATATGTTAAGCTTTTAAATTGTCTATTATTTTTATCTGAAGGGAATACTTGTTCTAAAGTCTGTTTTTTTATCTTTTTATTTATGATATTGTCAATTAAATTTGGATCGTAATTATTATTAACTGCTATTTGTTTTATGATATTTAATTCTTTGGTATAATTATTAATATTTAAAGGGACTGTTAAGAGTCTGTGTATCATACTATTGAAAGCTGCTAGTTTATGACTGAATGGGTGGACCGAACTATTATGAATTGTAATATCTGTATGTGATGGTTTATGAAATATAGAAAAATCATGTTTATTATTTATATTTGAAATTGTAAGGTCTAGAAAGTTTATAGACTTATTTTCTTGAAGTTCTACGGTAAATTTGATATTATTGTGAATCGAGTTCATGTAAGCAATGGAGAGGTTTATAGCGGTAAATCCTTTAGTTTAAATTTATTAGAAGCCCTAGAGATTAACAAAAATAAATATTCAGGTAATCTCCTTAACGACCAAATAGATATCAATTAGTCTCCTTTATTGAACCTCTTCACCTAGAAGATAGCTTAGGAATGTTTGTAGTGAATGAATTTCCAGGTAATATCTTTTAATACCATTGTTAACCTTAGTAAATAGATTTAGCACTGTATATATTAAGACATTTTTATATTTTACCTTCATTCGTTTTGACAAAGCTACTGTGTTAGTGAAACGAGTCAACAAGTTTAAATTGAACATTAGCTCAAATATATGAAGATTTAAACAAACTATATTGTTTTATTTCATCGTTCATTATGGATCTTCATCAAGTAAAAGCCTCATCTATTCAATTTTACAAAAAGTAATGTTTATCTTGAGGTTTATCTTTTTGAATCATGAAAGAAAAGTATTGAAAAGTTGTTTTCAAATGATTAATATATGACAAATATAAAGAACGCAAGAAGGTCCTTTTGTTCTAAAAGATTTTTTGAGAAGGTTTTAGGCATTATGAAGTTTGAGATCATTTGAGATGTCCCTAATTTGCGTTCAAAGTTTCAAAGAAATTATAGTTCAGTAGCGAGTTCAATAGTTTCTGAGATTAAGTGTCTAATAAAATTTCCATCAGACATACGGCAGAGAGAAGTATGCCGTCTGTAGTATCTAAATCTGAAACAATAGCTTGTAATTTTATTTTACAAAATTTTATGAAATGCTTCATTCTGTGTGTCAATTATTTACATTTGCCAGACATCTAGTATATTTCCAAGATAATTTTCACATTCCCCAAACATGCTTTACGTTTGCCAAGCATTCACCACTTGCCACATACGTCACATTTACCAGGCATTTGCCAGACATTTACCACATTCGCCGGACATTTGCCAGACATTCGCCACATTTGCCAGACATTGCACACCACATTTGCCAGGTATTTAACCCCTCGCTCTCCCTGTTTATCTCCATTGTCCCAGTTTAAAAGACGGAGTGAGAAGATCTTAAAAAGAGTAGAAATGCCAAATTCGGCGCATCATAATTGTCGATCAGGTGTAACAAGGGTTGCGATGTTGCAAAATTTCCTTTTTAGTTATATATGTTACTGTGCAAGCATATATTGAATAATTATCCTAAACATTTTACTATATTACCAGAAATTTTTTATAAAAATACCAATAATGCCAAATATTTCCAAATAGTACAAATTTTTTATAAATACCAAAATATTATCAAAAATACCATACTAGTGTACAACCAAAATACCATTAGCGGTGCACCCCTCGTTATTAACTTACCGTCATACAAGTTAAAATATAATTTACAAAGGGGTCACTAGAGAAAAATTTCGTCATTAGTGGGAAAATGTATGGTGGCAGACATTTGGCGACCAAGTAATGGCTACTAGGCAGTTACGTACTAGAATAGTAGCTGCCACCTCAAAGCAACAAAATAAATTGGTAAATATAGTAACTGGGCCCACCTGTTACACTACCCGGCTACTCTAATTTTTTTCCATTTTTGAGGCGGCTACGTGGCCGCCTATTGTAACCGTCCACTATGTAGTGGCTGATATAGTCGTAAGAACGGTTGCGACTATGTGTGTTACTTGGGGAGGGGGAAGGTGGCTTCCATCCCCAGGGCAAGAACTTCAATTTTGAATCTGTAACAGTTGTAATACTTTAAATTTCCGACATCTAAAATCGGAGTAGTTTTGACCAGTTCCGAGGTAAAAGCATAGCGCACTTCCACTACAATTTTAAGAAGTATTTATTAAAAATTTATGATTATATATACTCGGCTCATAACGTTCTCCGACGTCTTCCATCTCCTAACCGCCATCCTTCTCTATCTGGCCATAAGTTATCTAGCAACTCTCTTTCTCCTATCTCTCTATCTATGCCCTCTCTCCAGCTTTTTCCCCTGAGACATCCATATCAAAATTTGTTTTGGTAGCCTGTCGTTGGATATTTTTTGGACGTGACAGATTAACTGCTTTGATTTTATATCATCCACTATCGTGTAACTGACTCCTATAATGTCTCTTATCCTGTCGTTGCGTATTCTGTCTCATCTTGATATACCCGCCGATCGCCTCCATAAATACATTTCAGTTGTTAGATATTCGCTTTTTTCTGTTGCCTGTTCTATTTGCCATGTTTCACTACCATATACTAAAATACTTTTGAGGATGGTATTATATCTTCGTTGCTTATTAGCTTTAGATATATTTTGGTCCCATAATATTCCGTTCATTGAAGATATAACTTTTCTGCCTGTGTATTTCATTCTTTGATTGCTATATCGAGTAACCCCTCAAATGTATTCTTCATTCCCAAGTATTTATATTCCTCGCAGTATTTAATCTTTGCTTCATCTTCTAAGTCAATGTCTAGTGCGCTTCTTCCAATAAACATGTACTCTGGTATTTGGTGCTTATTTCGGGACTCAATTTCTAGAAATTTATAAATAATATACAGTTTTATTTCCTATTTTTGCACTCAAGGTGAGTCATAAATTATAATTCATAATATTTTAACCAAAAACAAAGCGAATTAACTAATTTTGTTGTAAATGAAATTGACTGTCTCGACCCTTACTTCGTGGAATATGCTCATATTAGTGTTTTTAAATGAAACTCAAGATCTCTAGTTAATTCCACAATATAATACAAGTTATTGAAAATTCTAAAAAATTGACAATTGTTTCGATAAATCAATATCATCGTCAGAATGACAGAAGTTACATTTCATTTTATGCCTACCTGATGTTTAGTAGTTATATTTTTGGCTAGACTAAGAAGTAACCTAACTTGTGATTGGCTTAATATATGTTTATAGAAAAAGGAGAAGATGTGATATTACAAATATTGAAGCTTAGATATTATTAGCCCTATGGTGATATCCTGGATATCATTTTTCCAATTAAGATCAGTATAACTGTGCAATGATATAGAAAACCAGGAAAACTATATCTGCTGATCTTTACAATTATCACTTAAGAAGACAGTTTATTAGTGGAGAATTCCCTAGATTTAACTGTTCATTGACAACTTCATATTGTGGGTTTCTTAAATGTCTTCTAATTTCCAGTTCTTCAAGGAAATCCAGTTCTTGTTTCTTTTCACAAATATGCAGCACTTCTAGTTCTGTGTTAGGTGTCAATGAATGATTGGTGTCAAGTAGATGTTTTGCGTAGTGGGATTTATCTGGTTGTTTTAATCTGTTTGCTCGTAAGTGCTCACTGTATCGTATTTCAAAATTCCTAAGGGTCTGACCCAAATAGACAGCATTACATTCTGGACATTTGAGTTTATATATACCTGACTTCTTTAATAGTGGTATTTTTGTTTTTACATTTAACAATTTTGTACTAACGTTACTTTCTGTTTTAAAAAAAATTGTTGCATTCGTTGCTGAAGATATTATCTTTGAAATATTATTAGAAATATTTCCTGCATATAATTCAATGATACATAGAGCTTTTTCAGTTCCTATGAACAAATGTAATTTTGATAGAGAGATTAATACAATTAGACAAATAGCAACATCTAACGGTTATCCATTAGATATGATAAATAAACTAATTAGTAAAAAAGAGAAAAAAGTGGCATTACAACTAATATATCCTAAGCAAGCTGATGAAATTAAAACTTATAAAACCATCACATATGCAGGAATTATTTCTAATAATATTTCAAAGATAATATCTTCAGCAACGAATGCAACAATTTTTTTTTAAAACAGAAAGTAACGTTAGTACAAAATTGTTAAATGTAAAAACAAAAATACCACTATTAAAGAAGTCAGGTATATATAAACTCAAATGTCCAGAATGTAATGCTGTCTATTTGGGTCAGACCCTTAGGAATTTTGAAATATGATACAGTGAGCACTTACGAGCTTACAGATTAAAACAACCAGATAAATCCCACTACGCAAAACATCTACTTGACACCAATCATTCATTGACACCTAACACAGAACTAGAAGTGCTGCATATTTGTGAAAAGAAACAAGAACTGGATTTCCTTGAAGAACTGGAAATTAGAAGACATTTAAGAAACCCACAATATGAAGTTGTCAATGAACAGTTAAATCTAGGGAATTCTCCACTAATAAACTGTCTTCTTAAGTGATAATTGTAAAGATCAGCAGATATAGTTTTCCTGGTTTTCTATATCATTGCACAGTTATACTGATCTTAATTGGAAAAATGATATCCAGGATATCACCATAGGGCTAATAATATCTAAGCTTCAATATTTGTAATATCACATCTTCTTCTTTTTCTATAAACATATATTAAGCCAATCACAAGTTAGGTTACTCCTTGGTCTAGCCAAAAATATAACTACTAAACATCAGGTAGGCATAAAATGAAATGTAACTTCTGTCATTCTGACGATGATATTGATTTATCGAAACAATTGTCAATTTTTTAGAATTTTCAATAACTTGTATTATATTGTGGAATTAACTAGAGACCTTGAGTTTCATTTAAAAACACTAATTTTGTTGTATTTGTAAAGCCAGACAAAAACATTCATTCTACTAATTTTAAAAATGTATACCTGGGAAAGTATTTATTTCCGAAACTTGTGACTTGGTATTAACCTAATGAGATTTATCGGTAAAAGAATAACAATTCGGACCATAGGCATACTAAAGCTTAGCCTACTTCAGTGACTATTAAAAAATTTTCGTTAACTCCTAACACTTGTAAAAACGACGCCCTGTATACTACAACTAACTACATTTATATGAAAATCTTTAACTAAGTCTACAGTATATTTTACCGTTCGGAATATGACATAATATCAAATCATAGAACACTTCAGATATAAGCCAATATTTTTTCAATTACAACTACATCTTTATTCTTATGGGGCATTATTTCATCTTCCTTTTATCTAACGCAGTAGGTTATAAAAAATGGCAATAAAAGAAGAATATAAGTAATATATATTTAGATATGGTAACTTTCGGTCGTAAATGGTGAACACCTTTAAAATTTTCGTGAAGCCAGGAATAAAAACAGAAATTGAGTAATATTAGAGGAAAAATTATAGAATAAATATGATAATTTGACTTCGAATATGCGATTAAAGATATTAACTTGAAATTTCTGGAAAAATTAGATTATGATGAAAAATATAGACGTTTTATTTTTCTTATATAAATCTTTTCAACACCCTAAGGTCAAATACTACTCTGTTGTCTTTATATAGACGATAACATTCGGGTCTAATGATGGCAACACAACTTGTTTCTGTCAAATTCGATTTTATTTATCAGGACCATTACAATCATTTGATAGCTGCACTTTAGCATTTATTTAGTTAGAACTCGCAGGGGAGCCTATCAGCAAAATAGAGAATAGGGTGAGTACGGAATTAATTCGTATAATTCGCGCATTTTTGCTTTCGTAGGCATTGTCTTGGGGGCCTTTTTAATTCGAAATTCCCTTGTTCATACGATCCAATTAGGCACGATATTGACAGTATTTTCTCTTTAAAGACATTCGACAAGTAAAATTCCGCATGTATCCCAAATTATAGACGCCCCTAACCTTGCCAGCATTTTGTTGCACATTTGGTGAGGCTGATCAACTTAGCTGATATCCTTTAGCTTGTTCTGAGGGATAATAATCATCAACTCGTTTGTTTTTAATCTACGGCTGGCATACGTAGCCCAAATCAACATTTTCATAAACAAAAATATGCAAAATAAAGCCTAAACGTTTCTTCATCAAGATCGTCACTTTACGATTTTCCAAACAATTTTGTCAACTTTTTTGATGTTTTAAGACGTGAATACCCCTTTTGGGTGGGCATTGTAATTTATAATTACAGTAGCCTTTTGTAAATTCAGTAAAACAGTAAATAATGATTATTTGCATAATTGTAGACAACACTTATGAAGCTTAACTTCAATTTCAATGCTGTTTCTTCCTTAAAACAGCAACGTTTTATCAATACATAAATTTATATTTTTCAATTGTTATCAAAATCATTGTTTGACTTAAACTATTGTAATTTTCTAACTCAACGGCAGAGCCTTATAAAATGTTTTATCAATTAACGAAATTGTCTTTTTTCACTGTTTTGTGAATACTTAATGTTTAACTAAAACCATTGTAATTTTTGAACCAAAGGGTAGAGCCTCATAAAATCTTTTACCAATACACGAAATTCTTTTTTTACTGTTTCGAAAATATTCCACTATGCAAATAAATATTACAGTTATGTTAATTCAACATCACATTGTGATAATGTTCTTCCTTTTTTTCCTCTTGTTTTCATCACATGCACATCTATACAACCACTTATGCCCAGCCTGTGGCTGTTAACATTTGTGATGTTTCAACTTAACTTCTCAGTGATGTTAAAGCGCTGCCTTTTTACATTACTGTGATGTTACTAGAACTTCCTCAAAAGGAAGTCTTTATAACGAACTAAAAACAACATTTCTGTTACATTCTGAAATGCCATTTAGCATCTTGTCGATGTTAATGCAATGTCTAAAAAATAACATCTTATCAATGATCTAAATGCGACATTTCAAAAACAATACATTGTATTCTCGTAGATATTGTATGGACATTACATAAACCTCTAAATAATATACCTTAAACATTCTGGATGACATTCTATAGATGTTTCTGTGCCTAATCAGCAAATACAGGGTGAACAACTAAGAACGCCGGCTGTCAGCCATATTTCAAAAAATAGTCATAGTACAACTTTAAAAAAATACCTTCAGGAAAATGACCCTGAAAAATCGCTGGAAAATACTTTTGAGTTCCTAAAATATCTCCTATGGGGTGGAATGAACACTTAAAAACATAATACGGTGATTATCTCCAAAAAAGACATACTAAACGTATCCTAGAAATACAATGTTTGATATATTGTTGAGATTATGAAAAAATGTAGTTAGGGACTTTTTGTCTGTATTCTCCAAGTAAGGGGTGGGGGAAGGTTCAACCCAAACAACACTTTTTTTTTAATCGACATCCATGTTTTTGGCTTCATTTGAAAGAGTTTTTCCTTTTTAATAAGAAATGCTTAACAAAATTGTACAATTTTGTCAACGCTTTGTGAGAAAGTCCACAATTTTCCCATTTTTCTCGGAAATTTCAAATGTAATGAGGCATTTTTTAAATTCTGATGAAAAGGGATTGAAAAATAGGAATCTATTCCAAGATATAAGATTTACAATATCAAATATAAAAAAATGCTTCAATTTACATTTGAAATTTCCGAGTGGATTCAAAATTATCTAATTTTGTTATCAATCTTATTAAACAGAAAAACTTTTAAATGCAGCTAAAATCATTATTATCGGTTAAAAAACGAAAAAGTTATACATTTGTTCATAAGTTTGAACCTTCCCCACCCATTATTTGGAGAATAATGGCAAAAAATCTCCTTAACCCTTTCGCTCACGATTTATTGTTATTGGGAATAAAATTCTGTCAAAAGAGATCCTTGATAATTGATTTTTTTTATGATTTTTAAGAATTTGCATATCACCTAAGCTGCCCCCAGATAGCAGTGGTGGCATGTCGTCAATTGATGACAGTATGAGCCAACGGTTGCTATATAACATCCACGTGGAGGCGGTAGCATGTTGTCGATTTTGTATTGTAGACGTTAAATAAAAGTAACGTAGAAAAACTTTTTAATATTTTTATTATTCAAAATACAAATTTACTTATGGAAATTCATAAAACAATTCTTATCTTTTGTTAAACACAGATGTACAAGGCACTTACTACATTTAATTCTTGATGTACCTTTGCAACCAGCATTTTTACAGCGTGAAGATGATTTTGAATTTTCATGGATAGGCCAATGACCAACGTTGTCCCGTCTAACTTCTAGTATTGGACGTACTTCAAAGGTTGGTCTCAATATTGTTGGTTGTACTGGCTCATTCTGAACATTCGTAGGGGGTCGTCCTCTTTGTGCTTTAGGTGTTGTATCAACTACAATAAGAGCTTCGGCAACATATGATCTAAAGTTAAATAAATCTAGTATATCCTTTTTTGGTATGTTTAGTTATTGAGCTTGTTGTCTGTATTCTAGCCATGATAAAGTACATGCAAGATCAATTGCGTGTGTGAACATTCGAAGTGTCCACTTCTTGTACGATATATGTGAATCAGAAAGTCAAGTTTGTCGACTCCTCCCATACTAGAATTGTATAATTTGACTGATTCGGGGCGTGACACATACACATATTGTTTGGTGGTTTTATCCCAACGTTTAGCTTGATCTTTTTCAACAATTCCTACGGAGGTCGATGCTATGTGCATCGGTGTGTTGTCAAACCATTTTACAACTACGATTCCATCTTTACTTATCACTTCCTGTATAGACCCTCGTCCTTGTTTTGCAATTTCCTTGTTTGGAGGTTTTGCAAATCTGTCCAAACGTGCTGTAGATGTGCAATATATTGCTTTATTGCGTAAATATAACATCACGTTGTAATTTGAAAAAAAATTGTCGAAATATAGTTGTATATTCTTTTCGTGTATTCGATTACTCAATTTTAGAACTACACTACCTGCAACGCCATAGACCGCTTTCACAAGTGAATCTAACTCTGTTGTAAGCCCCCTGATAAATAATGAAATCGTATAAAAGTCCGCTTTTACCACACAGTGCATAAATTTTAATCCCCCAGGGATTAGGTTTGTTCTTTATGTACTGTTTAACATTCAACTTTCCCTTGAAGGGAACCATTTGCTCATCAATGCACATTTCTTTTTCCAGAGGCAAAGACAAACAACGAGTCCTAATTGAATCATAGAGGGGTCGTACCTTCCAAAAGCGGTCAGTAGAATTAGCTAATCTATTTTGAACATCAACAAAATGCACAGTTTGACGTAGCTTGAAGAATCGATCTACTACCTTATTATCAGCTATAATAGCTACTCTCAGTGACTTGCTATTTTTCCAATATAAATTTCCTCTCGGATATCGTAAATTTCCCATCATAACATGGATGCCAACAAAAGTTCTTATCTCAGACAATGTGGTGAACTGAAATCTCATCTTTTGTTGTGTAGCGTACAAGTTGGTGTTATCTACTATTTGTTGAAAGAGGGAATTTGGAAAATATTGGTTTAAAAAATGAAGAGAGCTTGGCAAATCTACAACAGGGCGACAAGCATTTTCAAACCATTTTATATTCGGAGTAAGATATGTCACATTATTCATCCATATAATGTTTTCTTTCGTAGTAAGTTGATTTGTTTCCATATACTCTGTTACTGCTCTCTTTGTTTCCGCCTTTTCCTTCTTATTTTGTTTTTTGTCTTTCTGAATAATATCCTCATTGTCATTACCCTGCATTTCTTCCACCTCAACTTCCTGCATTTCTTCTACCGCACCATCTTGCGTTTCGACTCCTTTGGCATCTTGCATTTCTTGCCCTATATCTTGTTCTCGTTCATCTATTTGCACGTGCATTTCGTTAAATTCACTATCGACATCGCACTTTTCTCAGACTTCTAAAAACACAATAACTCGTATTTCAAGAAATAATAGCGATAAATATACATTTATCTTCCAAATTTTTCTTTACCTTGGTATTTTGTTGACCGTAGACTCACAATGTAATCAATTGATGACAACAATATTTACAAAAATCCTGTACTCAATGGGGAACACAACGAACTATTTCGACAAAAACGAACAATTTAGTGGTTATTTATTAATGACTGAAAATACTAACATGTCTATAATAACAAAGTGACATTCGCAACCTTCGTTTTTGTTCTATCATGTTGTCACGGCAACGCAGGGTTCTATTCACCAAATGAAATATTAAAAATAAAGTCTCGCTACTAGACAGCAGATGGCAGGACAATATTATATATTGTTTTCTAATAGTGTAACCAATTGCTGACATTATGAGTAAACCACAAAATATCGCTGTAGTATCCATACTTTTCAATATAAATCGATGTCGTCAATTGACGACACCATGAGCGAAAGGGTTAATTAAATTTATTCATAAACTTATCAAGATATCAAAAATTGTATTTTTAGGACACCTTTAGTCTGTTTTTTTGGAGTATTATGTTTTCGAGTGTTCATTCCACCCCTAGCGGATATTTTAGAGACTGCAAAATATTCTCCAGCAATTTTTCAGGATCCCTTACCTAAAGGTAATTTTTTTGAAAGTTGTACCATGATTCTTTTCTGAGATGTGGCCTACAGTCGTTCTTAGTTGTTCATCCTGTACATTTAAAATAAAATAGCAAAAAAATAATAAAGGATTTAAAACACTATTAATGAACAGTACAGTAAATTTGAAAAAACAGGTACAAAATTAGGAAAAAAAATATCTTGTCCAGCAATCCAACCTAAAAAAAATTGTGTAAGCATATTACATAACAAGTCTGGAAAGTGGAAACTATTGAACACATTCAGTGAAAGCAAGAAATAAAAAAGGGTATATTAATCCGGAGTTACCATAACGTAACATACTTTGAAACTGAATTAATAAAGTTTAACGGATACACATACATTACAGCTAGTTTACAGAAAATTTATTAGAATAGTTTTTCAATTATATTAAAACTAATAAAAATTTTACACCATAAATATTTAAGGAAACATTACGTTACATCAACAGAAATCCAATCTGATTAAAGAAAATTCTATCGTTTACTTACGGTTACTTTTTTCGAGTGCCTCAAACATTCCATAACGTACACTTCAAAATCCTTATCTGTGAAATATTTGAAGGTGTTCTGAACAACAGCTAATAAAACAATTGCTTTAGATCAAATTGTGCCCATGGAGATCATCATAAACTACATTAAACTTTATTGTCAGCCAATTGACTGGGACCCATTTTCCATAAGATACGTGCGGGGTTCTTCAAAGGAATAATAACATATTTTATTTCAAGAAGTGACTTTTCATGATTTACCTTCTATTCCATGCGTCACTCCATTTGGCAGGTAAATTCAGGTGTGCTATGAAAATTCATACTTCTTTTCTGTATAAAATAATATACTATTCTCTTCTTGTTATTTTCATCCTGGAACAAATTGTGGAATTGTAAGTTAATGAAAACTAAGCATTATTAATACACTGTATACAAAAAAACTACTTATGAAGAAGGGATATGAACACATTATCAAGTTAAATGAGTTTATAATTAATTGTATCCAATTGAGTATCCAATAGCTGTGTTTCTACAATAATAAATAATTGAATGCTGTTTGTTGACTGGAGCATTTAGTATCATAAGTTACATATTATTCAACTAGATTAATATAGGTACCATTGTAAGGGACAAATACAGCTTATTTATTGTGTTCAGTGAATTTTCAAATGGAAATGAGCTTTTTAACAGAAATTTCTGTTTTTAAAGTCTTAAACAGTCTCTAGTTGTTCACAAGAATTGTTAGTAATAATGTTAAAATTTTCTAAACCTGCAAAACTATATTGATGGCTAAGACTACAACTAAAAAAACTAAAACTAGAGATACTTGATTCAATATTTTTTGTACTGTTTAAAACAATGTTTGTATCAGACTATCTGAAATAATTACTCCCCTTTCATTACATAATTACCAACTATTTGTTTTTTATTTTATTTGTATAAGTAGCTTCTGAAACATCTTGAACATTGAAAATGTTTTCTTCTAGATTTGAATATCTGCGAACATATGAGCATGTTTTATCATTAATAATAATATCTACCCTATTGCAATATCAAGTTTTTTGTAGGGTATAATGCATATCTAGGATTTGGAATATTGTGAATCGTTTTCAAAATATACTTACTAGGTAACTAAAATATTTTTAAAAAAAAACCCTTATTTTGTAATATAATGTTAGTGTACAATTCCGCCACATGGAATTTCAATGTATAATAGCCGATTAAAGTATTGAATGAGTATTAAGTTTTAATAATTATGATTTTGGAATAGGTACTCACCGATTAACTGTAGCTTAGTAGTAGGAACTAACGAAAACGAAGACCACTTTATTCAAGTGCTACTTGCAAAATATGTGCTTCCTGCGAATAAAATATAACTGAAGACCATCCGCCATTTCATGCTTGTCATTTATGTTTCCACAGATAACTACTGTATGTTTCCCCACACAGCACATGTACATCCTATGTACGTCCAATGAACGTTCCTTTCAGATATTGAAATCATCCATTGGATGTCCCTTACGGTACGTAAAAGCTCCAATGGACGTCCAGTGGAGGCCCATACGGCACCACTTTGGACATTCAGTGAGCGTCCTTTGAGAACTTCCATTGGACGTACTTGTACATCCGTTGGAATTACTTTGGACAACCAATGTACGTCCATGTTGTCTCCAAAAAAGGAACGGTGGACGTTCATTGGACGTCATTCACTGGTTCAAAAAGCGCCCATTGAACATCCAATGGCCGTCCCACTTGGACACAAAATGAACCTCCCTCGAATATATATTGGACCTACATTGCACATCCATAGAAGATGTTTTAGTATTCAATGTATCCATCGTACGTGGATATTCTGGATATCGAATATACATTGCATACCTATACTGGATGAGACAAGATGATGGTACACCCCCATTTTCTCCTTCAGTTTCAAAGTTGACTGAAATTTGGGACATCCAATATACTTACTAAATGACATCTGAGTAAGAATATATTATGTCCCAAATTTCGATTAATCATCTTTAAAACTAAACTAGAAAAGGGGGGTGTACCATATATGATCCGGTGTCATCAATGAACCAATAAACTTTGAAAAAAAACTACATCCATTTCGAGTCTAACAAACAGATATCTCAAGATACGAATGATTTAATAACAAAATTCATGTATATAATATATCAGCAACAATAAAATAAATATAAAATTCTGATAACGGATAAAAAATAGAAATGGAATTCTACATGAAAATATTAGCAACTTAAACTAAATTAAAGCATCTTGAAATTTCTTGTAGGCACTTATTTCCTTTCACCGGCTCTCCTCAGCCATTTCATTGTGCGTCCTCTATTTCCTTTTTTGTATTATTCTGATATGCCTTCTCTACAGCACCTGTGGAATAAAATGCATTAATCAGCAATTGGACTAAAATTACTGAAATTTTCTTAGAGTGAAACAGAGATAATATTGTACATTGGGCAGTTGTCAATATCTATACTCTTACGCTGGAGAATGTATACATTGTTTTCAGATCAGAACGAAGTGTCAAATTATGGGTTTGAGGAAAATATGTCCTTTTGTCTAGATATATACCCTCAATTTCACATTTAGAACATGAAAAGTAGCCTGTGTGCCCTGTGGTATATTTTATTGAAACTTTAGCAGGAACATCACATATAAACATTTTTATTTTAACTTCATATATTTTATCATAGTAAATAAATCCATTTGCTATTATATTTTTAGCATCATCAACGAATGCGTGTAAAAAATCATTAGCAGAGGTAGGTTTCTCATTACCATGATATATTTCTATTGTTTCAACATTATTTTTATTTGTGAATGAACTGCAAAGTATGGGGTATAACTGACCTCCTGAACTTTTAGAAATGGGTGAGCCATCAATATTAATGCATACTTCTAATGTGGAATTATATTGTAAAATATTTTTTGTAGAACAATTCATGAGATTTTCTAACCAGTTTTTAAATCCAATATGATAATACATTCCAGTTGGAAATACTTTACGAGGAGTTTCCAATAATGTTCTAGCATCTTTTGATAATTCAGAAAAATGTGGTTGTAAAAGTCTTAATAAATCGTTGACATCATTATGAGGAACATTATTTTCCAATGCCCACATTGTCAGTTGGGACGTAAGCAAGTGTTCATCCACTTTTTCATGTTTAGAAGGATCTGAGCTTAGATTTAAAAGTAATGCTTGATCATAATCATCAGATTTGTTCAGTTCCTCCTCAGAACTGCTGATGAATTCAAGCAAGGAAATGTTAGATTCCTGTGAGTCAGGATTAGCAGGTGCAAGACACTCTTGGTTTGTGGAAACACACATTTCTAAAGCATTATGAAATAAGTTAGATCCACTGGTAGACAGCTCCAGCTCATCGTCAAATGAAGAATAATCTTCATTCAATTGCATTCGCGATGCTCTCTCATAATATTTGTTCAAAAAAAGTTTCTTAGAGCTCATGCTCTCCCTTTTATTATGATTATTATTCATTTCAAACAGATAGATAATAGAAGAAGGTAAAGTATACTTAATTATTTTTGTTTCTTCGTTGAAAAATACTGCAATCACCAAAACAGATACACTAAAGTATTACCACAGTATATAAATAGTTTTATCCACTACTACAAGATCATACTCAAGAGCACCAAGAGTTTTAACTAATATACACAATTATTTATTACACACAGACAAAAACAAAAGGCAGAAGCAGAATGGCGAAAATATTCGACCACGAAAATAAAACTGACGCTGGCCGGCCAATAAACACCTAACCTCAGATATTCTTCTTCTTCTCTTCTTCTTACGTATTCTTTCACCGTCCCCGAACGGTATTTTTCCCGCAGAGTTAAAAAATGTGTAATATATAATTATAGTACTATAAGTGAATTTGCGTATCATTATATTATCAATATTCGAAATCAATAATAAATACATGAGCATGAATTGAACGTCCACTGGACGTTTACTATTGGACGTACAGGTAATGTCCAGATATGTGTATCAATTGGCTGATAATAATGCAATGCATCGGTTTATTTTGTGATTTAATGTTTTGCTAATAGAAATATATTTCTAATTCTGGGATGAAATTGAAATAGTACGAATCATATATTTTATCATAATATATCAGTACTCAAATATTTTTTGTACGTTATATGTATGTACAATGGGTGTACAGAACTGGAATATCCATTATACGTCCATGTCCTATACGTACAGTGGATATCCATTCAACATCCATGGACGTTTGGACTTGAGCCCGACGTAAAACGGACATCCATTGGATGTCATGTGCTGTGTGGGTCGTTCATCAGTTCCTCTTCTGTTTCCTTCTTCTTTATGTTGCTGTGATGTTTAATATGAGATATTACTGAGAGTTTTATGAACTAACGTCGTACAGACGTAATAAGTACGATGTTAATAAAAATTATTTCGAAAGATGTAAAAGTAACTGCAACAGTAACGTTCTGTATGTGACATTAATGAGAAGTATACAAATTATCACCGTATGAATGTTTCCTATAGGAAGTTACTAAAAAGAAGTTCATAGGATGTGTATGTAACTACGAATTCAAGTATTACTGTGTACATCAAAAATTAGTTTTATTTACATGACATGGATGTTAATAGAGTTGGTAATAAAATTGAGACATCTAGGAGATATCTTATTAACGTTTTAAATAAACATCACGAAAAGTCTCTAAAAAGAACATCACAAAAAAGACTGTGTTTCTTGTTTAGTGGGATATGTTTTACTAAAACCATTGTAATTTTTTAACCAAACGACAGAGACTTGCAAAATGTTGATTCTGTATTTGTGGCTGCTCTTTTATACTTGTAATACCTGTATATGAATCAATTCTCTCTCTATATAATATACAAAAGAATAATTACTGTTTTTTAACTACCTACATACCCATATCCATTACATTAATAAATGACAAATGGTAATCACTTATAAAATGATCTAAAACACTTCTCAACGCAATACTTTTTTGAAATAATAAGATAAATTAATGGAAGGAACATATTTTAATTTCCTTTCAGCATTCTGTAACATTTCTAGGGTTATCCCGGGCCTATTTTTTGTAATATTCTATACCATGATTCGTCGATTCGACATACTGTTGAGTTTTAAAGATCTTTATCTAGTAACACCATAAAAATATAATCGACATAGAAACGGTGACTATAATGAATGATGACCAATAATTGTTCATATTCTACAAATTTTCGAAAATTTGACTTAGTTAATTTGTGTTGAATTTATTATACGTCAATATCAAACTTCCCTGTCTGTTATTGCACAGTTGATTTCATTTGTTATTTGACAAATGATACAGTAGATTTAGATAACTCGCCCAGCCTAAACATCCTTTCAAAAAGAAGGGTCCAATTTGTTATTATCTATGATGCCATTCCCCAAATATAAAGTTTTTGCGGATATCGAGTATGCATGTCAAAGTAAACTTGTCATACTCAAATAAATTCACCATTTAGTGATAACGTGAATACTAGGGTTGGTGATTGTTTCAAAAAAAGATCGATCTTTTAATCTATTGAAATCTTAATCTGAAAAAGCAATTAATAGAAACATCAATCCTTTCTTGATTTAGGTTTTAAGTAGAAAACAAGAAAAGCTTACGTATTATTCTGTAACAAGCACTGCAAAACAATCAAATCAGTCAATCAAGACGTAAACAAATTACACAATTAGTATTTTAAATGAAACTCAATATTTCTAGCTAATTTCAGAATATAATGAAAAATTCTAAAAAAATGAATAACAGAAGTTACATTTCATTTGATGCCTACCTGATGTTTAGTAGTTATTTTTGGCTAGACCAAGAAGTGACCTACCTTGTGATTGACTCAATATATGTTAATAGGAAAAAGAAGAGGTGATATTACAAATATTGAGGCATAGATATTATTAGCCCTATGGTGATATCCTGGATATCACTTTTCCAATTAAGATCAGTATAACTGTGCAATGATATAAAAAACCAGGAAAACTATATCTGCTGATCTTTACAATTATCACTTGAGAAGACAGTTTATTAGTGGAGAACTCCCTAGATTTAACTGTTCATTGACAACTTCATATTGTGGGTTTCTTAAATGTCTTCTAATTTCCAATTCTTCAAGGAAATCCAGTTCTTGTTTCTTTTCACAAATATGCAGCACTTCTAGTTCTGTGTTAGTTGTCAATGAATGGTTGGTATCAAGTAGACGTTTTGCGTAATGTGATTTATCTGGTTGTTTTAATATGTATGCTCGTAAGTGTTCACTGTATCGGATTTCAAAATTTCTAAGGGTCTGACCCAAATAGACAGCATTACATTCTGAACGTTTGAATTAATATATACCTGATTTCTTCAATATTGGTATTTTTGTTTTAAAATTTAACAATTTTGTACTTATGTTACTTCCTGCTTCAAAAGAAATTGTTGTATTCGTTGCTAAAGATATTATCTTTGAAATATTATTAAAAATATTTCCTGCATATATGATGGTTTTATAAGTTTTTATTTCTTCAGTTTGTTTAGGACATATTAGTTGTGGTACCACTTTTTCCTCTTTTTTATTAATTAACATTAATGTTGCTATTTGTGTAATTGTATTAATCTCTCTATCAAAATTACATTTCTTCAAAGGAACTGAAAATGCTCTATGTATCATTGAATTATATGCCGCTAGTTTATGTGACATGGGGTGATTGGAACTATATGGAATTGTCAAATCAGTGGGTTGGTTTTCGGTAAATTGAATAATCAAGTACATTATTAACTCTTTGAATTTTCATATCAAGAAAATTGATTGAGTTCGGAAATCAGGTATATATAAACTCAAATGTTCAGAATGTAATGCTGTCTATTTGGGTCAGAATCTTAGAAATTTTGAAATCCGATACAGTGAACACTTACGAGCATACGGATTAAAACAACCAGATAAATCCCATTACGCAAAACATCTACTTAACACCAACCATTCATTGACACCTAACACAGAACTACATATTTGTGATAAGAAACCAGAACTGGATTTCCTTGAAGAGTTGGAAATTAGAAGACACTTAAGAAACCTACAATATGAAGTCGTCAATGAACAGATAAATCTAGGCAGTTCTCCACTATTAAACTGTCTTCTTAAGTGATAATTGTAAAGATCAGCAGATATAGTTTTCCTGGTTTTCTATATCATTGCACAGTTATACTGACCTTAATTGCAAAAATGATATCCAGGATATCACCATAAGGCTAATGATATCTAAGCTTCTATATTTTTAATATCACGTCTTCTTCTTTTTTCTATTAACATATATTAAGTCAATCACAAGGTCACTTCTTGGTCTAGCCTAAAATAACTACTAAACATCAGGTAGGCATCAAATGAAATGTAACTTCTGTCATTCTGACGATGATATTCAGTTATCGAAACCATTGTCAATTTTTTAGAATTTTTCATTGCATTGAGGAATTAGCTAGAAACATTGAGTTTAATTTAAAACACTAACGATCTTAATAAAAATATATTCGCGTTCATCAAAATTTGCTGGAACATAATATTGAATTATAATCAATCTTATATTGTTTCATAGTGCAGATGCCTGGGTCGACAGGTGCGATCTCTAACGCCACGGGGGTCTATAATCGACTTAGTGCATTTCGAGCATCCCCAAACCAATAAGATAGTTAGGTTGGAACACAGTTTTCTCACACATCCACTTCGTTAATATAAATAAAAACATTGAAAAATCCTAACTCAGTTTGTAATAATGCAAAAACAATACCATATTCATCTTAATGTTGAAAATATTAATCTCATTTGTGCACATCTTCGAAGCTGGGTTATTGTCACTCTTAACAATTTGAGGAGTATTTATTTCTAGTCAATGAATTGTTGGTATAATTATATTTTTCATTTTTATGCAAATACAAGCTATATTCTTGGATGGTCTGTATAAGCATAAGGTTTAGGATTAATATTTTCCCTTTTTGTTTTCAAATTGGAAAATACGAGACTATTGCTGCTAAACGTTTTGTTTCAAATTCATCCAATTATAGTTAATATCGTTTTCTGTTTAGGCTCGTTCAAGCGAAAGTTCCTTTCTTCAAAACAATGCTGGAAGTTTTCATACTTGAGCTCATTTTTTATACATTAGGCTTTGACAGATCCGCCGTTGTACTGAAATTTGTTATATTCAATACAGATTTATATTCGGAAAAAATAAAATTCATACTGTTCAAGGTTAAATAATATTTGTATTGTCGTGTAATACTACTATTTAATTCGAATAAGTACGAGCAAATTTAACTGACACAATTTATTTATCTGTCAAAAATATGCCCATAAATCAGGAGCGCTGTCAGCTGACTTTTTGTCATTCAATAAACACTAAAGATAAAATAACACAATTATATCACGTCTCTCCTCTAATTTGTTAGGACTGGAACACTTCACATTTCAGAAGCTGGTCAATTTGTCTTCGCCAATTACTGCCATCGTCCATTCTAATCTTGTAAATTAAAGTACTCTCTTTCTCTACAATGTTCCCAAGTTATGTTTTGGATTTGTGTAACTCCGTGCTTGAACTCTGTCTCCGACATCAAAGTGCTTTTTTACCTCATTTGTGGTAGTTGTTTCTTGATCGATTTTGGGATACATTAAGCTCAAGTGAGTTCGAATCTTCCTCCCGTACATTAAGTGGTATGCATTTGATCCCGTGGTATTTGGGATTTGTCGCATGAGGAGCCTAAAAAGTTTGATGTCTAGCTTTCCTCCCTCCTCTCTCATTGCTGTAAGTGACTTTCTCTCTGTCTGAACGAATCGTTTCGCTTGTCTGTTTGATAACAGGTGGTATGGTGCTGTAGTTTTCTGTGCTACACCATTTGCACATAAAAACTGTCAAAACGTGCCCGCTGTAAATTGGCTTCCATTGTCTGAAACTAAAACCAATGGAAGGCCAACATTTTTCTGAATTCTCTCACGTACCAATCTGAAGAAGTGTTTTTGGTGGGAATTACTTCAACCCACTTCGTAAATGCGTCAACAACAATAAAGTATCATTGTCCTTGCATTGGTCCTGCATAGTCAATATGGATTCTCTCCCACGGACCTCGAGGAGTTAACCACGGATGATTTTCTTCTTAGTTGTTTTAGTCGACATTGTTAGCATGTTTTCACCATATGTTCAATATCTCGATCGATATCCATGTACAATAGCTTCTAGCTAGTGCTTTCATTTTTTCTATGCCTAGATGTCCGACATATAATTCCTTAAGCCCAGTCTGATGAAGATCTCCTGGAATTACTACCCTACTGCCTTTAAAAATACATCCATCTTGCAGGGTAAGTTTGTTGTCGTGAAAACTAAACTGTTTTATTTGTTCTCCCTTTTTGAGTGCATGTAAAACTTATTGTAGATCCTTTTTGGTGCATGGTTTGATAATATTTTTTTTGTGACTTATACTTTTCACCACTTTACCTTAAATCAGCTTCTTTAATTACTCTTCTTGCGGTGCTCAGCCCAACACCAGTGGCTAACGCTACTCTTTCTTGTAACCGATTCAGGGGAAGTTTAAGTTTATCTTGTTCCTTTTCTTCTTTCTTGAATTTATATACTTTATAAATGATTTCACGACTCTGGCTGTGAACCACTCGTTTAGCATTGACCATGATTGAAGATTTGTCGGGGGTAAATTCATAAGAGATCATTTTTTCATCGATAAATACACGTTTGATAGTATGAAAGTTTCATTGTCATGGCAATGAATCGAGAATCAAGAGAGTGACAAAAGCACGAGGGATTGCTCGAGTGATTTTTTCACTCGCGTCTACGGGGACCGAGATACTCTGGCAGATTGGCTTCTTGACGTATATGACGAGAACAGTGGCGACTATTTTTCACAAAAAAGAAAAAATTAATGAAAACCAACGTTTTAAAAAACATCATTCATGGACAATCAAGAAACTGCTATTATACTTTTAAAATCGATGTTTTTTAAATAATTAATATTTTAATATGTATTATTCTACAATATATTAATTTTATTATATACCATGAATAATAATTTATAAGCTATTTCTTTCCAAACTCATTTTTAGGTTTAGAAGAATATTATTTGATTGTAATAAAAATTAAATACAACGGAAATGATGTACCTTTCACTATTACTTTCTTGCTTCTTATCTAAAACTTTCTCAAATATTGTGAAAAGGGGCTACTGAAAAGATGGTAACCGCAGACATGCATGTTTCTTGCTCATTAGTGGTCCTCAGTACGGTATAACCAAGTCAGGGTTTAAAACCTGGGAGCAAAGCTATTGACTGAAACTTGAGAAAATACAACCGATTTCAACAGGACAGACGGAAGGGCTATATTGTCTCAAAAATTAATTCGAGATGTTCCAATATTGATGACACAAATGTTGCGTTTGGCATTTGGCGAAGAGCGATGGAAGAACTATGCAAGACGTAAATGGTAAAAGATAATGAACAGTTCGATGACTTCATGACAAAAGAAGTATTAAGACAGGGAAGAGTACTGAGCCCGGCGTTATTCATAATGATAATGGATGATGTACTAAAGGAAGTTAAAACAAAAGTTAAACAAATACAAATAGGATACAGAAATATGGAAATCGTTGGAACATACGAATGTGTTTTTGCCGACGATTTAGTACTGTTCTCTAGAAACGAAAATGAGTCGAAACATAATTTAATAATATGGAAGCACATATTAAAAATATGAAACATGACCATAAATATGGAGAAGACAAAAATAATGGTGATGGGACAAGAAGCAGAGAACCTTAATATCGAAATAGATTAAATACAGCTAAAACAAGTGAAGCGTTTCAAATATCTTGGAGTCAACATAGAGACCAATGGAAAACAAGAGGCAGAAGTGAATGAAAGAATAAGTGCAGCAGTCAAAGTTTATTACTCGTTAAATAGAATAGAATAGAAATCTCAACTAAATCCAAATAGAACGTGTACAAGTCAGTTTTTCGACCAGTCCTTATGCATGGTAGTAAAAGTTGGATACTTATGAATACACTCAAAAGTAGAATACAAGCAGCCGAGATGAAGTACTTACGCAGAGTCAAGGGTGTCACCAGAAAAGATCGAATACGTAATGAAGCAATAAGGGAAGACTTAAACATAGAACCTATACTAAAAACAATTGAGAAACAACAACATAGATGGTTCGGACACCTCTGCAGCTTGGGGAACAACAACCTGTAAAAATAATCTGGCAAACTACAGATGTAAACAAGAGGAAAAGAGGACGCCCGATGAAAAAATGGAATAGCACAGTAGCAGAAATTCTACGGGAAAAAGAAATTACATGGTCAGAGGCTGCATAAAAAGCTAGAAATAAAAAGGAATTGCGGAGGGTTGTCATAACGGATGTTTTTGAACAGGTTGTAATGACTTATAACTTTGGTAGCCGTTCTCACCAGTGTAATGAATTCTCTATCTGTCACCAGTGTAATGACTTCTATATCTATCATACAAGTGTAATAATCTGGTATTTCCTTTGTGCTAAAATTTCGTTGGGTCACCGCTGTCAGACGATGTAGTGAATTCGCTTTATTTATTATATATTCTTTTTTCTTTTTTTCTCCTTCCAAGATCGTTGCAGCTTGCTGTCACCCGTGCCTTGCGGCACAAGAAAATTGTAGAACCAGGAATTCTCCCTGTGGGATTACCTCGAGGGAGGGGGTTGTTCCAGGCTCGAGCGGTCAAAGACGTCGTGGGGCCCCTTGGGCTTATACAGTGTGCCAAGCCCGAGTTCGTAGTGCAGGGTTAGCCGGTCCGTCCTACTTGACGGGTATGGGGTGGTGAGGATTGAGGTTGTGGAGATAAAATTGAAAGGTTAAAACATATATAAACATATATTACAAAGAAAAACAAAACTGTGTCAAATAAACTTCGAAAAATAATAGATTAAGATATGACTGACTGTGACCCCTAGTATAGGATAAATGTCTATCACAATTCTTTAACCTAGGATTAACTATAATCTCTAGTATAATGTAAATATCTCGCAAGTACACAAATGTAAATATCTCTGGAATAGGATTAATTATAAATCTCAAGTGCAATGTAAATATCTCTACGCAATTATCAAAAATGTTAACCTAGGATTAACTATAATCTCTAGTATAATGTAAATATCTCGCAAGTACACAATGTAAATATCTCTGGAATAGGATTAATTATAAATCTCAAGTGCAATGTAAATATCTCCACGCAATTATCAAAAATGTTAACCTAGGATTAACTATAATCCTTAGTATAACGTAAAGATCTCGCAAGTACACAATGTAAATATCTCTGGAATAGGATTAATTATAAATCTCAAGTGCAATGTAAATATCTCTACGCAATTATCAAAAATGTTAACCTAGGATTAACTATAATCCTTAGTATAACGGCAATAGCTCTGAAATAGGGTTAAATAAAATGTCGAGTACAGCGGAAGATAGAATTGAGTACAATCTCAAGTAAAACGTAAATATCTCTACGCAGTTATCAAAAACAAAAATAGTCAGATGATGAGGAACACTATGCACCTTCAGAAAAAGGGGTCCCTGAATATAACTAAATAAGCTGCCTCTACAATTTTAGGCCGTAACAGTAGATGAGGGGCGCTGATGTATAAGGAACACTCGATATGACTGAAATTCACTGTAGGGTCCCTTAACTATCTTGGGATACTCGGTTAAAAGAAAAAAAATATAATAACGCAATCCAATACCCAATATAATAAATGAATTGTACTTTTAAAAACTTACGTTTTGGAAATCCCACTAGTCACATAAATTTTCACACTATTACTTCTTGAGGGTGAGGGTCCGTCAATACTCAGACTCGCCTCACCAGGGGAGAGATATCATCTATCTCTCACTGACTGCCTAACTGTCCCCAATTTTTTGATATTTATTTCTCGAGTTCACCTTCAATGAAGGTTACTTATTCATATCTGTTTATGTTTGTGGTCAACAAAACCTGACCTGCTCGTAATCTAATATGTTTGGATAACCTTGTTTTGTTTGTGTTTTTTACTTTAGTTGAGGTCGAGAATTTAATAACTATTTTGAATTAAAAAAGAAATTATCTATATAGGGTGTTTTTAGAATTTGTGTCATATCTTGTGTTTATTACAAGGTGTATAAAACAAATGACTAAATTTTATTTTCTCAAGACTGCTTGATTTGCAATAAAATAAAGAAATATTTCAAGCACAAACCATTGGTATGTTAATAATTTTTTAACAATAATATTGCTTGAACAGTTGAGTGTACCCTGTTTTGGAGGAGTAGGGGGGAGTATACATTTTTATCTTTTTATTTACGTAACTAACAGTGGATGTAGTTCGAAGGGGGTGCATTTTAGGACACACGTTTATTTGGGAAAGTCTTATTTCGATCCCAACAATACATCCTTGAAATATCTACATCGAATTAAACCACCTTGTATAATTATTAAAATAAGAAAGGATAAGGAATTGTCACTTCTTTCGTTATAATCGATATATCACAACCATATACAACGTGGAGAAAAACATTCAAATTGAGGACTAAACGCGCGAAATCAAAGTAAAAAATTCCCATGCTTCAAATATGTCAAGAAGCCAATCTGCCAGAGTATCTCGGTCCCCGTAGACGCTAGTATTTTTTCTACTTCTCTTGATTCGAGAGTTTCCGCCGTGACTTGAATACAATTTCTAATGTATTTCTTGATTATAAAAATTATCTCGAATGTATTTTAGGGAGATTAATACACAATTACATAAATGCAAACAATTTAATTATTTTGGTTATTAACTGTTCTTCTCGCAGTAACACTCTGTACAGTTTTTTCAATATTTTTTAAAGATTCTTGGCCAAATCTTGCCATTTTGAAAAGAAAAATAATCTGACAGCGACATTTACGGCATACGGCATTTTTTCTTGAAAAACTGTTTATTAAAACAGTTTGAAACTGTTTTAAAACGGTCCATTTTCTTGGTCCGTTAATGACGTCAGGAATCAAACTGCTTCTCAGCGTTCAACGTTCTCAAAGGCCGTTTTAAGCTGTCAGCAGTGTCATTGCTATCATTTTATCGTTTATGTTTTTATACGAAACAAAGGGAATTTTAGTTTTTTTTTTATTCACTTCATCACTTTTATAGCCCCGGTTTTTGAATTTATTGTGTTTTGCAATGGAAGAAATGGTGAAAATCACTTTGAGCGAATATTAAATAACAGTGGATAAATACACCTCTGATTATTTGGAGAGTGGTGCTTTGTTCATTAAACAACAGTACATATTCAATCTTAACGTACGCTAATTAACTAATAACCAACGGCTAATAACTAATACTGAAATCAAAACGACAAAAAATCTCTGCTAAGCTATGTTCAAAAATAAATGTAAACAAACAGAAGCTGGCAGGGCAGATGACAGATAGATACTGATCACGTGACGTTTTAAAACGTTTCATCACAGATCATATAACTACTATTACGTTTCATTTTTGCGATCGTCACTAATGAACACGTCACGCCGAAACTGTTTCAAAACGGTCTTCGAAACTATTTCGTCAAGAAAAAATGCTTATAGTTGATTAACAGCTAGGCGCATATTTATCAGTTATTGGGATAGTTAGCGTTTCCATTATTTGAAATGATATTTAATTGGATGATTTTAAGAAATTGAAGAAATCTCATTGGCTCTTAAAATGGGCGTGTATTAATAGCTGAAAAACGTGAAAATAACTCAAAACAAAATTCAAAACTCCAACTTTCTTGTGGGTAAACCAATACTTTTCTCGCATCGTAGATAGGGTTGGCGGAAAAGTAAAATAATATTTCATATCGTAAATATGCAACCAAAATAATAATTATAAATAATAATATACACGTACATAACTAAATTTATAAGTCCAGAACAATCGTAAACTCCTTTTAATTATTATCTATACTGTCTATATCAAACACTAAATATTAAAACGCGTTACCCTTAAAATAAACATAGAAAATAATAAGCTCATTAACACCTTGAACATACGATCGGTTCAATACGATGGAAGAAATTAAAATTACGATATTTTCAGTTAAGAGTGTAGGTATCTCGGAGTCGTATATTCGTCGTCTGCGCATGGTGGGGTTAGTGTTCATGAGATATTCCAACTCCTTTACCTTCTGCATGTCTTTTGGCCTTTGTGAATTGGCCTTTAATTACAGCCAGTGTCTTCCTAAGTTTCTGTAAATCTCCCTCTTCCGACATTTCTTTTCCTCGTCGCCACTATTGTGTTGTAAAACTACTATTTAATTAAAATAAATACGAGCAAATATAACTGACACCATTTATTGATCTGTCAATAAAATGCCCATAAATCAGAAGCTCTGTCAGCTGACTTTTTGTCATTCAATAAACACAAAAGATGAAATAACACAATGATATCAATTGGTTACCAAATACTTTTTCAATAACATATTTGTTCAAATTATTTGTATTATGATTACATCTACAAGTTATTCCGCATCAAAAATATTACTCACTTCACTCTATACAACATTGTGATTTGTTACAACTCTACTTTTTCTCTGTGAAAACGTTTCGACAGCACATTATACACTTATTGAAATTTGTAGTTCTCCAATTGATTTATTGTTCAGCCTTTTACATGGATGTATCTTACACGTACATGTATATAATCGTCCCAATTTCCTGTAAATAGCCAGAGTAAGACAATAAACATGCACTAGTTTAACTTATTTATTCATGAATGAGGGTTTCCATTGTGTGCTTGCAGAAACCGTATAAACTTATTTCACAAGAAAATCCACACAACCTGACCACATTTCCCTTAGGAATTTTATGCACTTGCATTGAAACAGAAATTCACAAACAGGAGCTCTTTATATCACTTTCGGTTGTTTAACATTTCTCAACCGCATGAGGCTCTTACTCATTGAGAGTGGCTTAGTTCACCTGCTTTATGCTCGAAATATCTAAATCATATTTTTGGTATATTCTAAAATAGTTTCGATGACATTACTCTTTTGTCAATTAGCAATGATGTGGAAATTTAGTACGAAAACATATTTTTTGTTTATTGAATATTGTTAGAGTGAAAAATATTTTCATCCACAATCAGTACAGGATTCTGAACTGCGGAAGATAAATGATAAGTACATGCATACACCACCATCCCTACGGATTTCTCTGTCCCCACGATATAATGTGTATTCATTTATGTTCACTGATCAATCCAAAATAGAGGGTTGTAGCCATGTTTTAGGAATAAATATAATGTGTGGTTTAAGAAGTTGCATTGTACCTATAAGTTCGTCCAGTTTAGCTAGTCAGATCTGGTTCACCGTTTTTTTTTGTTTTTTTTATTCAAAGAAAAAACCGCATCAACCACGGAGGTTGTTAGCGAGGGTGGTACAGTATGACTTTAGTAGCCACTCGATGTTTTCCGGGTTCAAAGAATCACTAAGTTTTTCGGGCAGTCCTGACACTCCATGATTATGTGTTTAACGTTCAGTTCTTCGTAACAGGAGACACATCTTTTGGGGTTTTCTTTTCTCAGTAGCAACTGGTGCGTGTATCTAGTGTGGCCAATCCTAAGGCGGGTTAGAATTCTTTGGTGTCTACGGGAGATTGCTCCATAATTCTGGAGGCTCAAGCTGGGATTGATTAGTGTTTTTAAATGAAACTCAAGGTCTCTAGTTAATTCCACAATATAATACAAGTTATTGAAAATTCTAAAAAATTTACAATTGTTTCGATAAATCAATATCATCGACAGAATGACAGAAGTTACATTTCATTTTATGCCTACCTGATGTTTAGTAGTTATTTTTGGCTAGACCAAGAAGTAACCTAACTTGTGATTGGCTCAATATATGTTTATAGAAAAAAGAAGAAGATGTGATGTTACAAATATTGAAGCTTAGATATTATTAGCCCTATGGTGAGATCCTGGATATCATTTTTCCAATTAAGATCAGTATAACTGTGCAATGATATAGAAAACCAGGAAAACTATATCTGCTGATCTTTACAATTATCACTTAAGAAGACAGTTTATTAGAGGAGAATTCCCTAGATTTAACTGTTCATTGACAACTTCATATTGTGGGTTTCTTAAATGTCTTCTTATTTCCAGTTCTTCAAGGAAATCCAGTTCTTGTTTCTTTTCACAAATATGCAGTACTTCTAGTCCTGTGTTAGGTGTCAATGAATGATTGGTGTCAAGTAGATGTTTTGCGTAGTGGGATTTATCTGGTTGTTTTAATCTGTATGCTCGTAAGTGCTCACTGTATCGTATTTCAAAATTCCTAAGGGTCTGACCCAAATAGACAGCATTGCATTCTGGACATTTGAGTTTATATATACCTGACTTCTTTAATAGTGGTATTTTTGTTTTTACATTTAACAATTTTGTACTAACGTTACTTTCTGTTTTAAAAGAAATTGTTGTATTCGTTGCTGAAGATATTATCTTTGAAAGATTTTTAGAAATATTTCCAGCATATGTGATGGTTTTATAAGTTCTAATTTCATCAGCTTCTTTAGGATATATTCGTTGTAATGCCACTTTTTCCTCTTTTTTACTAATTAGCTTATTTATCATATCTAATGGATAACCGTTAGATGTTGCTATTTGTCTAATTGTATTAATCTCTCTATCAAAATTACATTTGTTCATAGGAACTGAAAAAGCTGTATGTATCATTGAATTATATGCTGTTAGTCGGTGAGACACAGGGTGGTTAGAATTGAATGGAATTGTTACATCAGTTTGTGTTGGTTTTCGGTAAATTGAATAATCAAGTACATTATTAACTCTTTGAATTTTTAAATCAAGAAAATTGATTGAGCTATTTTCTCCAATTTCTAATGTAAATTTAATTTTCGGGTGTAAATTATTGATGTGGTTGAAAAATACATTTAATTGTCGTTCACTACCCATAAAACAAGCTAATATGTCATCTACATATCTATACCAAAATAAAATATTTTTCGAAATATTACTTTCAAAGATCTTTCTCTCTAAATTGTCCATAAAAATGTTTGCTAAAATAGGTGATATAGGGCTTCCCATTGGTAAACCTTCATTTTGAATATATATCTTATTGTCAAAAGTGAAATAATTCTGATTAATGCATACATCAAATAAATTAAGTATATCTGATATTATTCCTGGATTAATATTTTTATCTTCTAGTAATTTTCTTACAAGTATTAGACATTCTTTAGGAGGAATTTTAGTAAACATATTAGTTACATCGAACGATATGAGTTTGTAGTTATCTTGTAAGTGGATTGCTTTCAACTTTTTGATTAGTTCTATTGAATTTCTAATTGAGTACTGAGATTCATATCCGTAAGTATTGAGTATATTGTTGAGCTTCTTTGCCAATATATTATTAGGAGCATTAACATAAGAGACTACAGGTCTAATTGGTTTCGTTATTTTATGTAATTTAACTGTTCCATATAATTGTGGACAATGAGGATTCTTATGTATGATAGACCTCTTTTCGTAATCATTTAAAAGATAATTTGAATTATTAACAATATCCCTTACATTATTAGAAAACTTCTTTGTTGGGTCTGCTTTAAGAACTTTTACATCGCTGGATTCTATAAAGTTATATACCCGAAACTTAAATTTACATTAGAGATTGAAGAAAATAGCTCAATCAATTTTCTTGATTTAAAAATTCAGAGAGTTAATAATGTACTTGATTATTCAATTTACCGAAAACCAACACAAACTGATGTAACAATTCCATTCAATTCTAACCACCCTGTGTCTCACACACTAGCAGCATATAATTCAATGATACATAGAGCTTTTTCAGTTCCTATGAACAAAGGTAATTTTGATAGAGAGATTAATACAACTAGACAAATAGCAACATCTAACGGTTATCCATTAGATATGATAAATAAGCTAATTAGTAAAAAAGAGGAAAAAAAGGCATTACAACTAATATATCCTAAACAAGCTGATGAAATTAAAACCATCACATATGCAGGAAATATTTCTAAAAATATTTCAAAGATAATATCTTCAGCAACGAATACAACAATTCCTTTTGAAACAGAAAGTAACGTTAGTACAAAATTGTTAAATGTAAAAACAAAAATACCACTATTAAAGAAGTCTGGGATATATAGACTCAAATGTCCAGAATGTAATGCTGTCTATTTGGGTCAGACCCTTAGGAATTTTGAAATACGATACAGTGAGCACTTACGAGCATACAGATCAAAACAACCAGATAAATCCCACTACGCAAAACATCTGCTCGACACCAATCATTCATTGACACCTAACACAGAACTAGAAGTACTGCATATTTGTGAAAAGAAACAAGAACTGGATTTCCTTGAAGAACTGGAAATAAGAAGACATTTAAGAAACCCTCAATATGAAGTTGTCAATGAACAGTTAAATCTAGGGAATTCTCCACTAATAAACTGTCTTCTTAAGTGATAATTGTAAAGATCAGCAGATATAGTTTTCCTGGTTTTCTATATCATTGCACAGTTATACTGATCTTAATTGGAAAAATGATATCCAGGATATCACCATAGGGCTAATAATATCTAAGCTTCAATATTTGTAATATCACATCTTCTTTGTTCTATAAACATATATTAAGCCAATCACAAGTTAGGTTACTTCTTGGTCTAGCCAAAAATAACTACTAAACATCAGGTAGGCATAAAATGAAATGTAACTTCTGTCATTCTGACGATGATATTGATTTATCGAAACAATTGTCAATTTTTTAGAATTTTCAATAACTTGTATTATATTGTGGATTTAACTAGAGACCTTGAGTTTCATTTAAAAACACTAACATGAGCATATTCCACGAAGTAAGGGTCGAGACAGTCAATGGGATTGATTGTTTTGTGCTTATTATTCTCAAGAGCTTGCCATCTTTCCCTCCATGTATTAATTGTGAGTTTCCGGATGGTATGAGTGTAATCTTTGTGTGGCATTTGGTGAATCAGTTGAGAGAGGGGATTTGAACATGTTTCTCTGGCTATTGTATCAGCAGATTCGTTACCAACTATTCCTACATGTGATGGAATCCACACAATTTCAACGCTTTTTCCCGCTTCAGATAATTTTGCCTGTCATGATTTAATGTTGAGGAGAAGAACATTTCTGAGATAAAGCTGTTGAATACCTTGCACATTACTCAAGGAGTCAGTAAAGATGACAGTATTTTCGTATTCAATGCAGTGCGCAAGAGCTTTGGCTATGGCATACAGTTCTCCGGTGTAAATACTTGCTTCTAATGGAAGTCGGAAACTATAGTTTGTCCTGTCTGAGATTACGGCAGCCGCAACGCTTTCACTGGTTTTAGATGCATCTGTGTATAATTGACAATAGTTCTCGTATTTGTAGGTTAATTCAGTAAAAGCTCCTCTCATGAGTACTGCTGGGGTATCATTCTTGGAATATTTAGTGAAATAGGTGTTGCATTTGGGAAGGGCTATTGTCCATGGGGGAGGTATCTTTATCTTCAGAGGAATAATGTTTTCATTATGAATTGGATTATTTGATATTTTGGAAATTCTGACATAAAGTGGAAGTTTTGAATTATGGTGATGTTCAAATATGTCGGGAAAACGATTGGAAAATGTATTATAATGACTGGGATTATTTGTATTGGCTGATATTCTAGCTGAATATCTCAAAATTAGGTTTTGTCTACGCAATTCAAGTGGAGGTTCACCCGCTTTGACCAGTAAACTTTCCACAGGGCTGGTATAGAATGCTCCCATAGCAATTCTTATAGCCGTATTCTGGATGATATCTAGGGTTCTTAATAGGGATGCACTCGCTGTAGAGTAAACAATGGCCCCATAATCCAGCTTGGATCTAATTAATGCGCGATAAATCCGTAGCAGGGTAATGATATCAACTCCCCATGTGTGATTGGCTAATACCTTCATTAAATTTAGGCCATTTTGGCAGGATTTCTTGAGATTCCTAATGTGCGAGTCCCATTGCAGTTTTTTATCGAAAGTACAAACTTTCCAAAAACATCTAAATCATCATCAGAGGCTTGATTATGGACTGGTGGTTCTTTAGCAATTTTGACCATTTCATTCATAGTATTGGAAGCTTGAGCAAGTAGGTCATTATACGGGAGAGTCTTTTACGTTTCAAGTTTTGGAGGCTTTGGTGTACTAATATTATCCATAGCAGGTTTACAAGATGCAAACGTAAATGCTGTGGTTTCAATCCCTTCCCCATCATTACTCTGCATATCCTAAAACAAAGTATAATGCAAAATTTGTAATTAGACTTTTGCATGTCCTAAAACCAAATATAATGCAAAATTTGTAATGAGACTTTTTCTATACATATACCAACCACCAATAAGGAATGGGAAAATATTGCTAAGGAGTTTTCAAAACCAATGGAATGTATTGAACACGATCGGAGCCGTGGATGGAGAACACATTCGCATTAAGTGTCCTGAATAGGGTGGCTCTCATTTCTACAATTATAAGACTTATCATAGTATTATATTATTTGCCTTTACTCATGCTGACTACAAATTCCTGTACGTTGATGTTGGAACAATTGGCCGAATCCTTAGACTAGGAAAGAGAGGGGACGCGTAACTCTCTATGCAAGCTGTGTTGTCAGTTTGAATACCTATTTTAAAACCGACGCCATCTTTTTGGTGGTCAACGCTATAGTGAACACCAGAGATTTTTTTGCGATTATTGAGCGATTAAAGTGATAAAGTGGACTTTTGATTTTGTTAAGATGGTTAATTGTTGTGCTTACCAGTGTAAGAGTTCTAGCAGAAAGAAAGAACCTGAAATTTCGTTTCATAGGTAAGTTATTTCTAGCTTATTTTTTTGGTAGCTAGTTTTTTCTTTATATCTTAAAAAATAAGCTTTTAATCATATAACCCCACTAGTGAATTAAAGCGTACAAAATAATAAATTCAATTATGTTAGTAGAAAAGACATTACGAAACTTTTTCATTGAAACATAACGAATTTATTGTTCAGTTTCTCGGAATTCCTAACCCAAAAAGATCATAATTGCGATTACTAATGCCTACAATTTTGATATAAGTTAAATAAATCAATATAGTTTTATTTTTAAATGTCCCATGTATAAAGATTAATTTATAAAATCAAAATTTTAGTCCTTTAGAATAATCATATGGGACGACAATTAAGTTTATGACTTGGTGGGCATTGATATCACAATAGTTGACAGCTTTACGAGTCCCCTCTCTGTTCTAGTCTAAGGCCGAATCGGTGACAGTCGAGTGTTTGCGAAAAGCCAAGTAAGAAAGTGCTTGTTAGATAGATCAATATTAAACATACCCGATGGCAAAAATCTTCCAAAAACAAACATTAATATGCCGTATGCTGTCTTACCTGATGATGCTTTCCCACTGAGTTACAACGTTATGAAGCCATATCCTTTAAAACATATAAGAAAAGCAGGAAAAATATCTAATTACAGACTATCTCGTGGAAGAAGAATGGTTTAAATTAGCTTCGCAATATTAGCAAGCCGGTTCAGAGTTTTTTTAACTGAAATTCATTTATCACCCGAGAAAGTTGCGTGTATTACACTTGCGGCTTGTACATTGCATAATTTGTTAATTGAAAGAAGAAAGCACCTATATACACGCCATGAAGTTGTTATTCGAAAAAACGATCATCACCAATACCTCATCGTTCACACCGATGAGGCCCTTCAAGAAATGCAAGCCCTTGCTAGAGATGTTGACATTGGGGTGGACTGTCATGGGCGTGAAATAAGAGATGCATTTAAATCGTACTATAACGGTTTGGGGAAAGTGCCATGGCAAAAAAATTATGTTCAACTATTCTGCTTACATTAATGTTTTCCGTTGCTTTGTCTGTTTCATTTGAAGTTTGCGAATGATCAGGTTGGATGTCGACATTTGATTTTGATTCATCAGCCTCTGTTGCTTTATCTAGAAACTTCAATAAAGGTAACCAATAGACCTTAGGCCTATAAACGTCGTCCTCTTCAGATCCACTTTTAATGTTACTGATAATCTTAAAAAGTGAAAAAAAAGCGCAGATTATTTCTTGATCAAATAAAATATATATATCCAGAAACTAATTTCAGTTTTTATGAAATTTGAGACTAATTTGTCACTTTTGATGTTTATCTTGAGTGAAATAGTAATAACCATGTATAGAATTTTAGACAGTAAAGTGAAACAGTTAATCTATTTCCAGATTTTTCTCCGATAAGTATTGGCTTCTTAACCCATTAAATTTTTTTTATATCCTCTACCGTGAACTCCTTTCCAACTGCCCTTATTTCTTCGACAATCTTTTTGTATACGTCCAGTCTCTTGTTCCTGTTTTTATAATCGAGATGCGTATGGTTGTCCAACGTTTCATATCTTTCGTATTCAGATATTAATAATTTTGTTGACGCCACGCACAAAACAAACTTATCTTGCGCCATATTGTTTTGGAACTGTCAAAACTTTTATCAAATATAATAGCCTAGCTATTACTTTTTATAAAAGATCTTTTACAGAAGAATTTTTTTATGAAATATGGTATATTAATTACACTGTCAAATTTTTCATCAAAGATCTTTTATAAAAGATCTTTGACAAAGAAATTTTATAGTGTAATACCGGCCTAAGGAATGAATATACAGCGTCATCCCGAAAGTCCGCACCAAATGGGAAACTTCTTTATTAGGGGTTGTTCGGTAAAAAGTTATTCTTCACAAAAGTTTGTGCATCCCCTAAAACTAAAAATGCACCAACAAAATGTCGCGAAAGGCGCGTAATGTTCGAGGTGCATTCGAAAATTTGATTTTAAGTCAAGAGTAAAGTGCCCTTCTTTCAGTAAATATCAAAAAAATTTATTTGAAAAAGTTCCACATCAAAAAATACATCAAGATTTGAAGTGATTGCCATCTAGGAGAAATTTTAATCTTTATTAATTTTTTTAGAATAAAAATAAAGATTTGCTTTAAATGATAACGACATCTTCTATATAACAGTTTATTTAAAGGAGCTTGTAATTTACAAATTGACCAATAATTGTGCTAATTATGGTCAATTTTTTTATTCATTAGAAAAAACTTCAAAATTTTTGGTACAAAGTTATTTTGATTTTTTGTTGACACCAAAAATTGCTCAAAACAAGTCAGTATCTTCACAAGAATATCATTTTCAATAATATTGAGGCACTAAACATCAAAATTAAATTATTATCTCCACACAAACTTTGATCACTTCTCGTTGGTGACAATATTCGTTCCAAAAATAATTGTTTCAAGTTGACTTTGGAAAAAATGAAAGTTTGACGTAAAATGCTTAAACATCAAAACAATTAATGTCAAAAATTTGCTAAAGACGTATTACATAGTTGTTGTTGTTGTTTATTTTATTATTATTTGATAATAAATATTTTATAAATAACATGAATATGCTCACCAAAGAAGAAAAAGTTGAGATTGTTTTGTTGTGTGGGGAAAATACTCCAAGCCGATAAGTTGCGGACATTTTTAACGCCAGTCATCCCAATCGCATTGTGAATCACAATACAGTTACACGTATTTTAAATAATTTTAAAAAAAAACGAGCAGTGTTAATAATAACTTCAAAAAACCTCACGCAAATGCAAATGTTTCTACAGAGATAGAAGAGGTAGTCGTAAATGGTAAAAAATCAATTAAACAGATATCAACATCTCTTAATATACCTTGTACTACCGTACAAAAAAGCTTGAAGGAAAATAAGTTCAAAGCTTTTAAACCAAAGTTTATTAATACTTGAAAGGAAAGGGATTCCGAGGTTTGAGTTTTCCGCATGGTATCAAGGAGAATACGAAGAAAATTAACGGTTCCCACTAAATAATTTATGGACTGATGATGCTACATTTTCAGCTAATGGAACAGTAAACTCACAGAGCTGTAGATGGCATAAAGAAAATCCTAAATTCACTATAGAGGGCAAGGACCAATATTCATTTATGGTAAATGTCTTACGTGGACAGTTAAATAATACTATGATTGGTGCCTTCTTCTTTGATGAGAATCTTACTGGAAACCGTTATTTGCAATTTTTGCAACCAGATTTGTTTCAGCCAAGACAATTTGGTATCAATTAGATGAGGCGACTGTTTATTGTAGTACAGCAATACGACAATTTCTAAATTAAACATTTAATGGAAAACGAATAGGACGTTACTCAGAATATCCCATGCCAGCACGCTCACCGGACTCAACCTCACTGTCCTTTTAGGGATAGAGAACATTTAAAAACTATAATTACTAATTGTGTGAGGGCCATAGAACCAGAGCACATTACGAGTGCAATCAACGATGTTGTAAGAAGAACCGAACTGTGCACGTTGCGGGATGGAGATCATACTGGGATGTAATTTAACTTTGATGTTTAGTGCCTCAATATTGTTGAAAATGATATTCTTCTTAAGATACTTAAGACACAAAAAATCAAAAGAACTTTGCGCCCAGAATTTTGAAGTTTTTTCTAATGAATGAAAACATTCACCATAATTAACACAATAAATGGGCAATTTGTAAATTACAAGCTCTTTTAAATAAACTGTTGTATACAAGATGTCATTCAATTATCATTAAAAACCGGTATTTTTTCATAGTCACCATTTTTAAATAATTGGTAAAAATTTAAAATTTCTCCTAGATGGCAATGACTTCAAATCTTGATATATTTTTTAATGATGAACAACTCTTTCAAATACATTTTTTTGATACTTACTGAAACTTTACTCATGACTTGAAAGCAAATTTTCGAATGCATCTCGTATATTATGCGTTTTTCGGCATATTCTGTTGGCGCATTTTTGATTTTAGGGGATGCACAAACTTTTATGAAGAATAACTTTTTATCGAAAAGCCCGTAATAAAGAAGTTTCCCATTTGGTGCGAACTTTGGGATGACGCTGTATATACGCTTGAAACTGGCATTACAGACTTCAGATAGGCGATGGCATGCGCAACACAGGCTATTTCAAGTATGTGGTATTAGAATACGCGATTTTGATCAACTTTCAGTATTTATTTCACTTAGGATGTATTTTCATTAGACGCGCGATACTCTTTTACATTGAAAAACCTGTAAACCTCATTTTGATCAAAGTGTCAGATAGGAGGTGTGGGTAGTTCTTCGACGATATATTTTTTGAGACTAATTTACAGCACTATCCATACATTCAGGTGCATTCGAATGGTTAATATTTCCCCAGATACAGCACAAAGTGGTGTGGGAACTAGAGAACCTCATTTGTCTGCATGAATTTATGTACATAAACAAAAATCTCCTCAGGTTATTTTGCCTGGCTCTCAAAGTCTGTTACACCGTACATATTGGAATAACTTCATATATTTTATTATAAAATCATTGTTTATACAAATGCCAGATTTCATTATTTAACGTAAATGAGCATATATTTATTGTACACATTCATTCACATATATTATACAATGAGTATGTATTTAAATATTCAAACAACGAATGTAGAAGTTTGGATTTGAATTATTTATGTGGAGCTTGTGAGGTACCATATTTGATAATCTGGATTAACGTTGAGTCTTATGATGATATCCTGTTAAGTTATTCTATTCACAAGGAGGCGTCAGGGCACGTTGCATCTATAACAGTAAAATTTGATTTCAACCCTTTGTTATCGGTAAAGAAGTATGCGCATGTGTGTAGTTACTTGATATTTATTGTAGATATAATAACTACATGTTTATAAAGTGGATATTTTGATCAATTAGGAGGTATGACACCAAAGATAAGAAAACAACTGAGTTTCTGCAATAAGAGAATAGCTATTTATGTATTCAGTTATGAAATGCACCATTTTGTGTAACGAGTGAAATTTTTGCGGGACGAGCGAGCTCCGCGTAGCGGGGCGAGCGAAGTCCCGCAAAATGACACGAGTTACACAAATAAACATTTCATAACGTGTTTCATACAAGATTTTATCTAATGTTGACAAGAAGAAAGTTTAGTTTACCAATCAATAAAGCATTTCATAACGTTTTATACAAGATTTTATCTAATTTTGACAAAAAGAAAATTTCATTTATTTCATGTGTTTTCTTAACAATTTTTAATTAACTTTTATGATTTGTAAACAGCACTTTTTGATTCCTAAAAGTTATGCAACCAATATTACACATGACAATACTTTTATTTTATACATTAATTTCAGACTTTTCTTTATTATTTTACCATTAATATTAAATTAAAATCGAAAATAGCTATTTAACATTTTTTTAAATTAATTTTTAAATACAAAAATAAAAATAAAATATTCTCTAGTTTAGTCTCGAACTCTCAACCCTAGCATTGGTCAAGGCTATCTTGTTGTGCGTTAGCCAATTGCGTTACTGGGGATATGCAACAAGTTTATTTATTTGCTTGACAGTTCGTCTATTCGAATTGTAGTTGCTTGAAGTATTAGTAATTCCCAGTTATTTTCGTAAATATATCATTAAGGATCTACGTAAGCGTAACATTTTACGATTAAAAATGGCTGATTCAGACACGGATGTACCAAACGAAATAGAAGAGGCTGCACAAAGTGCATTATCGGCCGTGATTCCACAAAAATTGACAGATGTGTATGATCTGGCTTATGAAAACAAACAAACTGTTCGAATTGTGTCATAATTATTTATAATGCATAAAATAAAAAGTAAATTGTTATAGTTGTTCTTATTGTTAGTAGTTCTCTTCAGTTCTAGTTGTTGTTATTTTTCTATATTATGACGTTAAACTTTCTTCTTTTCTCTCTTGTTTTTATCAACTGGTGATAAAGTTAATTTTTCATCACTAGTTACATAATATTTTTCATTATGTAACTGGTTACGAAAAATGTGACGTTTGCTAACGGAAGTACGTTTTGAAAAATGTCGCTTTATATGTCAAAATTAGATAAATATATTTTTCGTTACTTACAAATTTTAGAATTATTATTTACAAAACCTTACCTGCAACAAGAGAAACGACATTCAATGTTCATAAATCATAATGTCAGCCATGAAGGGCCAGCACTGTAACTTATTAAATCTTGTAGATGTGAAGGTCTTAAAGAGTCTAAACCACCAGCAGAACTTGTTTTAAAAGAGTTTATTGCGCCACTCACAAATTCTTCTGTAATAAAAAAAGGAATATGTTCCGAAATCAGAGTAGGGTACGTACTATTAAGTTTCTCTACAGGATGTTTCGATTTTAAATCTGTTAAAGTGGCTGCACTGACATCAGCAAAACTGTCATCTGAAACTAAGATTTTGATTGCGGATGTCAAGTCGCCATCGGAAACTTTATTAATGACATTTTTAATTTTACTATTTTTTGATAAATTTATGTTTTTCCGAACTGAGAAATTTCTGTTTTGTTGATCAGAGAAATTTAAATGATGATCTATATTTTCAAAAGTTTTTAAATTATTCTTGATTATAGTAGAGAGAGATACTTTTTTATTAGAACTTTTAGAAGGAAGACTCAAAAACATTATACGGAAAAAGCAATAGATTTTCCCAGGTAGTAATAGAATTTTGTCCTACGCATTCTTCAAGCGTTGAGGCACAAAGAGCCCTTGAAGCGTTTGGGACTCTTCTTATTACTGATCTTTGGCTCTTCAATTTTGCCAACTTTATATGAAAATTCGTATCTTTTATATCCTTATTTTCAAAACTTTCTACTGTAATCGAACTAAAATTTTGTCTACCATGCGTCTTGTTTTGATGTAATTTTAGGCCTCGCTTCTTAAAAAGTTTCCACAGATTTCGCACCTCACTGTGACTGGCGCTGACATGAGGCTTATATCGTATAGAATTTGGAGTTATGCAGTCCAAAAAATTCTACTGTCCGCTTCACGTTGATAAATGCACATCCATTTTCTATTTCTGCTTATCTGTCACTCAAATTTATTGAATAAAATATAAAAAACTATTCTTTTTTCATATACTCCATTGTTATACAAAAAAGCTTATTATACGAAGTGAAAACGCGAGTGAACCCACGAACTTTATAATTAAAAACTAATGAAATATTCAAAAATAAACTTGGAATTAAAACTTTTTGTAAATGACATAAAACTACAAATGTCATAGGATCTAGGAAGACGTTGCTGCTGTTACAATTATTTTTTTTTATATTTCTTTCATTGTTCTCTCAAGACCATTGAATAAACCATTTTGGGTACTTTATCTTTTATTTCAACATTAGTTGGTAAGTTGGTGTCACTTAGGGTGTTTGCAGGATAGGACTTACCTGTCGCCCATTAAGAACTTTTAAATTTGATAATTTGGTTAACTCACCCCATCTCCACTGTTTAGCTTAGTCGCGCAAATGCCCATCTGTCTTTGATTTTAGTCGACAGATGATTTAGTGCCCTCGTGTGATTTTGGAGGTCGCAGTTCATCTGTGTTAAAGGGCGTGAAGAGGATTAAACTCAATTTAATATTTTAAGGTTTATAATTTAATAACACATCAACAAATTGAATAAAAGACATTTTTATTTTTAGATTGACGAATCGAAATTTGAGAAAAGGAAGTACAATCGTGGACGAGTTATGTAGGGTCATTGGGTTTTGGGATTGATCGCTCAAAACTCAGAAGATCTGAGGCTAGTTGTTTGTCCGCAAAATAAAAGAGATGCTGCTACCCTTATAGAAATTATTAAAAATCATGTGACAGTGTGATCTAGTATTCATACGGATGATTGGAAAGCTTACAGTGGACTTTCCAATTATGGTTATATTCATCATACAGTAAATCATAGCGTGGAATTTGTGGCGGATGATGGGACAAATACTCAGAGGATAGAATCTCAATGGAATGCAGCGAAAATGTATTTGAGAGGTCAGCATATTCCTGAAGATGAGTTACCTGATAAACTTTGTGAATACCTTTGGAGGCGGTATTGTGAGATATATAAGTTAGATCCAATGGTTGAACTAATAAATTCAATTAGAATGGAGTTCGACTTTAAAGAGGTAATTCCGCAAGGCAAATTTTGTTCCTTTATTTGATACTGGTACATATATGTTTATAAGTTTTTTCTCAAAAGTTTACAGTTGAATTTGAGTTTTATTTCCGATAATTGCTACAAAATTTAGTTTTAAAAATGTCACTTGACATTAAAGATGTTATTTAATAAATATTTTTTCTGAGTATGTTGTCTCATTTCGCATATTTTATATATACTTAACAAAAATAAGTTTTCATGTATCTGCAAGGCACAACCACTGTACAAATAACACCTTGTAGGAAAATCACATATTTCCGCGAGTTCTTTTGCGTAGTTTTGCTTAAGAAAGTGTTTGAAATATAAAGCATAAAAAGTTTTCATGTAACTGGTTTCAGTTATTCTGAAGTCGGGAAAATGATGCTCTTTCGCAGAAAAATTTTTGTGATTTTGTGTTTGGGGAGGCATCTATATATTGAAAAAAACAGGTGGGATAAATTTTAAACACTAATCACTAACACTTGATTTATATATACTCAACTAATCACTTAAATTTGATTTATATGCACACAAACTTAATTATTAATTTATATCAACACTTTTATATTCACTTATTTACTGTTTATTTGTCAAGATCACTTTATCAACTAAACTCATCCACTGATCGGTCCTTTATTTATATAAAGCCTTTCTTACTAGAAAATTCCGGACTGTGGGTTACACACACACAAATAAAAAAGATTTCCTTAAACTGGTTTCAGCTATAAAAAAAAGTTCACCCTACATCAAAAAGGGGGGAAACCATAGAACATTACGGTTGATTATTATTACCGACAATACATTTTTAATTAATTTGTTTTCCTTCAAACAATGAGTAACGTACAGAAACAATCTGTTTGGTTTATACCAGACGTATTCTCCCCTGAGCGATTTCTTTCTATTCCTTTCATTATTTCAGCTTACTATAGTAAAATACTGTATATAATAAACAATAAACTAATTTGTTTCATTTTTCTATCCAAACTACAAAATATATAAAATAAAGTTAAGCAAAATGAACGTGAAGTTGATAATAATGTATTGTTTCCAATTTTTAATTAGCTTTTTTTAGCCTGTTCCGTTATTTAATAATCAACGATTTAATGAGATAGCATTTTCACAGTGGCTCATTGTTTGAAAAGTCGACTAAATGAATGAGAACGTCTTTATATCGCTGTACATGTATTGTAGAACGATCGGAATGTATTCTATCGCACTAGTTGGAGTAATATTTTATATAAGAGAAGGAGAATAGCAGAAGGTATTATAGTAAGTAAAAAGACCTTAAAAGGTCAAAAAACTCACAAAGCGAGTTTAGTACCGGTTTTTCTTGGCTAGACTAAAATTACAATACAGAGATAAAATATTATTGTTAAGCATTGAATAAATACAATATCCGTTTACATTTTTTTTTAAATCTCAATATTGTATTGATTGTCTAGTTATTTAGGTAAGTTATACGGGGTGGTTCAATTGAAAATGTTGTTACAAATGTTAACACCCCAGATATAAATAATTATTTATTTTATGACTATTCATCTGTTCCGTAAGAAAACAGATTTTCCTCTATGGCCACGTTTCGGATTTATTTGAATCCTTTATCAAGGCTACAAAGATATCTGGTGATTATGAATATTGAATAATGAAAAAAAAATTTAAATTTCAAGAAATCTTAAAAACTTCATAACCTTAAAAACTCATACTCGTGTAAAAATTTAGAAATTAAAAAATTTCAATAAAACTCCAAAAAACTAAATATACGTATTCTTTGATAAACGCATTTTTGTTTTCGTATATCAATGAATACGTATAAATTACTTTGAACATCAAAATATTTAAGTACAGTTTGTGTATAGAATCTTAATAAAGAAGAAACATGTTTTTGTCAATGTTTGAAGATTTTGCATTACTTTGTTTTTACATGACGTGCCAGAACTTTCTGGAATGTTTTCTCGTCTATTTTAAATTTGACAAGGAAATCTGCTCACCGAGAAAAGATCACTAGGTAAGAGTGACACCTTGAGTAATTTTAAATTGTCAGCAATTTGGATTTTATTTGATGATATTTTTTAAGTTTTTTAGTTTTTTGGAGTTTTATTGAAATTTTTGAATGTTTACATAAGTATGAGTTTTGTAATAAATACGGATATTCAGAAGAATAATTTTATTGTAGAAAGTTTCAGAACACACGGTAAAACATATTTTATTTTGAATCATAATATTAAATGGAAACACGACCCACATTATGTTTAATAAAACAAATGCGAAGCCAAAACAGAAAAGAGAAATACTAGGTCAAAGCAAAATGATTGTTTTAAAAACAAGGATTTCAATAACATAAACTAGCACGATTCAAAAAAACAAAAGTTGTTTTTTTGCAAGTCGACAAAAACCCCAAAATCAATGTCGGGGGAAAACAAAAAAACAGTGTAGACAGATCAAGAGCGACAGTGGGTACCGGGGGCCGAACGCGCGAAGGGAAAGGTTTTCCCTTGCTACGGTAACTAGTGTTTTAGTGTTAGCTGTACGAGAGGTAGAAAATCTCACCGTTGTGTTAGGAGGTGATACTGTCTCCTACTTCGATACACAAACGGTAGATTTACCCTCTAAGCTAATTGCCTTTCAACCTAAAACGATTTCGTTTATCGGGTACGATACGTAGCGACCAAACAGACAGAGAAAATCAAGAAATTTCCCGACGTGACGGAGGAAGATTGTCAAACAGTAAGTTTTTGAATTAGATTTCGATTGGAATAAATTTCTTTTATTAGTGATATATATATTTACTCGTTATTGGTCGAGCTGGAGTCTGAACTTGGGAGCATAAGAAAATTTCTATATACCAGGTGTAGCGATAGCAGATATTATTTATTTGATTTGTTTTATTGTTGATTTTCCAAGAGACTGGACACATCTGTCCACTCTCAGATTGAGTTTTTCGTCCTAACGAACAGTTAATTTACCGTGTGTACTGAAATAATTTCGATTTCCAGAGTTTCGCCAACCTGACACGAGTTGGGTCTCATTTTTGTTAAGTAGGAGATTATCATATGTTGAGTTACGTATTTTCTCTTCCACCTCGAAAGTAGGAAATAGATAGAAAGTTAGGCAAGGTTAATTTTGTAGGCAATAGAAAAAAAAAGAAACAAAATGGCCGGAGCGGATGCTTGCCATATTTGCGTGGGTGTCAGCGAACTCGTGCTGAAAAGTAAATTGATTGTAGAGAACCTTTGTTATCAGTCTTTCGTTCAGCCGTAATTATAACTTATAACTCGATTATATTTTGCCAGGGTAAAAGCATAAATTAACATATGTAATTAAACTACTGGGGAATTTCGCAACTTGGACCGCCAGTGTCGATAAATAATTTGAACTATTTCATTAGCTCATCAGAATTTCTGTATAGAACAAGAATTTTACTTTCGTTTTGAAGGTCAATGGCGACCTGAATCGACATAACGTGAAACGTTTATTGTGGTTAAAAGCAAATTTACACATACGATATTAAAGGGGCTAGGCGGGTTTTAGGCCATTCCTTATGTAAAATAACATGGGAAATCGCCAAGGTCCATCGTGGTAATTTTTGGCTCAATTCTGTCTGCGCATGCACCAACCAGAGGCGGCCGTCAGCCATCTTGTGCCTTGTGCCATGTATGCTGATGACATCACCCCTACCCAGTCAGTTGATAATGTGTATAATGGTCGCAGTAGTGTAACTAAGCGGGTTCTAACTCACTACTTCGAAAAACGTCCGCTAGTCGACGGTGGCGCTGGTGTCGCTGTCGGCGATTACAAATTTCTTAGATGTCGTCCATTTTCCAGTCGGCAGATTTCTTTTTTTAAATGTCTCAATTTTTATTCCATTAGATTACAGATTTCTATTTTTCTGTCGTCCATTTTTTATCCGTTTGTGCATCACTTAATCGAAAAAAATGTTTGCCTTGAGTGAGATTCGAACCCGGGACCTCATCGTTCCCAGCCTACGCCGTTACATCTCCGCCATAAGGGTTCCAATATATTTTAGTTTTGAAATCTAACTGTATAAGATACAGAGAGTCTGATTTCACCATACGATGTAATTTTTTCTTCAATACTCCTTTGTACCAATATCGTTTTAGTCACTAGAACATGTGAATCAAAAACAATGCGTCAAGCAGTTGAGTATATTCAGAATCCTTCATAAGTAGGTAATCATAGAAAAATCACATATTATTTTTAGTGACAATCTCAAGGATTTTGATTGGGACTTCTAAATTTCAGAATGAAAAGCGATGGCTTCGATCAACAAAAGAGTGTAAAAGTGCATTTTTATCACAATAATATACAAAGCATCCTTGCGCATTTTCTTTATATACAGGTTTAGTCATAAAAGATGTGATTTTACACAGAGTATAGTCATAAAGATACTGCATTTTTTATACAGGGAGTGATCATAAAAGATGCCATTTGTTCTCTACACACGCACTAAAAGCTGTACACCGAGGTGTCTCATATATTATCGGATTTCAACGCGATCTTAACGTATGAACTTTTTCATTATCATGTATAATATTAGCATCCATATTTGTTTTAATAATTAAAATTCTATTGAAAATTGTTGAACGTAAATTTAAATCGTTATGTATAACAGCAGAACATTCTAGTTTAAATTCTTGACAATTTCGGTGAGAGGGAAATACTCCATTACACAATCGTGTATTATGATGCAATAATGTGCCTTCATGCTTTCTTCTTGCTTCGAGCAATCGATAACAAACAATGCACGCTTCTTGAATGAGGAATAATCCAACAGAGGACGCTTCTGTGTCGAATTCATATAGCTAGGATAAAATTCAGTATAGTTGAAATATGCCCCATTGTAATCATTCTTGGTAAAATCCAACTGCATTCTTTCATTGGGATACAGGTAGGGAACGCATTAAAATATTTGAATGACAATATTCTGTATAGTGGTTGATTTGAGAAGCCGACAAGACGTTGAGCTTAGACCATAAAGATTATTAATGTTTCTATATTAAATAGTCCGCTGTATGATACATAAATTAGGTTCATTACAGTATACGAATATTTTTTCAATACAGGGTGTTAAAAGATATTTGCATCCCTATTATTATTCTGCGGGGAATATCTACGTAAAATATACGAGGCATGTTACGATTAAAATTGATATATACATGGGGTGTTTGTAATTATTAAGACTGTAGAAATATGTAGATATAAAAGTTAATGACACACACAGTTTAGTAGTATTTTGAGCGGGATGTCTACGTAAATTATAACAAATATATGTCTGAATATGATACTGAGAAACCATCATCGTACATACAGATACCACATTTTTTATACAGGGTGTGGTCATAAAACATATCATTTTTCTTTATATACAGGTGTAGTCAAAAAGATGTGATGTTCATATATACAGAGTGTAGTCATAAAAAGATGCGATTTTATACAGGGTGTAGTCATAAAGATACCGTATTTTTTATATATACAGGTCGTAGTCATAAAAATACCGAATTTTTTCATAAAAGATGCCACAGGGTATATAAAGATAAGGACGTTACAATGAATCTCTGCTATTATTGCTCAAATTTTCATCGAACAAACCGCATTGGTAGATTATTTCCACATACAGGATGTTACTAGAACGACAACGACAATGACAGCAAATCCACTTTATTCGACAACAGAGGACACTCAAAGCGTTTGCATGCTTGAGATTTGTTGCTCGTACGACTACACTATAGTAAAATATGATGTGACTCATTATATTATTAAACGGATAACACACATCAGAAGTCTATCAGATAGATAGCAGAGGGGTAACAGAAGGGATAACAAACACACCCCAGACTCACATCAGAAGTCTGTTTGACAGTGCTAGTACTAACAAATTTACTGCGACACTCGGTTTATATGAATTATTTTCCAAGAAAACAACAAAATGAAGCAATGATTTCACAACTTTGTCATACACTGAATGTCATTTTTATCATAGATGTGGTGAAAGAAGAACCAACTTTACAACTCAAGCAGAGGGACAGCAGACACACATCACAGGGGCACCAGACATGCACCACCGTTATACGTTTGACATTTTTGGTATCAAACAGTACTCTTTGAAACAAAATATCAGGAATCTTGTATTTCCGAATTTCATTATGAATCACCCAAAATATTTAGAGGGGCGTATGATACTGATGGCGATATTGGTAACCAACAAAAGAGCAACATATTCACAGATACTGGCATTAACGGATATCCATCGTGATAGAAGAGGACATCTAAGACATCAGGCTTGCACCCAACCAAATTAATATAATTAAGCTGTTCTTCAAAAAAGAATGCTATGCTAATAGAAAAATCTTGAAGCAATGATTTCACAACTTTGTCATACACTGAATGTCATTTTTATCATAGATGTGGTGAAAGAAGAACCAACTTTACAACTCAAGCAGAGGGACAGCAGACACACATCACAGGGTTAGCACACATACACCACAGAAGCACCAGACATGCATCACCGTTATACGTTTGACATTTTTGGTATCAAACAGTACTCTTTGAAACTAAATATCAGGAATCTTGTATTGCCGAATTTCATTATGAATCACCCCAAATATTTAGAGGGACGTATGATACTGATGGCGATAATGATAATTTTCATAGACATTATAGCTATTTATAATTTAATCACGTTATTTGTATATTCATTTAATATAGTTATATGATTTTCTGTATTTGTAAATTCTTAAAATTAAACTGTTATATGCTTTACCCAAGTCCCAGTAAGACTACGCTCTTCAGGCACGGATTATTATACCGAAATGTGACAACACTTTCGACAACATGATTATAAAACTAACAATTTTAGTAATGGAACTCACAAAATTTTATTCAAATATTGTGATTTGTCTGTATGGGAGAGAGAATTTACGGTCGACGGGCAGGTAAGATTTTATATGAAAAATAACAATGACATTCTCGGAGGGTCAAAAAGATTTCACCTGCTGTGTGTTACATAAAATGTAAGGAATGTATGCAATCATAGAATTTGTATCTTCCCATGATGGACGTTATGGTGCTAAAAATCTCATTTCTAGTCCGCGTTATCACAATAGAACAATTTTCAATGATGATCCGACTCTAAGGAAAATTAAAAAATCTCCATTTTCAATAAACCAATGTATATGAATATGGCAATTCTCGATATTTCCAAAATTGGAATGTACGACTTTCACTATAATTTTATGCTTCCAACAATGGGAGTAGTCAATTGTGAGCTATTGTACACAGACACTAACAGTTTTGCTCACCAACTTACTTGTAACGATGCATATAAATATTTAATTGACACAAAAATTGACAAATTTGATACATAAGACTACTACACTAATAATCCATACAATATACCTAGAGTTAATAAAAAGTATTATGCGTAATGAAAGATGAGTCTAATGAACAAATCATCACACATTTCGTTGGTCCAAAATGTACGGTTACAAAGTTCAGTGTGGGAGTAAAGTCGTTAAAGAGTATCAAAAAATGTGTAGTAAAAAATAACTTTTGATGATTATGTCGATTGTATGAAAAATTGGAAACAGATGACAATTACTCAAAATACGATACGTTCCTTTGTCCATAATGTGTATAGTGTTGAACAAACCAAAATCGCGTTGAGTCCTCACAATGATAAAAGAAAATTACTTCATAATTCTTTAGATACACTTCCGTGGGGAATAGAATAATTTTTAGTAATGACTAAACTAACTTTTATAACTGAAGTTCATTTACCACATAATTTATTATTAAAATATCGCTAATCATTGAAAGAAGCAGATGATGCTTGGTGAAACCA